>CAVLGL010000142.1:0-225887 GCA_963668995.1 Parnassius mnemosyne
TGTGTTCACAATAAATGAGAAAAAGAATAATGTAATTTTTGCCATCTCTTAGGATTTCAACATTCAGTGAACAATCTCTAATTACTAAATATGGACCTGCATAAATGGCGCTGAGTTTGTTACCAGTTTCTTCTTTAACTAATATCAAATCATTAATTTTATAAGTTTAGCGTTCATTTTACAATCATACTTGGATTTCCTAACAAATTTACTATTGATTAAATTTTCTCTTGCTTCCTTTTGGGAGGTTTGTAGGCGATATTTTAACTCTAACGGATAATCTTCGTAATTATATAGGGGTTCTACGGTTTTAGTTAAATTACTGGGTAAATTAAATTTTTTGCCATAAACTAACTCGAACAGGGTATACTTAGTTTCGCGGTGAACGGAAGTATTATATGAAAAATACCGAAAAAAATATAAAAAATAACATAATTTTTTTATATAGTAAATATCAATGTTAAATAAAGTCTTATCTTATAAATATGTATATATAATATTTGTCTTGGCTTGGGTAGGGTGGCTGGCCAAACCCCCTATGTACATAATAATTTCGTAGTCACATTATGTATGTTTAAGGCTTAATGCATTGTTGCATTGTTGATGCAACAATGCATTAAGATTTGTTTGACAAAATCAGGTGTACATTCGCGAACGTATATTATTTTGGTCGACACTTCACTGCAACTCACTTTGATACTGAGTTATTCAGTTACTTATTAAGTCATTTATTTAGAAATTCACATTAAATAGTACCCTTCCTTTATATATTTATTCACTTTTATACTTATAATTTTATAGTTATATACTTCATTTATTTATACCTTTATATTTGATTAAACATTTCAAACAGTTCAATAAATATAAAACCGACAATATTACATTTCATTTTAAGATACACATAACAAAGGAGTCTATGTTAGGCAATGTAATCATTTTCATTATCATAACAACTACCAGATCAAAATACAAGTTGCAATCCCAGCCGCGTCAGCGATTTGTGACACTTTTGTTTTCAATTCCAAAGTACGTTTATGGGAAAGTTTGCGATTACATCGTATGATGATACCTAATGTCAACATAACTTACAAAATGTTTTATTATAAATACACTTAAAAATATCTAAAATTTATAGTATTAAACACGTTTTCATTTACATAGTTAAGATTACATTGCATTGTTATAATACTTTTACATTATCAAGTAATATGTGTTATTTTAATAGTCGGCAACGTATTACATATTACTTTTTTTAAAGATTTCATGACTTCTAAGGAACATGTTTATCTTATTTAAAATACAAATTTGTAAAAAAGATAGGCTATTACACATATATAGGTCTGTATTAGAAAATATATGTTGTATATTAATAAAATGTTATTAACATTAGAAAAGAAAAGTTTTTTTTTTTAAGTATATAATCATATAATTTTGGTTTCATTGTAGAAAATAAAATAAAACTTATAATAAATAGCAAATTAATATACTTTGGATTACCGAATTTTAGTTTAAAATTGTACATATTTTACATAAATAAACATTTTTTTTTGTCAAACTAATGGGTATTATAAATATAAATCAATTCAAATATGAAAAAATCTTGTAAATTCATATAAAATATGGTAAAATTACTAAGTACATGAAAATGTGTTTATTATTTTTGATTAATATTTTTTTGTTTACGTGTGGTTATGTGGATCGATAATATAGTTACTAGGTACATGTGTAACTTGTGAGTAGGATTTTGGGTAGCATTAATAGCTCTAATACAGAAATGCAAAATAACTACATATCTCATTTTTAGGTTTGGTCGGGGATCCCCTTATTACCTCATTTTAATTATTCTCATGTCCTTGCATGTTAGTTCTTTTCATGTTAACACTAATTTCATTTCCTTTGTTTTCGGTTGTCAGGCCTTATTTATTTATTTCATAATTCTTGTACGTGCCTTCTTTTCTTTCTTAATATTTTTGACGTTTAGCTAGCTTTATTTCTTTGAGTATTCTCTTCCCTTATATATTTATTTATTAATTAGATAGCGGGAATCGGAGTATTAATTCACTTCATTTATATTTTACTTCGTGATATTTATCACGCGGGTACTTTATAAATATGGGCCCCCCATTTACTTGGGTATTATATTACGTTTTCATAACATTTATTTCATTTTATTGGTACATAAACTTTTTTTGTATCATACTATATTGTCAAGGTAACTGTACCTTGGGTTGTGCGCACAACCTTGAGGTCTACGTTTAAGTCATTTTAAAAAGACTCCAACAATTGTCACGGAGGAAAACTAAGTTCACACTATGATCCAATGAAGGATGTGACCTCTATGTACCATTATCAAGGGTAACAAATTTAAGACTTCTCTTGTCCCCAACAGTTCTAATATGAGTAAACTTGTTCACATCTCACTTGTACTGAAGGTATTGTTCCCTAGTACCCGATACTTCCGACTTTTTCATCCAATCATGGAAACATACCCTGCTCAAGGACTATATGCTATACCAGTGATGGACGTTCCCGTATCTCTCCATTATTTGTTCGTCAAGGTCAACGTGTTTTGTTTTTATTTATTTCATTACATTTATAGTATTTTATTAATCATTATTTAATTGTACCATAATATACTTTCACGTACATGGCTCGCGTACATACATACATGATAAAGAATATGGACACTATTCCTACACAATACATAATATATTTTCATTGCGTCATTAAAACTCATTACGTCATTAATCGTATACGAACAACCTTAAAAAAATTACTCGGTTATTAGGTTTACCAAACTCTCAGCTGATCAGGCCGATTGTATGTGGATATGCTAATCTCCGATAATTTTCTTTACTTGCCTTACTCTCACAACTACAATCTATTAATATTTTTCATTTATAATTCCGTATTTCTTAGTTATATTATATTAGCCTTTAATATAGTAGCCATAAATTAACTCACGTCTTTACAAATTTATTAAATGAGTCTCTTATATTATGGTCTCTTGTAGTATTTAGGTACATCATTTTCAGTTAGGGAATGAGGCTCACAATGATCACAACAAAATTTAAATAAATGAATTGAAGAAATTATTTTCTCAACAAATAATCTCAATAAATAAAAAATAACAAATAAGTTAAATAATCCAAACTTTATCATTTTCCCAGGAAATAATGAATTATAAAAATTAAAAGTTTATGATTTAAAAGTTCAATAAATATAAAATCGAAGTTAAAAAATTATTGCATTTCATATTCAAATTAAACAAAGAAATAATAATGGGAACATAAGTCGTCGTCACTATAACGGCTACCAAGTTTATATAAACAAAACATTAATTTATTTAAAGAAAGAGAAGAATGATTTTCATTTTTAAGTAGGTTATATTAACTTTCAGGTTATTTATTAAAGAATATATATTTATTTATTTATAACTTTAAAATCGTTTCAAGGTTTTCATACCTTTAGAAAAGAAGAAAAATAATTATGACTTTTATTAATAGCGATTTTTTTAAATCCTTCAAAATTATATACATTTAAATAAAAATTACTACAGAAATAAATTTGGGTTAGATTTAAAAATATATTTGCTTTTAATCCGAACCTGATCATCCTAAAATGTAGCTTAATATATTGTTGTTTTTTGAATATAGTAGAAATATTATAAAATGTGACAAATATTTTCAAGTTACTTGTAAATAACGTAAATTTAATATTAAATGCATTATGTGCTTTTTTATTTTATATAGTCTAAAACATAATAAAAAATATGGTGTTGAATGTGTAGAATTAGTTTGTTGAATGAATTGTATAATTTTATATTAAAAGACTACAGAAAAAAAACAACGAAATGTATCACATTGTTATTTTAACAATAAATTTGGTAAAATTAAGTACGTAAAAATTTTATCTTTCATATTATTTAATAACTCAGTAACTGCAAATCAATTACTGAATAAAAGGGAATATAAAATCGTCTAGTGTCTTAATACATATGCCACTGAAGCACTTACGTAACTTAATTTATAATTATTGTAATATGATTTTTTTTAAACAATAATAAAATAAGAAATAAATCGTTAATATAAAATATCTAATAATTAATTTCAATTTAAGCATATATGAAATACAGGATATTTAGTACATAACTTTATATTTTATAATATTTAAAACTTTTTAAAGAAATCTTATAAAGAAATGACAAAAAGTAGGCTAATGCCATTACCTCAAATTTTCATTTTTGTTCTTTTTTGGCTCAATTTTTATATTCTTCTGCATGAAGCTTGCAAAAGTACTGCTACTTTCCTTTGAAAACTAATCTGCTGTTTCTTGAATTTTGAACTTAGGTCATCATATAAAATAATCCACATTTTATTTTCCTCATTCTTCGTTAGTTGTCTTCATAGTACTATATATTATATATTTTTAAATTTTCAGTCAGCTTCTATAAAATTCTTATTGTGTTATTGTGGCTTCTTCTCGAATTCATATTTATTTATGTTTCGTCACGTCCAGTGTTGTATTCATTGCGTCGTAATATTACTTTATTGTCAATAATTTTACTCAGGTCTTCTTTATTTAACTTAGCAATATTTATTCCCATTTTTTTTTAAATAGGCCCGGCGGTGCGCTTGCATTGCCGCAGCGCACCGCCTGGCAGGGTCGCCATGTAAGGACGAGGGAAATGAAACACTTGAGTGTTGACGTAAGACTGTCTGTAATTACGTTATTGTTAAGTTTATATATTATATTATACCCAAACATACGTATAGATACTATGTAGATACTACAAATTCATCAATTCGCAACGAATAGCCTGTCACACACAACGAGTTCTCGCTGCGAGTGCCTAATCGCAGCGATTACTCGCTGTGTGTGGCCGAGGCTTAAGATACATCATTTTATTTTATTATGCGGATCTTAGCTAATTAATTTTTAACAATACATATAATAAATGTGTGCAGGAGTCGTATCTGTAGTACTAATATTGTTACGGCCTACGGTTGCTCCCTTAAAGGATCCAATCCCCCGGGGCCCATCAGCAGAAGACTTCCCGAGCAAACGTAGGTCGGGCCTCCTAAGGCCACGTGGAATCTCTCTAATTACACTAAAATATATGGGGGAGCGTTATACTACGGCCAGTCGACCGGAAGGAATTTGGCGGAGTTCACTTACCTCGATCCAAGACGACTGGTCCCTCCGGAGTCGGTCAGGTCGCATGTAGTTGTGTAGTGCAAGGGAAAGAATGGTGATGTGGTGTGTATCTGGGTGTGACTGATGGTGATTAAACCTGGACCTTAGCCGTCGGCAGCAGCCCGAGCGTCGACACCGCTCCAATTTGAGGGGGCCTTTCGAGGTTATCCACAGTCACTTTCTTGGTTCACCACGATGACAGTCACTTAACTCTATCGTACGATTAACTAGCTTACAGAAGCCACTAACTATCGCGGGGTATAAGGTTACCGCACAAACACGCCCGGAGTTTCTAGGTCAAAGGTCACTACCGTTTCGCGTGGCAACAGTTCTAAATACCGAGGCCGCACTAGCTTATATTGTCGAATGCACTTATACAGATTCTGAGTCGGACCCAATAAGTCCCGGGAAAGGCTATCCAAACAGGGAATGCGCGTTATAATTCCTAGACAGGATATTTACTAGACGCCCTAACTATTCCGCGGTTCCCGCACAAAATTAACAGCGTGCAAACATTAGCACATCTGGCAGATGATTGATCCGCTTGCGACCCGCGCGCCACTGTGACGCTCGGAAGAACTTCAGACCGGAATCGCGCCGAGCCGAGTGACATCTGGTGTCGATTCCGACAACAGAGTTTTGCGCGAACAAACCCCCGTCCCGGACATAAGGATTTAGGTCCGCGAGCAAACCGGTCAGCGGGACAAGGTCGAGACTGCAAGTTGCAAGACCGAATCTACAACCAAACTAGGCCACCTTAGGCAATCCATTAGGTCTTGCAACCCTAATCAACGCCTCAAAGATATCCCTAATGTGGCAAGCCGGAGGGTCAGCCTCCACTGGATGCCCCTCCTGGGCATCGCAGCACTTTAATAAGTCCTGTACTGGACAGAAGTCCGACGACCTCTTTCAAACACCATCTGTGCCCCTATGATTAGTTCCGCAATCCGACCGGATCAGCTCTGCAAACAGTGACGCGACACGAAGCGGCCTCGAGCGGCCTCCTAAGCTTCAGTGCAGAGAGCACCCACAAATTCCACATGAACGTCGTCTGTGGAGAGCCGAACGAAACGCACAGATAGTCCCTAGTATGAATTTTCAACAAGTAGGCCTAGCCAGGCCACCCACCATATTATCATTTACTAAAATAGTGCGGCAGCTGATTTCAATCTGATAATCTCCAAACTAGCTAGCCTGTTAGACAAGTAGTCCTATGCTCATATTTCAACTAATTTTTCAAAAGCATCAATGTTCAACTACAGAATTAATTCAACCAAATTAATCACCGATGCGCATAGGTCAACTTGCAAATTAAACAAAACAATAACGTAAGGGACAGCCCTACTTCTTAGAAAACAAAAATGATTAAACACTATCATAAACATAAACATAATTTTTCAAATAGTGCGCCATTCCATTTCAGATGAATTCAAATTTTCCTTTCAGCAAACAAACGCAACAATCAAATACAGTGATTAAATATATGTACAAAACACATGCAGTAGCATTTAAAGGAGTAGATTAAATTCAATTCTTTTAATTTAAACCGCTACAAATAGGAGAATTTCGCGGAAAGCCCAAAGCAATTTTTAATTTTAATTCAAGTATTTTTTTTTGACTAAGTGCTCGACCAAACCAAATCTAATACCCCTTGACAGCGTGATTCAACGCTACAGGGGGGCCCTAATCTTCCCACCACCAAGGGGAGGCCACATGGCGTGAACCCGAGATAAATAGAGCACAACCTTTAACAGTTGCCACTCGGGTTGTACGCCTTCACTGAGGCCGTCGGCAACAGAACATTTTGACAAGTGGACTGTTGACGGCTTAAGGCTCAGTGGAGGCGGCCGTGGTGGGAACTAAGGCAGCAGCTAGACAGGGCCGCCTCCATCAAATGGGGAACAGTGGTACACCAGTCGCGGCCACTCAGCTAACGGAAGTGAGAAGGGTCCAGCGGACCGATGAGTGGCCGTGAAGTTCCTCTCCACACGCTGAGGGGGGGTGATGACACCCC
The DNA here is from genome assembly GCA_963668995.1 of Parnassius mnemosyne. Classification (NCBI taxonomy): domain Eukaryota; kingdom Metazoa; phylum Arthropoda; class Insecta; order Lepidoptera; family Papilionidae; genus Parnassius; species Parnassius mnemosyne. Next base: position 7,211 of record CAVLGL010000142.1, read on the forward strand.
CGCCCCTGGGGGAATTACCCCCCGACTGGTCGGGGGAGGGACTCCTTTCAAACTTAGGGGCCTGGTGGCTGGACGGCGGGCGCCGAGAGTCACCCTGCAGAGGGCGTGGCTGAGCGCCCCCGCCCGTGGGGGTCGAGGGCCTGGCAGAGCCCCGAGAGGAGATGCCGTTCGCACCCAGGCACAAAACGGCATGGTGATTGCCCTGGCAATGCAGACAGGGCCGTCGATGCGGACAGTCTCGCTGGAGGTGCCCTCCCAGACATGACCAGCACCAGTGGCGCTCCTTGGCGATAGTTCGCCTCGCTGGAACCGGCTTACCTAATAATTTCGGGCACGACGTTACCCGGTGATCAGATGCTCGACAATAGGAGCAGGGGGGGGTTGACGACGACTTGCCTGGCGGGTTCAGCCTCTCACTGGGCACGTCTCGCAAGTCGTCAACGGTGCCCGCCGCGTTCTCGATCTGCCGGCACTGCTCCTCCAAAAACCGCAGCAGGTCATAGAAGGGCGGAATATAGGAGGCCTCGTCCCCGCCGTACCTCTCCTCAAAATGGATTCGCAGGTCGAGAGGTAGACGGGACAGCACGATGCGGAGCAACAAAAAAGCCCATTCGCCCACTGGTAAACCCAGCCGCCTCAAAGTATTACAGGCCACCAAGACTGGATCCAACAGGTCCGGACGCAGTCTGGCCCGGTCACTAAGCAGCGGGAGGCTTAGAAGCTGCTTAACCTGTTCGTCCGCAATTCGCCGGACGTTGGCGTATCTTATGGCTAGGAGGTCCCGAGCAGTCTGGTAGGCGTCGTCCGACAATCTCAAGTGGCCGACGACGCCCAGGGCCTCCCCCTCCAGTGAGGCCAGGAGGTACACCATCTTTTGGCTCGGGGTCAAGTCACTCCGGGAGTCCACTAGGCTGTCGAAAAGACCAACGAAGGTCAGCCATTCGGAAAGGACCCCGGAGAACTTTGGCAGGTCCAGAGTTGGGAGTCGTCCCAACAGCTCCGGCTGAAGCCGCTTCAGAGAGGACTCGGACAAGTCACTCATCCGAGCTTCACGAGCCTCCTCGGCATACCTGCCTTCAGCCTCGATCAACTCGTCCGTGAGCCACAAGAACTGCTCATAGTCCGCGAAGCAGGAGTCCAGGACTCCCTTCTCCACATCCGAATCCTCGAGTTCAGCGTAAGCCTCCTCCACTGCGGCCCTTCGAGCATCCACCTGCTCGAACTGCTTCATCAAGTTATGGACCCTATCCGGTCGACCTATCAAAGCATGGGCGCTTGTGGCCCAGCGTAGCTCAGTCCGCAAACAACGGATCAGTAGCTTGGGCGATGTCATCACTATTAAATGCAAATTACGACGCGGCTTGAGCACAGTTTACAAAGATAACAAATAAAAAATACAACAAAAAATTAACAGTTAAATGCAGTTCCTATCAAATCGCGTTGAATAGAAATTACACAAATACGAACTACTTGCTACGTATCAACCAAATACAAGTTAGCACAAAAAAGACACAAATCAAATTAACAAATAACAAATACTAGTGCGATCGAATCAAGTTAAATTCAAATTGCGCAAATACAAACTACTACTATTTAGTTCAAATACAACTTACAGTATAAACGAAGATACACATCACGGTCGATCAACAAAAAATGCCTAGCTCGGAAATCGAACCTTCGACAAGCAATCCACTACAACTCTCCGACAACGATAATTAACCGATTACGTAAAAATAACCATCTACCTACATGACGTATATCTCTAGAAAATCTCCCGCTTGCACAACCTAGGGCGCGGCTTTTCAAATTACCCTCTAACCAAAAAAAAGGCAAGCAACAAAGCAACAAAGGAAAATAATTCTATTATTACGTACAAAAAAAATATTTTTACGTATTACGGACGGGCGTGATTGTAGATGCAAATTAAACCAATCACACCAACGCTCCCTGCCACCAAAATTGTTTAATGTTTATCAAACACTATAGTCGGGATCGACCGGGAATCGAACCCGGAACCACGCTCTGCTACCAAATGTTACGGCCTACGGTTGCTCCCTTAAAGGATCCAATCCCCCGGGGCCCATCAGCAGAAGACTTCCCGAGCAAACGTAGGTCGGGCCTCCTAAGGCCACGTGGAATCTCTCTAATTACACTAAAATATATGGGGGAGCGTTATACTACGGCCAGTCGACCGGAAGGAATTTGGCGGAGTTCACTTACCTCGATCCAAGACGACTGGTCCCTCCGGAGTCGGTCAGGTCGCATGTAGTTGTGTAGTGCAAGGGAAAGAATGGTGATGTGGTGTGTATCTGGGTGTGACTGATGGTGATTAAACCTGGACCTTAGCCGTCGGCAGCAGCCCGAGCGTCGACACCGCTCCAATTTGAGGGGGCCTTTCGAGGTTATCCACAGTCACTTTCTTGGTTCACCACGATGACAGTCACTTAACTCTATCGTACGATTAACTAGCTTACAGAAGCCACTAACTATCGCGGGGTATAAGGTTACCGCACAAACACGCCCGGAGTTTCTAGGTCAAAGGTCACTACCGTTTCGCGTGGCAACAGTTCTAAATACCGAGGCCGCACTAGCTTATATTGTCGAATGCACTTATACAGATTCTGAGTCGGACCCAATAAGTCCCGGGAAAGGCTATCCAAACAGGGAATGCGCGTTATAATTCCTAGACAGGATATTTACTAGACGCCCTAACTATTCCGCGGTTCCCGCACAAAATTAACAGCGTGCAAACATTAGCACATCTGGCAGATGATTGATCCGCTTGCGACCCGCGCGCCACTGTGACGCTCGGAAGAACTTCAGACCGGAATCGCGCCGAGCCGAGTGACATCTGGTGTCGATTCCGACAACAGAGTTTTGCGCGAACAAATATTTAATATAACGGCTTTCCGCAGAGTAACGATATTGATATTATTAATTATCCTTGTGAAACGACCTACATGGCTGATACTGCATTCATTGACTGCTTTTTTCATTACCGCCTTGCAAAAGTCAGTCCCTCATATAAGCCAAGCCTCCCTTTATAGATTGCCTCAAAGTATATTTGCATAGTTGCCACGCTTGGCAATCGGGTTGGCAACCGCAGTTTGTTATTTGTCATCTAGATAATTTTTAGAGACGAACGAACACACCGTCCACCGTAAGGTAACATAATACTAACCATTGCGTCTTTCAAAGCTACCTACACTATTTTTAATGTTCCGTACCAAAATTGAAAAACGGAAAACTTATGGGATCACGTCAGTCACATGTCCATCTGTCCATTCGTCCGTGCTCATTGCTGAATCCCGACTCACACTAACCCGGTTTGCCCGGTCCTATAAAAGTAAGAATTTTAAACTCTGTTAGGAATCTTTCTTTCTGCTCGGTTTTATACTCTTGTTGCATGGCGCCACCACGTATAATATTGCAGCCTATGTCTTATTTAACCTCTCTCTTTCACCTCTTCACGGAATGGTATGAAATGACTGATTCTGTATAATCACGACGTTAAACTACTCAATTCCTCGGCGATCATCTTGGTGCTCTAAAGCATTGAAGCATCGAGCATTAATAATTAGTTAATTTGAACGTAGTAAAATCCCAAAAAGTAGTTTTATTTTTACATAAACGACATATATTATAAAGAGAATTTTTTTAATGAAACGATTGAACAGGTGTGTTATAGGATGCACGTAAAAACATCTCGCTAAGCGACGATAATCCATATTAAGAGTATTAAAATAAAAAATAAAAATACTTGACTGTCCCGTTAATCTGGTGGTCGTAACGATCGTATAACTGTTAATCATGTGGTACTGGGTTCGAATCCCTGGTCAAACCAAATTTAGTTATTTGGTTTTTCTATCAAAAAATTCACAGTAGCAACCCGGAGTCAGGAAGTGGGCGGTATTTCACTTACATGCCTCAAAAAGCACGTAAATCCGCTGGTCTCGCGCTTGATCTCTCTCCGATCGTGTCGGATGCCCATTTCATTTGACTATGAGAGTGAGGCAATAGAGAGAGTATGTGTGAGAGAGTGTGTTTGCGCACAAACTCATGCCGTAGACTATATCCTGCGCAGATGGGTAGACTCCGTTGAGAATGGCCACCGTGACCGAAATTAAGTCTAAAGGGCATTAACATGAATACTTTATTCATGTTAGTGCCCTCCAAATGCCTCCCTCAGAAGTAATCAAACTAGTTCTTTACGGAATTTATCGCTTCTACCTACATTTGTTGTTTTTCACGGATTTACCGACAGAGATAAGCTGGGTGATCATCTGCTTGGAATTCTATATTTAATAAAATTAGATCATATGCTAAGGATGCAAGATTTCACCATATTGAAAGTTTAACCTGCGAAGATCGGACAGAAATTTTAATTATCCTTAAAGATAGGCCGGATTAACTGGTTGTAAATTGGAAATAAAAGGTAATTACATGCGTTGAATTTCGTGACCTAGTTTTATTCTGTATCCATTAAGTATTTAGTTAAACAACAAGGTAATATAGATAAAGATAAATATATGCATAATGATTTCTTATATTTACGCGAACACTACACATTTAAATAAAACTAATTTTACGGATTTTATCGCGTATATTAACTTATTTTACTTTCCCGACGTTTCAAGCACTTTACAGCACCCATGGTCACGGGGGGGACTGAGGTGTATGACGTCCCAATGTCATAGTTAACCACGGCTACCTCCAGATTAAAAATTATTAATTTTTGTTCCGATCTACGCAGTATGAACTTACAGTATCATGAAGTCTTGCAGTTGTATGCTTGGGTTGGAATTTAATTTTATTAATTATGTGATCCCAAGCAGATGGTAGCACCCAGCCATCTTCTCTATTGAAATTAGGATGTTTTTTGATTTCAATAGCCTCGCGAATCATCCTTGGAAGGAATCGGTGTTCTTTAGCGAGGATTTGTGGTCTATCAAATCTAATGTAGTGACGGGGGCGATACTGTACATGTTCACAGACTGCAGACTTCCCGGAGCGTCTATTCTTCACATCAGCTATGTGTTCTTTAACGCGGGTTTTTATGGATCTTTTAGTTTGTCCTATATAAGAGAGACCGCATTCACAATCCAGCTTGTACACTCCTGCATCTTGCAGAGGAATATTACACTTGACTGATTCGGCGGCTTGAAATATGTTTTAATGGAAGCACGCTTCAAGATGTAGCCAATCTTGTCAGTGACACCTCTGACATATGGCAGTACAGCAGGCACTGTGTGGTAACTGGTAGTTAGCTACCGTGGGTAAATCTTTATTTCAGAGAGCACGAGGGATCTGTGACAGTAAACACCTGGCCGCCGAGCTCCAACACGTCAAGCAAGTTTTGCACGACAATAAGCTTCGGGTCCCGCGCCTACGTCACAGTGAACGAGTGAAGCCGGCCACAGTCGAGCGAGTGCCTGCTGTACTGCCATATGTCAGAGGTGTCACTGAAAAGATTGGCTACATCTTGAAGCGTGCTTCCATTAAAACATATTTCAAGCCGCCGAAGAAGATTAGTCAGTTTTTACCATCAGTCAAGTGTAATATTCCTCTGCAAGATGCAGGAGTGTACAAGCTGGATTGTGAACGTGGTCTCTCTTATATAGGACAAACTAAAAGATCCATAAAAACCCGCGTTAAAGAACACATAGCTGATGTGAAGAATAGACGCTCCGGGAAGTCTGCAGTCTGTGAACATGTACAGGATCGCCCCCGTCACTACATTAGATTTGATAGACCACAAATCCTCGCTAAAGAACACCGATTCCTTCCAAGGATGATTCGCGAGGCTATTGAAATCAAAAAACATCCTAATTTCAATAGAGAAGATGGCTGGGTGCTACCATCTGCTTGGGATCCCATAATTAATAAAATTAAATTCCAACCCAAGCATACAACTGCAAGACTTCATGATACTGTAAGTTCATACTGCGTAGATCGGAACAAAAATTAATAATTTTTAATCTGGAGGTAGCCGTGGTTAACTATGACATTGGGACGTCATACACCTCAGTCCCCCCCGTGACCATGGGTGCTATAAAGTGCTTGAAACGTCGGGAAAGTAAAATAAGTTAATATACGCGATGAAATCCGTAAAATAAGTTTTATTTAAAAATATATGCATATATAGATATACATACGTAGACCTTAAAAACTAATCTCCTTATAGGACAATTGGGGTAAAACAGAATTAATTTTCCATGACGACGTCTGCACGATATTATAGACATCATCATCATCATTACAGCCCTTCACAAGTCCACTGCTGAACATAGGCCTCCCCCAAAGAATGCCACAAAGCACGGTCCTGAGCCACCTGCATCCATCGACCTCCCGCATGTCTTACCAGATCGTCACTCCATCTCGTGGGGGGACGCCCTACACTTCGCCTACCGGTACGAGGCTGCCACTCGAGAACCTTTCTTCCCCATCGGTTGTCGGTTCTTCGAGCTATATGGCCGGCCCACTGCCACTTCAGCTTACTAATCCGTTGGGCTATGTCGGTTACTCTGGTTCTACTGCGGATATCCTCATTCCTAAGTTTATCACGCAGAGAAACTCCGAGCATAGCCCTCTCCATAGCTCGCTGAGCGACCTTGAGCTTCCTCATACGGCCAGCAGTGAAGGACCACGTCTCAGTTCCGTAAGTCATCACTGGCAACACGCACTGGTTGTACAATTTCGTTTTCAGGTTTTGAGGTATGTTTGACGAGAAGATGTGTCGTAGCTTCCCGAACGCTGCCCAGCCGAGTTGAATCCGTCGATTGACCTCTCGGTCGAAGTTGGACTTACCTAGTCGGATTATTTGTCCCAGGTAAACATACTCGTCAACAACTTCGAGCTTAGTGCTCCCAACAACTACCGGCATAGGTGTGACATTGACATTGAACATGATCTTTGTTTTGTCCATGTTCATCTTAAGACCTATCCGTTGGGAAACACTATCGAGGTCATTGAGCATAGTGCTTAGGTCCTCCAGCGATTTTGACATAAGGACTATATCGTCGGCAAATCGAAGGTGAGTGATGTACTCGCCATTGATGTTGATACCGTATCCTTTCCAGTCCAGAAGCTTGAAAACGTCTTCCAATGCAGCGGTGAAGAGTTTCGGGGATATGACGTCACCCTGTCTTACACCTCTCTGCAATTGGATAGGTTTCGTACTCTGATTCTGTACTCGGATAGCCATCGTAGCCCTACTGTACAAGCACTTCAACACTTCGATATACCGATAGTCAACTTGGCACCGCTGAAGGGACTGCAGCACCGCCCAAATTTCGACGGAATCAAAGCCTTTCTCATAGTCCACATACACCAGACATAGTGGCAAATTGTACTCTTCGGACTTCTGTACAATTTGCCCAATGGTATGTATGTGGTCTATGGTGCTAAAGCCCTTTCGGAAACCGGCTTGTTCGGGAGGCTGGAAGTCGTCAAGTCTGCGCGCGAGACGATTCGTAATGACTCTCGAAAACAGCACGTAGACGCGGCTCAGAAGGGAAATCGGTCTGTAGTTCTTCAAGAGAGCGTTGTCACCTTTCTTGAAGAACAAGACCACCGCACTTCTGCTCCACGCCTCCGGTGTAATGCCTCCATGGAGGACGGAATTAAAGAGCTTCTGAAGGACTTCAAGTACCGGTTTTCCACCCGCTTTCAGAAGCTCCGCTATAATTCCATCCTCGCCTGGGCCTTACCGTTTTTAAGGTGCTGGAGAGCCATTCTAATCTCGCTCAGACTGACGTCCGGGATATCTTCGGATTAGTTTAAACAGTTTTTAAATAGTTTCAACTTTAGAACAGTTAGAACAAAAGTCGCGAACTCGTGTTGAGAAGGGCGGGCAAGGGTTTATCAAGTTTTAATTGTGGCGATAGTGGGACGCGCGGGGCTTAACGGCGGGACAAACTGTTCGCTTGGCTTTATTTTCAAGACCGCTTACTTGGAAGTTTTAGACATTTGGCCCAATATTAAACGTTATAGGAGTTTTGTTGTTTGTTTGTTTAAACAGATTTTTCAAAGGGCAAAGATATTATAAAGTACAAAGGACGATGTTTTGCGAATTTAATAATTTATAATATGTTGGCAGATAGAAATTAAACGGGTTGTTGACTACACACCTATTTTTAGACAATGACAAAAGAGGGCTGACTTTAGAAGTTGAGTTGAACATTATATTTTAGAAAAATATTTTTCCCTCAACAAAACGAAAATGCTGTGATAGCTCAGGGGTTAAGTTTTTGTCGTACATTTTTCAATACGCGAGCAACTTGGACTCGACGCGACGTCTCACTGTCACTCTTAACTTTATCATACACAGTCTTCAAGGATGAATCTTTCATACACCATTTGTCAATTACAGCCTATAAAAGTCCACTGCTGAACATAAGACTCCCCCATAGATTATCTCACAGGAAGAATTTTACCATAGTTGCCACGCTTGACAGGCGGCAACTATGTTATATTTTATTACGCTGTATATTTTTATTACTTTTATCGGTTCAGTGCGTATGGCACGCCAGGCGTGCCATCGATTATTTTTGTGTGTGGCGTATGACACGCGCGTCGTGTCTTTTTTTAAAAATCGTTATAACTCGCTCAAATTGCGTTTTTGGAAGATTTATTGAGAACAAAATATTCATTATTTTGCAAGTAGTTCATGCCCACAGCTTTGTTTCTGGATTAGACGTTTTCAGATCAACTTTACTTTTACGTTTGTATAACATTAAATAATATTTAACGTTTGTAAATATCAATGAATCATAAACCTTATTTTTTTCCAAATTAAGCTTTTTGATTGTTTGATATTTACAAAGGTTATAAACTTGTAGTTACCCACTAAAAATAAGTAAGGTACGTTGGGGTAAGATCGGTGATGGGGCAAGACCGTAGGATTCAAATTCCCGGCGAATTATGCTATATTTTGAAAAGCTAACAATATGCTACACGACGCCATTTCATCCTGCCCCGACCCTCAGTTCGCGCCAGTCACTCTGGCAAGTGGGACCTGTGCTGCGCGGCATTTTATAAAACAATGTAATTTTTGTATTATTTTTGTCCATCCGATCTTTCCCTATCACTTTTATTTACGATTTTTAGCGAGAATATGGCTTCTTTTGTTATTATTTTGTGTGGATACTAATTTTTATGAAGTTATAGCTAAATAAAGCTGGTCCATGCAGGGATAAGATCGCTGTAGGCCGAGATCCGATGTTTCCCCGCGTGAGTGAAGATCGGATGAATATTATCCGATCTTTGCCTGTTACAAATATGGCAGTGGTTGTTAAACTTTCATTGGTCGTGTATATTTTTTCGTTGATTACACAAGTGACTATGGGACTCAGTCTCGTTAGCAAGTCTGTATATTTAAAAGTAATAAAACAATACGATGGTTTTATTACTTTTAAGTACACATTAAAATACATTTTTTTATAGGATAAGGGTGACAAAGGAGCACACAGTCCACCTGATGTTAAGTGATTGCTGCGGCCCATAGACATCTATATCTATCCTCTATTACAAATCAAAATGTAATTTATATTAATTATTTAAAAAATAATTTATAATAATAAATGCCGCTTTGTTAAAATATTTATATCTTCCTTAACTCCTGCATTATCCCAGGGCATTTCGCCAGTCCTTACTGTTATTTTTTTTCCCATATAAAATCAAATGCATCCGATCTTTCTCTTATATTGAGTAATTCCATCTTATGTCATAACAAAGTTTGAGAAACATTAAATTACAATTTCTTTATATCAGGGATAAGATCGGATGGCAAGAAACAAAAAAAGAGAAGATCGTTTGGAACATCTATGTTTCTAGTAATTTATAGATCATATTGAAATATGTTTTTGAGCGTTAAAGATAGGACAAATCTCTTTTATAAACTTTTTTCTCTAAGCAGTAGAAGTGGTTTTAAATTTAAGTCCGGTCTTACCCCTTAATGGCCAATTTTTCATTATGCATATAAAAAAGTATGTCTAGTTTTCGCACACCTTTAAAGCAGAAACCGTTGAGTTTACACAAGCAAAATATTCTCAGAGCTAAACTACGTTTAACGATTACCGGTTTGCTCCATGTTCCATAAATCTGACGTATACGAATGTCGAGAAATTAAAGTTTTTGGCAGACTCTTCCAACTATTCGAAAATCCGTCCGGTATTACCCCAACGTACCTTATCCTTCCGTTTGTTACTGATGTTTGATGTTAACTAAACTTAATTAGGTCTAAACAAGTGAAAAAAATATAAAAAAGAAAATTATTTTTCCACATGGCTGATGGCACAATAGGCGTGTCATCAACTTCTGTGACGCTTGACACGCCAGGCGTATCATGAAATATTTGTTCGCCGCCACAGCTAAAAGTTGTCGAAAATCGGTGCCGCAACGAATCGGTTAAATTGTTATCAGGAAGATGCTGCTGCCCATCTTCCGTTTTAATTTCTCTTTGTTGCCTCTTACGATACACAAGGGACGATATCATACACAATTCATTCAAATCAGTCATGTAATATTAAGTTAATAAATTTAAATTAATAATTTAACGAGTATTAAGAAACAAAATAAAGCATTACCATTTGATACAACGAATCCACTAACACTACAACCTCACAAATATGACAAACTGTGGTATTTCAAAAGTACGACGCCAGAGGAATCCGCGACTTACCAGCCGAGTGAGCTGATTTAATTTATTTAGGGAAATACTAAAGCATATGTGATAGTACGCTGCAGCTGTATTATGGTTGTAGTAGGAATGGGTCTGTTCGACCGGGTTAGCACCACGCTCTCATAGAATACCAGCGTAAAATAGTAGTGTTTCGTATGGTGAGTGTAGAGAATCCGAAGATCCTTTTTATTGGAAACGAGCCTTTGTATCTTAGTCCACAGAGGTGACAACGCATCTACATTTTGTTTCTTAATCGAGGATAAATGTTGATGTCTAAAGGCAACAGAGTCCATTTACCTTCAGGTGGACTGTGTGCTCGTTCGTCACCTTTATTTTATAAAAAAGTAGGGTACAATTATTCACGGTGAGAATAAAACACTGACATCCTCTTGCAGACCGGAAACAAATTGCGCAACATTAATGCGGAGCCGTGTCGGAAGATGGCAGAAATGTAATAATAAAATATTATTAGCCTGATAAATCAAAAGTAAAGTAACATAATTTGCAGCACCATTACCTCTGCCTCTCCAGACAAAAGAACTTACAAGAAAAAGGACAACGGCTCGTATTCTAGTAACAATATTTTGTTCTATTTCAAGTATTTTTTTATTTTATTTATCTGCTTAAATTTTTCGCAGAGGATGCAAATTCTTGCAATTCTTGGGCAATGGACTCATATGATTGTACTTTTGTTACTGTCAAGTACTAAGATATTATCAAAGACATTTAAGTAGTAGTAGTATTAATAGACCGGACATCAGTAGCAAAATTGTCGTCTGTAACTTATGTCCAATAGGATATATCTCCGATTTTTGTCATTTAGTCTTAGTGACATCGTCAAAATGTCAAGACGCATTAAAAAAAAATTTAAAGAAAATATGCCCGGTTGTACATTAAGATATTGTAAGTCACGATACGGAGCAAAAAATGAACGTGATTTCGGTTTATTATCGTAAATATAACATCTATTTACCGAATACTCTTTAAATTCTATTATTTCTAGTAGATTGTTCTAGAACATTTTTTATTGTATTAAGCGCCCTCTGTTATCCAGTAAACGTCACTATTTAGTTACCAATTTTAAAGTTAGTGATTGACGACGTTTATCGATTGGGATTATCGATAAAATAATGTACAGGATGCCGATTTAATCCTTTACAATATTTAAGGAGGTAAAACAGTCAACGATACTGTATCCATACCAACAAAAATGAGTAGCATATACCAACTATGTTAAGTACCCTACTTTATGTAGAGCATGGGTGGGAAATTTTTTTAGGCATGCTGTAGAGATTTTCTGTGTTGCTTATGAGCATGCTGAGGATACTTGCTGTGTTGAGGTTTAGCAATACAGCAAATCTTCTCTTTTACATACCAGGCTTCATTGTCTGGTGATTTTACACCGGGCTTCATTGTCTGGTGGTTTTCAAGAACAAATCCATTATAGATCCTCGCTTACAGTGATAGGAGAGGGCAATATATTTCTTACATTAAAAACAATTTGTGCTGTTAAAGATATTAGATGCAAGAAGTAGTAGGTTAAGCCTGAGTTAGAAAATAATTGTAAAAACTTTAAATAACATATCTTATTGATGTGGGTAGTATTTTTAAGTACTGCAGCCGATGAAACGTTAAATTTCGTGAAACGGCTTTTAAGTTCAGTGTTTTTCTAAAATATTTTAGATTTGAAGTGTATTTTTGTAATAGAAACGAATTTAAAAACATAGAGGCGCTTTCTTATTGGATTTGGCGTTTATCGATGTGTCTTTAACGCCGACCGATCAATCATATGCTATTATTATAGCAGCTAATGGACCGAGTGACGTCATGCCACCAAGGTGGCAACCAAAGTGACTGCTGTTTGAATTGATTCTTAGTTGATGGAAATTAAATATTTTACTTCATGACACTAAAGGGGCGTAAAGAGTTAATATGAATTTTTTCGTGTGATGGAAGTCATGATAAATAGATTTATACAGTAAAACAATCATGTATATTCTGTATTATTATATCGAAAAGCATTTCAAACTTAGTAATCTTCAACGACATTATCGATACTTTGATATCGAAACGGTAACATTCCTAAAACGAGGTTATAAGGTACGTTGGGGTAAGATCGGTGATGGGGCAAGACCGTAGGATTCAAATTCCCGGCGAATTATGCTATATTTTGAAAAGCTAACAATATGCTACACGACGCCATTTCATCCTGCCCCGACCCTCAGTTCGCGCCAGTCACTCCGGCAAGTGGGACCTGTGCTGCGCGGCATTTTATAAAACAATGTAATTTTTGTATTATTTTTGTCCATCCGATCTTTCCCTATCACTTTTATTTACGATTTTTAGCGAGAATATGGCTTCTTTTGTTATTATTTTGTGTGGATACTAATTTTTATGAAGTTATAGCTAAATAAAGCTGGTCCATGCAGGGGTAAGATCGCTGTAGGCCGAGATCCGATGTTTCCCCTCGTGAGTGAAGATCGGATGAATATTATCCGATCTTTGCCTGTTACAAAAATGGCAGTGGTTGTTAAACTTTCATTGGTCGTGTATAGTTTTTCGTTGATTACTCAAGTGACTTTGGGACTCAGTCTCGTTAGCAAGTCTTTATATTTAAAAGTAATAAAACAATACGATGGTTTTATTACTTTTAAGTACACATTAAAATACATTTTTTTATAGGATAAGGGTGACAAAGGAGCACTCAGTCCACCTGATGTTAAGTGATTGCTGCGGCCCATAGACATCTATATCTATCCTCTATTACAAATCAAAATGTAATTTATAATAATTATTTAAAAAATAATTTATAATAATAAATGCCGCTTTGTTAAAATATTTATATCTTCCTTAACTCCTGCATTATCCCAGGGCATTTCGCCAGTCCTTACTGTTATTTTTTTTTCCCATATAAAATCAAATGCATCCGATCTTTCTCTAATATTGAGTAATTCCATCTTATGTCATAACAAAGTTTGAGAAACATAAAATTACAATTTCTTTATATCAGGGATAAGATCGGATGGCAAGAAACAAAAAAAGAGAAAATCGTTTGGAACATTTATGTTTCTAGTAATTTATAGATAATTTAAAATATGTTTTTGAGCGTTAAAGATAGGACAAATCTCTTTTATAAACTTTTTTCTCTAAGCAGTAGAAGTGGTTTTAAATTTAAGTCCGGTCTTACCCCTTAATGGCCAATTTTTCATTATGCATATAAAAAAGTATGTCTAGTTTTCGCACACCTTTAAAGCAGAAACCGTTGAGTTTACACAAGCAAAAGATTCTCAGAGCTATACTACGTTTAACGATTAACGGTTTGCTCCATGTTCCATAAATCTGACGTATACGAATGTCGAGAAATTAAAGTTTTTGGTAGACTCTTCCAACTATTCGAAAATCCGTCCGGTATTACCCCAACGTACCTTATTTATTAGCGTCACCTACTGGGGAATGGCTAAAATGTTGTCTTAATAAATGCTTAGCGTTGTATTGCTATCTTTAGCTAGAGGATGCCACACGCGCACTAGCTCAAAGTTTTTGTATATAAATGTTCCCAATGTCCGCTCTATAGTATATCTATATATTTAAACCTCTTTGCATGATGGTTAGTGATCACCGTCGCCTATAATTATCTGCAATTCCAGGAAAAATGGATCGAATATTAGCTTTATTAGATTTTAAGTTCTAAATATATGAGATATAAATATATACAGGTCTAAACTCTAAATATAATATTGTTGTAATATCCCAATAATAATATAATATTTAGTCGTGTTTTTTCTCTGGTCAATCGAAGTTAATTTAAAAAAAGTGGTAAGTACATTTAAAAATGCCGTAATACTAGCAAATTTTTAGTTTTTATATGAGGGAATTAGTTTTTATTTTTCCTTTCATTTCGTTTAATTTCAGTATAAATTAGTGATTCATTTCCTTTCATTCGGTGATAACCGGAACGGACAAAACGTCCGACTAACTATGACCGAACGGATGAACTATCTGTTCGGTCTACAACATTCGGCTCTCAGGCTATGCGGGCTTTCTCTGCATGATAAATAGCGTAAAGAAATATCAGCAGCAGAACTAGAGTTTTTCATATACTTAGCTAGCCCAATAATATGAAGTGGCTTTTTATTATAGCTTTAAGAACTGACAATCGAATGGGTAGAATCGGACAAATGTCAGGAAGCCCTGAACTGGCAAGTACAGTATTGTAGAGCTACAGCTACTAGATGCAGTGACGGACTGCCGTAGAAGTCTTTTTTGTGATGATGTATCGTAGCGTGTTTTACGTGCTACGCTTTTTGCTTTCTACGTCGTAAGTCTGAATATTTAAAATGAAGTTAAAAAGTACTTAACATTTTTTTTGGCAGAAAATATTGCTATTAATACTAAAATTACTTTTAAAATATATTTACATTGTTTTAATGACAACTTTCCTCTAAATAATAAACCTACACGCGGTGCACTTAGTTTGTCGTTTGTCGTGAAGTGGTGGTTAAGATAACCCATTACTCAATTACATCTTGTAGCTATCGTAATAAGGAAATACGGGAAATATAAAGAAAATCTTATTGCTTTCGACAGATAATGGAAACCATATAAACTTTTCGTTAACGCCAGACGTAAAATATCCAGACTGGTGACGGGAAGTAGTGTTAAAGGTGCGAGACGTCTCGTACTACTTTAGGCGACCTCGCGTCTTTTAAACTAATCGAACCTCTGTAAATCTACTAAAATGAAATGAATGCGAACAAACATAATCATTTTATAAAAACTAAACATACTTTCAGGAGGTAAGAAATGTGTATAATAACAATTGGCTCGATAAAAAGATATCGATGATTATTTTATTTGGCAAATATACTTGTTGGTAGCATTCCTTTTCTGTTTAAGAGTTTGCCAGGGTAAGAACCACCCTCTTATCTATATCTGCTACCATATCGCAGTGCTTGCACTGTTGTGTCCTGGTTTGAAGGATACAGAGAGCCAGTGTGATGACAGGCTGTGAGGCGTTCCATCTCAGTCCTCAGAGGTGACAGCACATCCGAAGCCTTCTTTGTTTCAAGTTGTCTGCAGGTGTACAAAGAGCGCAGTAGTCACGTGGCATTAGGTGGACTGTAAATTCGTTTGTCACTTTAGTTTTATATCGGCTGCAGGTGTGCATAGCTCGCAGTAGTCACGTGACATCAGGCAGACTGTAAGTTCGTTTGTTACTTTAGTTTTATATCGGCTGCAGGTGTGCATAGCTCGCAGTAGTCACGTGACATCAGGCGGACTGTAAGTTCGTTTGTCACTTTAGTTTTATATCGGCTGCAGGTGTGCATAGCTCGCAGTAGTCACGTGACATCAGGCGGACTGTAAGTTCGTTTGTCACTTTAGTTTTATATCGGCTGCAGGTGCACATAGAGCGCAGGAGTCACGTGACATTAGGCGGACTGTAAGTTCGTTTGTCACTTTAGTTTTATAAAAAAACATACAAGAAGGGTGATATTTAATCGCTATTTGAACGTGTAACTTGTAGAGATTTCATAATGAAACCGTATAAATGTTATTTCAAATGAAATGCTTATTATTTTTTGTTCATATTGAGAACACAGCTTATAAATTTTTATTTGTTATAATTTATGAAGAAAAACAAAATCAAACAGTTCATGTGCTGGCGACCGTCCCGGCCAGTGCCCGTGGAGACATCTTCGAGGTTGGGCGTACTTTGCTTTTTCTAAAATTTTCTCCGATTTAGTACTTATTTGCTGGACAATCGCAAAGCATGTGGTAACGATTTCATTCCTACACACCATACTACAAGAGGGCTCTAAGAAAACGTCTTTCTGCATCAGTAAAGGCACCTGTCCAGCAGTAGATGTTGACTGGATGACGAATAAAATACCATGACGACGAAGAATTACATGCAGATCCCTACAAGTTTGCTTGCAGATTTTAGCAAACAGACTTTTTAATCGTTAACTTAAGTACATCTTATATTGTTATATCTAATAAAATCGCAAGACAATCTACTTTTTACACAGCTACAAATACATAAATATTCAACAGCGTCGCCTCTTTCACCGAGGGCGTCACGGCGACGTTCGCATGATGAAAATATTTAATAAAGTAAGATATGGAAGGAGTGCTTAGAAATTTGATCGAGCAATTTATTAATACCTAATGTGCATTGTCGGTTACTCTTGCATGTTCAGGAGGTTGAAGGTGGTAAATTGCACTGACTGAGGCTAACAAAAGCTTTGAAGCCACTCATATCGTAATCAGATTGAGAGAAATAATATGTTGACAAATTAATCTAGTCTTTTGCTGTACGCATCACGAACCACGAAACAAACGATTTGGTTCAAATGCGTGGTAAGTTGTTAGAATGAGAAATAAGTTATACAGTTGCTGCGAAAACTCTTCGAAATGTATTCTGTAAAATATCAAAAGCGCTGCGAATGTGTTCAAGATTAGTAAGATTGGACTTGATTGGATTACGGTGACACGACTCTTAGCACCACTTTCCATTGGGCTATGAACTGCTAGGTGGCATTATGCAGCACCAGTCTACATTATATGGCAGCAATACATGAACTAGCGCTCTATAGCTGTTGCCCGGGTACTTACCGTCGCATTTTTCATTTGAAATTAGTTTGAGCTGATATATTAAAAGACAAAAAAATAAAAAGCCCCTGAGCCTTGCCATAATAATAATTGAATAATAATTTAAATTGAAATTGTTTTTGTGATCCCGTTTATTGTTGAAGACTAAAATGTTTGCTCGTAAATAAAAAGGATAACGATAGTTATAATGTTGTATCAATATAAGTCACGTGGCTTCTGATCAAAGTTCTAAATACACTTGGTTTGTGGCCAAGCAATTTAACCGCAATAGGAGTATTTCGAAATACGATTAAAAAAATAAAATCTTTAGGCCCGTACTAGGATTTTCTCCTGTATCGTGAAGGCGGTTTACATACATAAATTGCACATGGAGAAACATCCAAACCTGGAACAAATATATTTTAAAAATTGACCGTGTAGGTAGGTTTTTAACAATATTCAATACCCCATATTGTCCTGTGGGTGTCGTAAGAGTCGACAGAAGGAAATAAAACGTGAGTTGGGCAACAGTGTCTTTCTAAACACATCTAAAAGTCTAACAAAACTACGGCAAATATCCCCCTATGAGGTAATCTATGCGGAAAGCCTATGTTCAGCAGTGTACTTTTGACAAGCTGTAACGGTAATGGTATATAAAACTAAAGTGACAAACAACTTACAGTTTAGCTGGTGGTAAGTGGCTACTGCAGTCCATGAACACCTGCAGACAACTTTATATAAAGTATGCTTCAGAAGCGCAGTAAGTCACCTCGAGGACTAAGATGAAGTGACTCACTGCCTGTAATTATTATTGGCTCTATACACTTCAGCCCGGAACTCAGCAGCGCATGCACTGCTATTCGGCTGAAGCAATAGATGAGAGGGTGGCACCCACCCAGACTGTGGCCCAGGCAGGAAAGGAGTCCTGCTAATTACATTAATTATCACTCTCACATTATCGACAAGAAGTACGTGATTGTTTAATTAGGGTATCTTATGTAGGGATTATTTTTATATATTAGGTACTAGCTATCCGGCCCGGCTTCTCACGGGTGTTTTTTTTTATAGAAGAGGGAGCAAACGAGCATGCGGCTCACCTAATGTTAAGTGACCCGCTGCCCAAGAACAACTGCAACCCCAGGAGAACCAGGGGAATTGCAGATGCGTTGCCGGCCTTTTAAAAAGAAAGTAGGCTCTATTCTTGAAGGTCACTAAGTCGTATTGGTCCGGAAAAATCGCTGATGGTAATCGATTCCACAAGGAAGTTGTGCGACGAAGAAAACATCTTCTAAATCGCACAGTGGTGGACCGCCAATCATCCAGATGGTGTGGATGGTATCGGGAATTCTGTCGCGATATGCGTTCGTGAAATTTGGCGGCTGGGATTAATCCGAACAATTCCTCAGGGCACTCCCCGTGGTAAATGCGAAAGAAAATACAATGGGATGCAACATCTCTTCGCAGTGCCAATGAATCGAGCCGATAGGAAAGGACTGGGTCGTCAACGATTCGAGCCGCTCTGCGCTGGAAGCGGTCAAGTGGAAGGAGCTGGCACTGGGGAGCCTCTGCCCGGAGATGGGAAAAGTATTCCATGTGAGGCCGAACCTGCGCCTTGTAAAGTTGCAGGCGGTGTGCCGGCATGAAATACTGTCCCACTCTGCTGAGCACGCCAAGCTTTTTAGAGGCCAATTTGGCCTTCTCTTCCAATTGACCACGAAACTGCACGTCACTCGATATGTTGACGCCGCGAAATCCTTGGAGGATTCCGATACTGGCTGAGGCAAGGAGGGGAGTGCCTTGAAACTGAGGAGATACGACAAAGGGGTTCTTTTCAACGGTAAACGTGCAAACTTGTGTCTTCTGAGGATTAAACTGGACTAGATTTAGTGTTTTCTGAATCTCGCCAAACCGTAACCCACCGGGACCAATTGTGAATCTAAACCAAAAATCTCAAACGCACACAAAAAATGTCATTTGTTCTACTCATAGATGTTGCAACTGCTGATCGTTCAAACTCCTCGTCAGGGTGAAGTCAGTTTATTGAGTTTTTCTGTCAAAAGTTCTCAGTAGCAGCCCAAGGTCAGGAAGCTGCCAGTGCTTCATTCCCGTGCATTGGGAGGCACGTAAATACATTGATCCAGCGCTTGTTTTCTCTATGGTCGTGTTTCTTGCATTACTATCGGTCATGAGAGTGAGGGAATAGAGATATTTGTGCTCGCATTATTATTCTATCCTGAACAAATGTGTAGTCTCCGTTGGACTAGCCCTCTTCACCGAAATTCGGTCTGGAGGACGTTATAACATTTTGATACAGTTCTAACTAGGAGGACGTACATTTTTTTTAAATAAAAGTAAGGTTCCCTACCGAGCACACATTTCACCTGATGACAAGTGAATGCTATGGCGGTTAAATATCTAAATTCAGATATGTTGCGACTTCTTAAGCTAAACTCCTTATCAGCACTTGGAAGCCCCCTGGCTACTGCTAATATAATTTTAAAGTTGGCAGTTACAAATATTTACATACATGTGAAATTATTAATGAAATTGTAACATGGAAATAAAAAAAAATTAAACCCCATAGTTTTTCTGCCTGTCCTTCTCTGAGAAAATCTTGTTTTCCGAAACGGTGTAGACTTGAGGTTCAAAATAACTTTAAGCAAAACTTACATTTTTTTATATTTGAATTTGTCTGACTTATTTAGCTAAGGCCTGTTTAGCAGTGGACTTTCGCAAGCCTTTATTTATCCCACTATTGCGTACAAGCCCTCTCTAATTTCTCAGAGAACTGCGGAGCATTTAGTCTGCCCGCTGCTTCAGTGCGTGTTGGTTGACTTCACATATCTTCGAAATAATTCATTCGTCGATTATATAACGGCGTTCAGTGTTGGTTCTTTTTAGTTTTTGATTGATTGATTTCACTTAAGAAATTTATAAATTTGTATGTATATTCTTTCTTGCATCTATGTAAGTTGATACCTCCAAAGTAAGTTAATTGTTTTGCTGGTATATTTTAAGAGTATAATTCCACAGTGGTGCAGTATAAATTTGAACCAGATACAATGGTATATTTAGTCTGTTTATATTTTTTTTAAATTAACCCAATTATTATGTCGTAAACATTTAAAAGTAAATACTCGTACTTTACTAAAGAAACAATGGATTTGTTTCTGTTTCATCGCACAGACCTATACGTCTTTACGTTACAGACAGAAGACCATTCAAAAGAACTGCAAAGTTTTCTTCGCCTCTTTGTTTTGAATCACTGTTTTTCACTAATGAAATGGGACGGCAGTTTTCTAACTCGGCTGCGATGAGTGGGCGACAATGATCGCGAGAGAGTGAAAAATGTTGTGTCTTGCTAACTTTATCAAACCATGAAACAGCGGAGCAGCCTTGATGATTAGTATGCTTTTAAATAAATTGGTGTGCAGGAATTTAATATTGTGTATCACGTTAATTGATATTATCATTGAAGCTATATAATGGTTGTAACACGAAGGTGTCGGTTCGATTGTGCAGAGGCCACAAATAACGAATGACACAGTAGTACAGCTAGTAGCTAAGCGTTTATCTGGGTCGTTGGGGATAGGTTTCCAATTTTGCACGGAACAATTATTTGTAGAATACTAGGCCATCTCAAATCAAAATAATTTTTGTTTGGCTAAAAATTCTTATTTCAAATAAATTTTATTTTAAAAATATGGAAATCTTTTTTCAAAATTAGTAATTTTTTATTAATTAGCGTTACGTTTTCATCGCATTTGAATTTTTTTCGTCATCAGTTATACGTTAAAATTCGAGTAAGGGAATATGAGTACCATCGTGGCAGCATAGCGGCACAAGCGTCACACAATATCAACAACGTTTATGGAGCAAATAAAAACGAACGCACCACCTGTTATTAGTTTGTCAATTTACGACTGAATTAGCAGCAACTTTCGACGTTATCATAAAAAAATCTTAAAGTATATTGGTAAATCCAATTGGGCATGCCCTAAGCGCATTTAAAAAAATTATGTATAACATGATTATACGGAATTTTTAAAAGTAGTAGTATGAAAATTACACCCATGATGAAAAGATTCATACCTATTGCAGCCACCACCTTGGATTAACATTTCGACAGCACTATCGGCTTCAGCACCCTCGAAAACCATAAAAATGACACTCATGATGAAAAAATTAATACATATTTCAGCCGTCATCTTGTATTTACATTTCGACAACCCTATCGGCTTCAACACCCTGAAAACCATGAAAATAACACCCATGACGAAAGAATTGATACTACTTACTTTTAGTACGTACTACTATTATTTATTCTGTGCTTTTAAAATATTATATATTATAATAAAAAATCTCTCATTATTATAATAATCAAGTATTTAAGAAATTTGGTTATTCGAATATTGTGTATTTGTACAGCAATCTTTTTGAGCCGCTGCAAACAACCGAAACAATATCCACTCACGACGGCGACTGACGCCGAACTGAGTGACGCAGTCTCTATTCCATTTAGTAATAATTTTTCATACAAGGCTGCTGAATACACCAAAAATTTCGCCATTTCGCAGCCGAAAAAAATTTATTATAACTTAACTAAACAAAAGTAAACTGCCATTTATATTTGATGGCTTCCCACATGATAGATGAAGAGTTTTAAAAATATATTGAGCTGAACAATTGATATTTTCAAAAGTCATCGTGTTTTTTGGAAATCCACACCATAAGCCACTAAAACCTCTTTTTTATTTAAATATAGCAATAAATCGATTTAAAAAATATTAATTAATTTAACAATCATTTATCTTCCTGACAATGTGCTTTTTATAACACTTATATGTAAAATATGATTGCTAGATATAATTTCATGCGACAAAACGTTGGAATCTTAATTTTTACTGAAAAAAAGGCATTCCATCTCCTTAAGACCTTGTGCCTACAGATTTCTACTTTTTCCAGAATTCGGATTACTTTTTGGCGGAAAAATATACAATACCCGAAAAGCAGTACAAAATGCCTTTGAAAAATTTTTTGCCTCCCGTGCAGCTGATTTTTTCAAGTTGGCTATAAATAAACTTCCACTCTATTGGCAAACATGCATAGATAGCGTGGGTGATTACTTTGATTAATAGAAATAAAAAAACGTAGAAAAATATTACCTTAACTTATTTAAAAAAAACGGCAATTTCATAGGTAAAGCTCTAATGTATATGTTGGTAGAATATAAAAGTAACCTTGGGACAGATTGTAAAAACATATATAAATTATTTAGTTATCAATTTCTTGTCTTTAAATGTTACGTGTTTTCCAATGTTTAATCGTAATCGTACTCGTATACACTAGTAAGTTAAAACCATAGAGCAGTACGGGCCACTGGAGGGGAGTAGCCGTAGCGTTTTTTCCCGATACAGAACTGTCTGTCATTTTTTGCAGAGAGGGAAATCTGCGCGCACAAAAACAATAGTCTGTCGCTACGATACTCACACATAACTCCAGAGTCGAAGAAGCATCCAAGACTAAACTAAGTTCAGGTTTTTATCAAAAACAGGAATTTTTCAGGTTAATGATAAGATAAAGTATAATAATTTTGACTTCTTTCAGTTGTTGATCAAAAGTCAAAGTTTTTGATCAAAAATCTAATTTTCTCATAATCGTGCTACATACATATATGAGAAACCGAAAATCTTTTATTTAAAAGGCAACTTTTCATTGATGATGACACTGCCTTACATATAAAAACACCTCCATCCCAATTAGCGATATCTTTTATTTATTAAAAAGAAATACTAGCAATGCCTGGTAAGCTTTAAATGCTTTTATTAGGAGTGGTTCACCACAGTAGTCGAATGGCGGATTCGAACCTACGAACTTTTGAGTTCGCGGCCCGCATCCTGGCATTAGGTTGATGTCGCTCTGTCTAGTGAGCAGAAGAAAATTAACCCTCATCGTGAAGCGATGTTGCTAAATTTTTCTTATTAACTATGTGAAAAAATACTTCAGGTGAGCCGATATATAAAAATTCCACTTACAAGGCGCTGAACAAAATAGGCGATGAAATTTTTAATCTCTTTTTAATCTCAATTCATGTGACGTTATAGTTGTTAACTTGGGCTTGTGATATTACTTAGTCCACTCAGAAAGAAGAAAACTTAAACTTTTAATAAACAGTAAAAGAAAACTTCAAAGAAATAATAATCATTTAACTTTAAAATCATTTCCACTTAACGCCTCCTGAAGTTTTAAATCTACTGTACACTATAATTTAACGTCGAGTTTTGAAGCTGTTAATTGGAAATTGTTATATTCATTTTAATTACTTGATGATTTTTGAAAGCTTTTACTTTTTATTTTAAGTTTTATTTTATGAGTATACTAGCTGCTGGCCCCGGCTTCGCCTGTATACATATATTAATGTGGTGTTATTTAAATTTATAATAATCTTCATAAACCATTTATTTTATCAATTTTTCGATTTCTCAAAAAAGTTTTTCAAAGTTTTTCGGATAAAATAAGCCTAGCCTAATATGTAGTGATAGACTACTCCCGGTGCTGTTCTCTATCTGTTGGTCTAGTTTCATTACCATCGATTCAGCCATTCCAAATATTAGTCCGGACCGATAGACAGAAATATAAGAAAAATATGGTTATTCTTGTCTTAATAGCATACAGTAACCTCCTCAGGTCATAGAAGGTAGTTATTTCGATATTACACACAAACACTTTTATTTATATGTATATATAATATGGTTCGCAACCATAAACGGGGTCCATGTCGGGACAATATGTGTAAATAACAAAGTAAACAGTAAGGACTCATTATTTTCACTTACACTCTATGACAGTGCCATGACAAAGGATATAAACTTAAAAAGCAATGATAATATTAAAAAAAAAATTATTATGTATTGTGATGACATAGGCAAAAATTTGGGCATGATGTTAAATAACTGTTTAAAAGGACATATGATCAGGAATTATTGCATGCCAAGAGTATCCTTTAGTCATATAATGAATAAAGTCTTAGCTACTCAATTTTGCCCTAATAGCACATTAATAATTCTTGTTGGGAGAAGAGGCAATGTAAACAAAAGTCAATTATTAAAATATATTGATAATCAAAATCATAAAATAATATATCAATAAATCAAAAAAAAAATTAAATGTACATAAAATTATCTTGTTTACATTGCCTTACATACAGGGTTGGCCGCAGAAAAATAAAATTTGATATAAATTTATTAATGAATAACTTTTCATGTAATAATAATTTAAGCTTGACTTTTAATTGTTATAATTATAATAATTAATTTAATTTAATAGATATAAATAATGTAATTAAAAAATTTTTGACTAGAGATAGGTATTACCTATCTAAATATATATTAAGACAGATAGCAAATGTGCTACGAGTATCTTATTGTTTATATATTAACTCAGCCAAGGACTTGGCTACACAGACATCTGCTCCTTTTGAGCAGTATAATGATTTAATATGTGATTTGGGATCAGTTCCAAGTAATTTAAATTAGAAAATGAGACAAAAAAGATAATCTCTAGCAGTTGTAATAATTTAAATAATTTATAATGTATGACTCCACAGAGTGATAATAAAAATTGTTTACACCTGGTGCATGAAAATATACAAGGCATGATAGGCAAAGAGCTAGAAATTGAGTTGTTCTTAAATAGCAACAATATTCATATTTTATGTATTACTGAACATTGGTTTAAAGCTTATAACTTAATGTTTAACTTCAGTAATCACCAGGTGGTCAGTTCTTTCAATAGAGAAACGGTTTTAAGAGGTGGCTCCTTAATATTAGCTAGTAAATTATTGTCATGTAAAGAACGTAAAGATATTGTGAACCTCTCTGTTGAGCGAACTGTAGAAATGGCATGTGTTGAGTTTGAGCACCTCAATGTTGTGAGCGTCTACAGACCCCCATGTTCTATATACGATACTTTTGAAAAAATTATGGAGGAAGTTTTTACTAAGCTTAATAAACAGAATAAATCTGTTGTAATATGTGGAGACTTTAATATCAATCTCCTAGAAGCTTCCTCAATCAATATTAAATTTAGATCATTGTTTGAATCATACGGTCTTTTTAATTTTTTTTTAGAACCAACGCGTAATGCTCAATCTAGTGCAACATGTATAGATAACATTTTTACAAATGTGAAGCCGTTGCATAAATGTATAATTCAAAAATTAAGTTCTGATCACTGTGGACAGGTAGTTTCGTTACCTTATGTTCACAAAAAGCAAGTAAATAAGAAAGTTGTGTTTGTTCCAGTAAATGCACGTCGCTTGGAGAAATTTAGAAGTAACATAGTGAAAAAACTTCCATCACTTTCATACCAAAATGATCCAAATTTTTTGTATTGAACATTATTTAAGCTTATTTGCAATGAATTTAACAATACTTTTACTTCTAAAACATTCTCCTTGAACAGTCGGAAGTCGATTAATGAATGGGCGACAGTAGGAGTCCTTAAGAGCAGACATAGTATATATAGACAGGTTATATTATTTTTACCATGAAAGGTCATATAATCATAGCGTCGAATTTAGGGAATATGTAAAAAAATATTCAATAATATTTAAAAAAGTGTGCTCCAAAGCCAAGTCTTTGCATTTGAGCAACAAAATTAAGACGGCTTCTAATAAAATTAAAATGACATGGAGTATAATTAATAGCGAAACCGGTTAGATCAACTCTCGTAATTCAAACTACCAGTTAAGTGTTAATAACAAATTAACCGAATCAGATCAGGACGTTGCAATGGTTTTTGAGAAATATTTTACTGCTATTCCGATATTAAACACTAAGTCACTGAATTCTTCTCCTGCTGTCTCCGAATCATTACTTAAACAAAATGTAAATGCGTGTACAAAGAATTTTACATTTCATATAGTATCATCAAAAGATATTGTAAAATATTTTAAAACTATTGATGTTAAGAAAACTGCGGGTCTGTGGGGGATTTCCGTTAAAGTTATTGCGTCTATAATATATACAATCGCGCCTCATTTAGCTATTATTTTTAATAGTAGTATCGAGTCTGGTGTGTGTCCTGATTTAATGAAGTATAGTAAAGTAATACCTTTACTTAAATCTGGTAGTACATTAGACCCCGCCAATTTTAGACCTATTTCTCTACTAAAAACACTAAGTATGATTTTTGAAAAAAATATTCTTGATCAAATGTTAAATTTCTTTAATATAAATAATTTACTTCATAAAAATCAATTTGGTTTCACAAGGAGTCGCTCGACAACTGATGCCGGTGTTGAGCTGATTAAATATATATTTAATACATGGGAGAATTCACAGGATGCTTTGGGTATATTTTGTGACCTATCCAAAGCCTTCGATTGTGTTTACGATATGTTTTTATGAAACATTAATCAGGAAACTTCAACACTACGGTGTAAGAAGTGATGTTCTTAAATTAATTATTTCATATTTAAGTAAGAGAACGCAAAAAGTTGTCATTAACAGTATGAGTTCTTCCGGGTCGATGGTACAAATGTGCGTGCCTCAAGGCTTAATTCTCGGCCCCTTTCTGTTTCTTGTATACATTAATGACTTACCTTAGATAGTACGAGATAACCATGATATAGTATTATTTGCAGATGACACTTCTTTAATTTTCAAATTAAGTCGACAATTGCTAAAATATGACGAAGTAAATAATGCTATATCTAAATTAGTAAATTGGTTCAATGTTAATAATTTGCATTTAAATGGCACTAAAACGATATGTATGAGATTTATGACTCAAATGTTAAACAATTAAATACTAATGTAATTTTAAATGGGGAGAAACTGAGTCTTGTAGATACCACCATTTTTCTTGGAATAACACTAGACGCGAAGCTTCAATGGAGCCCCCATATATCAAAACTAGTAAGCAGACTTAGTTCTGCAGCATATGGTGTAAAAAAGATTAGAAGTCTAACTAGTGTTGAAACAGCTAGACTAGTTTACTTCAGCTATTTCCATAGCATAATGTCGTATGGTATTTTGCTATGGGAACTCGCAGCTGACACTGAAATTATATTTGTTTTACAGAAGAGGGCCATAAGAGCAATTTATGATTTAAAGCCTAAAGAATCGCTGCGACAAAACTTTAAGGAAATTAATATATTAACTTTGGCCTCTCAATACATTTATGAAAATGTAATATACGTACACAAAAATAAAAGTAGTTTTACAAAAATTAGTGATATTCATTCTGTAAATGCTAGACACAAGCTAGTAGTACCAGTTACTTGACTCCATCGAGTCAGTAATTCATTCTTGGTGCGATGTATACGCTTTTACAACGAAATTCCAGAAAATATACAAAATTTGACCTGCTCAAAGTTCAAAAACTTTATTAAACTAAGTTTGTATAAAAAGGGTGTTAATGAAGAAACCACATTTGTAATTAAAAAAGTTTTAGTTCTACTTCGATAGATGGCGTTGACATAGAAATAGATTGCGCTATGGTTGCGTTACTCAGTGTGTAATAAGGCCATTTAAATTATTGTATATAATAATAAACCAGCTCAGATCATACATTGTTGTAGTTTGATTTATATATTATCAACTCTTCAAGTGTATCAATAGGACAAACAGTACAACTAGCTTGCTAGTAAACATTGGTCCATCGACCCCGGATATCAGACCCGGAATAGTCTGAATTTTTTGTTAGTTTGCGGTGCCAGCTTTGGGCCGCACCCCGTAGTACTCGCAGTGGATCGCTGCGGCAAGAGTACCGGGCACCTCGCAGAGGCAGCAACAGCTTGGCCCAGCAAGAGGGCCATACTCAGCTGCATTGGGAGTGTTAGTTCAACGTGACGCCACAGAGGGCGCCATCAGCAGTACATCGCCAATTCAATCTTCGAGTTCGTCGATAGCAGCCGGGAGTTGAAGTTCAAAGTGACGCCGAAGGAGGGCGCCACGAGTACACTACTAGTTCAACCTGGGTTTGTGTGAGTGAAGTGCAAACGTGAGTACAATTTAATTAAATACCATAGTAGCAGAGACATTTAATATAACTTGATTGGTGACAAGTACTGTAGACATTATTTGCCAAGCAATTTTAAACTTTATTTCTAAGAAGATTTTAACTTTAAAATTGTGCATGTTAGATTAAGGACTTAGAATAAGTTTTATAAAAACGGAGGAACGGGGAACCTATGTCCGATTTCTACCAGAGTGTATTTATTTATAAACACTTGTAAAATTTTTCGTTGTTTTTGAGACTTAGAAAAAATCGCAAACTTTTGTCTAGTAAAGAAACTTGTAAAGTTATACATTTCAATTGAGGTTGTTCTGTTACCAAGTTAATATTGTGTTAACATTTAGATTGATAAATTTATCTTCACATAAATAATTAAATTATACTTTTTTTTGATATTAATTAATCAATTCTATAACTATCTTTACCATCATTTTGTTTGTTGTTTACGATGGAAGGACAAATTAATATATTAAAAGACCTTCAACAAGTAATTCAAAAAGCCTTTACTAATTTTAAAAAGTGTCCAAAGGATAGACTTACAGTAGAATATATACAAACAAGGCTTGAATTATTAGAAAATGATTGGTCTTCGTTTAAAAATACTAAATCTCAACTTTATGGTCGGTTTAAGTTAGAAGACATAGGTCAAAAGGTTGTCGATATATATGACACAACCGAAGATACTTACATATCATGTAAATGTTTAATGAAATCAACGTTAAATAGTGTAAGAGAACCGCTACCACAAGACAGTGGATGTAGTAATAATTCTTCTAAGCAATCTAATTCATTTGTAAAGTTGCCCAAGATAACAATTCCTACCTTTTCTGGCAAGTACAGTGAATGGACATCTTTTCACGATCTTTTTATTTCACTTGTACACAATAATGCATCTTTAGATAATGTGCAAAAACTGCACTATCTTAAAAGCCACCTCACTGGTGAAGCCGAACAGTTGATTAGGCACACACCAATCACAGATGCCAATTACCGCGAATGTTGGTCTCAGTTAGAAAAGCGTTATGCAAATAAAAAGTATTTAACCAGTTGTATTTTAAAAAGATTGTTCGGCCAGAAACGCTTACATGTGGAATCGGCTAACTCATTAAAGGAGCTGCTAGATACCACGAGCGACTGTTTAAATGCATTGAAAAATTTGAAAATCGATGTAAGTACATGGGACGTTATTGCTATCCATATAGTGACGTTCAAATTAGATAATGAAACACGAAAGCAGTGGGAGTTAAGTGTTTCTAATGACTCCAGCAACGAGTTGCCCACCTTTGAGCAGTTTCGGATATTTATTGAAAGTCGTTTTCGCGCTTTAGAATGTATAGAGCCGAGGAAGGCTGTGGCTCACCAGATCAATAATAGTTCTCACGTTCTTAGTTCGAAAGCAATGCTGGCCACAAAGTCGTCGAATAGTCGTTGCGAATTTTGCTCAGAACTTCACAAGCTCTGTTTTTGTAAGCAATTTGCAAAACAGTCCATAGAAAACAGACGAGAGTTCGTAGCAAAAAATAAAATATGTTTTAATTGTTTAGGCGGAAATCATACAGTTTATGACTGTAAAAAGCAGAATGTCTGTAGAGTTTGCAAAAAGCGCCACCATTCCTTGCTGCACCCTAATAGAGAACCTAACGCTGAGAATAAAGGCCAAGATTCTACAGTAAAGTCCACTATCGACAACGCCAGTTCTTCAAATAGTGACAATCAGATAGTTACATGCTTATCTACGGGCAAAGTCTTAAAACCCAGACAGGTTTTATTAGCCACTGCATTAATAAAGGCAGAGTCCAAGATAGGTGAATTTCAAACAATTCGAGCCCTACTTGATCTAGGATCACAAGCATGTTTTATAACAGAGGCCACTGTCCAATTTCTTAGGCTTAAGAAAATTCCAGTCCGAGGTCACGTTTCAGGTTTAGGAGATAATAAGTCAACCATTGCTAATTATATGGTAAATTTAATTATTAAATCCACTGTTGATCTTGATTTTCAACTTCAAATAAATGCTTACGTCTTGAGTAAGATTACATCATACTTACCTGAGAGAAGTGTGAATACCAGTTCATTGGATTGGATTGATATCAACGGTCTTTGTTTGGCAGATCCTTATTTCAAAACACCTAATAAAATAGACATTCTTTTGGGTGCAGATGCTTACTGTTGCATTATGAAGGAAGGTGTAGTAAAGAGTCCGTCTGGTACTCTAATAGCGCAGAACACCACCTTAGGGTGGATCCTTTCCGGTGTAGTCAGTTCAAGCAATGAGAGTTCAAAACACCACACAAGAAATTTAAGTGTGCACTGTACACAGTTCAATGAAGACAATATTCTAAAGAAATTCTGGGAGATAGAAGAACAAGTGAGTACAAGGAAATTACTTAACCCAGAAGAGCAAAAATGTGAAGAATTTTATATGAAAACTACTAAGAGGGATGATACAGGCAGATACATTGTACGTTTACCATTTCGAGACGAAGATCCTGCATGCAAGGCCGGAAGTTCCCGTGACATAGCTGAAACAAGAGTCAAATCGTTAGAAAAAAGATTAAATAAGGACACATATTTAAAGGAAAAATATACAGAGGTAATTAATGAATACTTACAATTAGGACACATGAGACCTGTAAAGGAAGAGGATAATAAGAAAGATGAAGCAGTTTACTTACCACACCACGCGGTGATTAGAAACGATAAGACCACCACGAAGGTACGTGTAGTTTTCAACGAATCTGAGAAAAATAAAAAAGGAGTTTCACTCAATGACACTTTAATGGTTGGACCAACGCTGCAAGCAGACTTAAGACACACCATTCTTAGATGGAGAGTACACGCTATTGGTATTGTGGCGGATATAATCAAAATGTACCGCCAAGTCAGAATAGCGGATGAAGATGCTGTCTTCCAGAGGATACTTTGGCGAGAAAGCCCTGAAAAGCCACTTAGGGATTATGAGTTGGTAACGGTGACCTTTGGAACAGCTTCTGCACCATATCAGGCAGTTAGGTCACTCCATCAGGTTGCGTACGACGAAGGAGATAAGTACCCGCTTGCAGCAAATAGAGTTTTAAACTCTTTTTATATGGACGATTTAATGATGGGAAGTAATAGCGTCGAAGAGGGCGTTGAAATCTGTAAACAGATGGTAGCATTATTAGGAAAGGGAGGATTCGCATTGCAGAAGTGGAACAGTAACAATCGGCAACTATTAGATAGAATAAGTTCAATATATACAAATGAAGTAGTACAGCAAACAGGTCAAATAAAAATTAAAAATGAGAACACTGAAAATAAGGACAAAGAGGACATAGGAGTTAAAGATAATAAGGAAATAGAAATTAAGCTAGATAGTACAATAAAAATTTTGGGACTTACCTGGAACCGCCACGAAGATTGCTTTCAGTACTCGGTAAATCTTCCACCGCTGACGACAGCACCTGTAACAAAAAGACTAATAATATCAGATATAGCTCGTTTGTTCGACCCATTGGGATGGTTAGCTCCTAGTGTCGTATTAGCAAAGATGTTCATACAAAAATTATGGCTCTTAGGTGTTTGTTGGGATGAGGAATTAACTACCGAAGTAATAACAGAGTGGAGTACTTACCGCGAAGAGTTGTCATTACTAACCAAAGTTCAGGTACCTCGTTGGCTTGGTACTAGTTCATCTGATGACCTTGAATTGCACGGTTTTAGTGACGCCTCTAAAGCAGCGTACTCAGCCGTCGTTTACTTAAGAACAATTGATGTCTCAGGCAAAATTCATCTGTCGTTGTTAGTGGCTAAAACGAGAGTAGCTCCCATCAAACAAATTAGTATTCCTCGATTGGAGCTATGTGGTGCTGTACTTGTATCAAAGTTATTGATAGAGACAGCAGAGATTTTAAATATTTCAAAGGAAAAGATCTTTGCATGGACAGATTCTACAGTAGTGCTATCGTGGCTTAATAGTCACCCTAGCAGGTGGAAAACGTTTGTTGCCAACAGGACTTCAGAAATTTTGGGCGCTTTGAATTCATCTCAATGGTTTCATGTGCCGACCAAAGAGAACCCAGCTGACTGCGCATCAAGAGGAATACTACCCAGTTCATTAGTCGGTAATGAGTTATGGTTTTCAGGACCATCATTTCTGAAAAATAAATTAATTGAGTACAAGAGGCCAAAGAATCTAAAGACAGATTTAGAACAAACTATAAAGGCGCACACAGCTGTAGTTCCAGAGCACGTAGTTTTCGAAAATTATTCCAGTCTAAGAAAATTAGTTAAAGTTATTGCGTATTGTCGAAGAGTTTTAAAAAAGGAAAAACACGATAGTAAATATTTGAAAGATCACGAAATAGAAGCAGCATTACAAACTTGTATAAGGAAATCACAAATAGATTCATTCACAACAGAATATGAACAATTAAAGGAAAAAGGGTATTTGAATATAAAATCAAGTAAATTGAAATCACTTTGTCCTTTTCTCGACAAGAATGGTATCATGCGAATTCGTGGACGACTTGAAAAGTCTGAACTAGATGAGCAAGTAAAACATCCGATAGTTCTACCACATTCATGCCATTTGACTCTTCTTATAGTTGCAGACGCGCATGAGAAGACATTGCATGGTGGTCCTCAGTTAATGGCAAACTATTTAAGGTCAGCCTTTTGGGTAATAGGTGCTAGATCTCTAGTTCAACAATATGTTCGCAAGTGTGTAACTTGTGCGAAACAGAGAGCTAGTGTTAGAAACCAACTGATGGGTGCGCTCCCATCGGTTCGATGTACACCAGCAAGACCATTTTTATATAGCGGAGTGGATTATGCTGGACCCATAAGTATAAGAACCACTAAAGGACGTGGGCATCGTTCTTATAAGGGCTACATATGCCTTTTCGTTTGCATGTCCACTCGTGCTATTCACCTAGAGGTCGTCAGTGACATGAGCACACAGGCATTTTTTGCCGCTTTTCGACGTTTTGTGTCGCGACGAGGTCACTGTGCTAAATTGTGGAGCGGCAACGGCTCCAACTTTGTAGGCGCCTCCAGAGAACTGCAACAGTTGGCATCTATTCAGCCAGCCATAGCAGAATATCTGGAAGCAAACAACACCGAGTGGCATTTTATTCCGCCTCATGCTCCCAATTTCGGTGGTCTTTGGGAAGCGGGTGTAAAATCCACCAAATTTCACCTTAAAAGGGTTATTGGCGACTCTACCCTAACGTACGAGGAAATGACTACATTCCTCAATCAAGTGGAAGCCTGTCTGAATTCGCGGCCGATAAGCGTTATTAACTTTACTGATCCTGGTGAGCCCCTCCCTTTAACTCCTGGACATTTTTTAATAGGAGAACCGATAATTAATGTACCAGATAAAAATTACAAAAGTTCAAACGTAAGCTATTTAACTAGGTGGCAATTTGTGCAAAGGATGCTGCAGTCTTTTTGGAAACGATGGTCACAGGAATATCTGTCAAAGCTCATGAATAGGTACAAATGGGCGTCACAAGTTCCGGAACCTAATGTTGGTGACGTTGTTTTAATTAAAGAAGATGATTTGCCTCCAAGTCGTTGGTTATTGGGTAGAGCTATAGAGAAACACCCCGGTGATGATAACGTTACCCGTGTAGTCACATTGCGTACGAAAACATCCGTAATTAAGAGGCCAACATCAAAATTATGTATTCTGCCTATCTCGGATCCATGAATTGTTCAATTTTTATGTCAAATTTATGTAAAAATATTATTGTATCAAATGTTCTTTTACTTTAACGATCAAATGTAGCTATATGTACAACATTAATTACATTTATAGGTTTAATTTTACAATGTTACTTTTCAAAATTTTATTTTAGGTTATTTTAAGCTGTTGAAGTCTTTATTTTTATTTGTAAGTTTTTAGGTCATACTTTATGAGATTAAATTATAGAAGTGTATAACGTTATAAAGTATTAAGTGCAAATTTTAGATTTAAGTTCAAATTTTAAATTTAAGTGCAAATTTTAGATTTAAGTGCAAATTTTAGACTTAAGTACAATTTAAAAGGCCATTCCGTCACTAAATGTCCTTGGTGGGCGGTATGTTAATGAAGAAACCACATTTGTAATTAAAAAAGTTTTAGTTCTACTTCGATAGATGGCGTTGACATAGAAATAGATTGCGCTATGGTTGCGTTACTCAGTGTGTAATAAGGCCATTTAAATTATTGTATATAATAATAAACCAGCTCAGATCATACATTGTTGTAGTTTGATTTATATATTATCAACTCTTCAAGTGTATCAATAGGACAAACAGTACAACTAGCTTGCTAGTAAAAAAAGGGTTATTATAATATTAAAGAATTTATAGATGATAATAACCCCTGGAAATGAGGTGATCGCTACCAAGATATTTCTAATTTATTGAGTTGTTAATTTGTGATTGTAAGCTGTTAAATTAAAAAAAAGTCCCGCTGGGTTTCTTGCTGGTTCTTTCCCAGGACAGAGGTTTCTTTTCGAACCAGTGGTAATTATACAAAAGAGTGACTTTCAATAAGCTTTATTTTAATCTATATTGAATAAAATAGTTTCTGTTTCTGTTTCTGTTTCTGTTTAAAAGGCATCTTTAGTAGAAAAAAGCTAATACTCAATATTTTTATAAATGTACATCTACATTTATCCCCAGTAAACAATCAAAATGCAAATGCGTTGTCACCCGTGAGGACTAAGATGGAATGCCTCTTTTCCAGTTAAATTAGTCTCTGGTTCTCTAAAATGCCAAAACATAACACAACGAGCTACACAGGTGTTTTAAATTTACTGCAGCAAAAGTATGCAACGATTTGCTCCCCCCTCTGAGAAATAAAATGAGCTCGGGAAACTTTAAACAGCTTTAAACAACTCTTAACACCAACAAGTCTGTTTGTTTGCTTTTTAAGAGTGGTAGGATTCAACCTCATATCCCCCCATTGTATTTGTGTAATTCACAATTGGAGTGGGTAACGACGTTTAAATACCTGGGTCATATTGTTACTCAGGATCTGTGTGATGGTTCCGATATGGACCGCGAGCGTCGTTCCTTTTCAGTGCGTGCCAACATGATAGCTAGACGCTTTCAAAGGTGTTCTTATACCTCAAAGCTGGCGTTGTTTTCAGCTTACTGTCAGCCACTTTACACTCCTCAGCTGTGGACGAATTACACTAAAGAGGAATATCGCAGGCTGAAGGTGCAGTATAATGATTCGTTCCGCGTGTTGTTCCGTCAGCCACGATACTGTAGCGCGTCTCAGATGTTCGCAGAGGCCCGTATCGTTGGTTTGGATGCGTTGATCCGTCACCGTATCGCGCGATTTAGAAGTTTTGTTTTTGGGTCGCAGAATAATCTCATCAAAATTATTTGTAATATGTATGCATGTAGTGAAATTTTTAGTAGATGGTCAAATTTATTAAAATGTAATTAATAAAATGTAATAATATCATTGATTAACCAATAATTATAATTAAATTTAAGGTATAGTTTAAAAAAAAAATTAATTTTGTAATGGATCTGTGTTGTCTGTATCAAATAAATTATTATTATTAACACCAAATATAAATCAGCACTATTGAAGCGGCAAATTGCTGCAGAAAATTTGAAACATATTTTAGTATATTATAACCCATTAAAAAATCATCCCCATGTACTACTAGAATAAGCACACGCATATACACACACGCGCGCGCAAAATCACACACACACACACACACAAACGTACGCGCGCGCGTGCACACACAACATAGACACACACATGCACAGAGAGAGAGGGAGAGAGAGAGAGAGAGAGAGACGCGCACACACATCATACACTTACGTTACACAACCTATCTATAATTTTTAAATATTAGATGGTGATTGGTGAGCTCGCCACTCTCACGACATATATTTAACATCTCAGGGAAGAAGGAGTGCCTGAAAACTAGCAGCATCTTAGCCCCATGTAAGCAATAGCTGAGTCACCTCCGATTGGCTAAGTTTAATTAAGTACTTATTTAGTATGTAAATTTGTTCTACAAATGTAGAATAAAGTGATATTTATTATTTTATTATTAATTTAAATATCCGTCTAGCATACTTAATGAAGTCAAAATTTGCGACCAGAAAAATTAATAATAAGCTCGTTAATAATATCGTTATATATGTATACATACACACACGCGTATACAAACACACACACGCGCGTACAAACACACACACACGCGCGCTCGCGCTAATACATAAAAATCTACACATACACGCTTTCATATATACACGTCCATATCCATTGAATGGATTCAGCAATTCGCCTTATAATGTAACTTTTTATAATCTCTTTTATGATATATTTCCTCTCTGTATTATTTCTTTGTATTGTATGTAACCTATCCGCGAAGGGGGGCTGGTGACCTGTAACCCAGGTTTTTAATATAAAACCTATAATAGGCACCAGTCTCTCACAACGCTAGGTCCTTACTATGTACATCGATATTGTTAACCAGGCAGTAAGTTGTGAAGAGATAAATGAACTGAATTAATATAATATATATATTTATTTACTCTCACAAAATAAGTTTACAAGGTAGGTTATAAAAAAAGTAGACTATGGGCTGAGAGTCTAGTATCTGTACTAGGCGGAAGCCTGTGTTACGGATCACCAGGGTCTCCCCCTCAGGATAATATCATCACAACTTAACATGCTATTTGTATGATTAACAAATGAGAGACAAATGAATTGTAATATGAGTTACTTTAGTGATGTGTGCGTGTGTGTATGTATGATCTATCCAGTATTAGAGTTATGTATATAAAATAAGAAGGTTTTCAGTGGTCTCGTAGTCTAGACTTAACAACCATTGATTTACTTTTAAATTGCAATTATTTCAATTAAGTGGATATATACCAATTCTAGCGTTGGTTTTATTATATAGATAATTACCTAGAAAGGTAAAGAATTTATGTGAAAATTTGGTGTAATGCGTGTTGTAGTTACAGACTAGATCATTTCTGCGCTTATCTTTTATCAATTGTGGATTATACTGTAAGAGTGAGTGTTTTTTAATGATACATTGTAGAATAAAGAGCTGACTCACAGATAGGACTTTCCAACGCTTGTATAAGTCTACAGTAGGGTAAAGAAAGGGAAGTGAGGCGGATACTTTTAGTATAGCTCTCTGTGTGTGCTCTCTTTCCAGTTTTATAATTTTTGTCTTTTCAGAACCACCCCAGGATGTTATACAGTATGCGATAATCGATTGACATAAGGCAAAGTAAACTATTTTGATGACTTTTAAATCAGCTATGTTACTAAGGTTTTTAAAAATGTATATTAACTTTCTTACTCTAGTTGTCAACATGCCTATGTGGCTTTGAAAACTGAGTTTGTTATCAATAATTACTCCAAGATATTTCATATTATCTACTCTCTCAATAGCACTGCAATGACATTGAGTCATTTTCATCTTTGAACATGTATGTACTTTTAATGAATATTGGAAGTTAATGTTATTGGCTGAACGCATTGTAAAAATCATATATTTTGTCTTTTGTATATTTAATGTTAAAGGGTTGTTTATTAGCCAGTCAGATACTTTATTTAAGCCTTCTTGAGCATTTTCATAAACTTCTTGCCACGTATTTGCATGAAAAAGGAGGGCTGTATCGTCAGCAAAACTTAAAATCTTACCTCGTGTAATTGTAATATTTAGGAGATCGTTAATATTTTTTTTTATAGAAGAGGTGGCAAACGAGTTTGCGGCTCATCTGATAGTAAGTGACTACCGCCGCCCATGAACAACTGCAACACCAGGGGAATTGCAGATGCGTTGCCGGCCTTTTAGAAAGGTGTAAGCTCTTTTCTTGAAGGTTCCTAAGTCGTATCGGTCCGGAAAATTCGCTGGTGGTAATTGATTTCACAAGGAAGTTGTGCGAGGGAGAAAACTTCTTCTAAATCGCACAGTGCTGGACCGTCAATCATCCAGATGGTATGGATGGTAACGCAAGTTTTGTCGCGATGTGCGATGGTGAAATTGAGCGGCTGGAATTAGTCCAAACAATTCCTCAGAGCACTCCCCGTGATAGATGCGATAAAATACGCAAAGAGATGCCACATCTCTACGCAGTGCCAGTGTATCGAGCCGATCAGAAAGGACTCGGTCGTCGACGATTCGAACCGCTCTGCGCTGGATGCGGTCAAGTGGAAGGAGCTGGCACTGGGGTGCCCCGGCCCAGAGATGAGAACAGTATTCCATGTGGGGCCGAACTTGCGCTTTGTAAAGTTACAAGCGATGTGCCGGCATGAAATACTGTCTCGCTCTGCTGAGCACGCCAAGCTTTTTAGAGGCCAATTTGGCCTTCCCTTCCAAGTGACCACGAAACTGCACACTATTCGATATGTCGACGCCAAGGATTCCGATAGGCAGCAAGGGGAGTGCCTTGAAACTGAGGAGATACTACAAAGGGGTTCTTTTTAGCGGTAAACGCGCAAACTTGTGTCTTCTGAGGATTATGATATATATATATATATATATATATATATATATATATATATATATATAGATAGATAGATATATGTTAAAAACAGTGTAGGGCCGAGTACACTTCCTTGTGGTACGCCAAATGATGTGGCAAGTGCATCACTAACATGATTATCAACCCTAACTCGCTGCGTTCTATTTGTTAGGTAGTCTTTTATAAGATCTAAAGGTTTACCTCTAATGCCCATATATTCTAATTTATTCAAAAGCAATGGAATGGAGACGGTGTCAAATGCCTTTGCTAGATCTAGGAATATAACTAAAACTTTTTGTTTTTTATTAAGATTTTTTACGACAAAATCAGTTAGTTCATGTACAGCGTCTGCCGTTGATTTATTAGGGCGAAAACCAAATTGATATTGTGATAATAATTTATTATTTTCTAGATAATTAATAATTCTTGTATTCATTAAGCGCTCTAAAATTTTTGACATTGTTGATAGTAATGAAATCGGTCTGTAATTGTTTAAACTATGTCTATCTCCACTCTTTAGAACATGTATTGTAATCGATTTTTTAAAAACTGTTGGAAACTTACCAGTGTTTATAGCTAAATTACAAATGTGAGTTATGGGCTTGCTTAGTAATTTCTTGTTATGTTTAAGCAGATCACCCGAGATATTATCCCATCCTACTGCACGGCCTGACTTTAGATTCGATATAAGTAGATCGATTTCATTTTCATCCGTTGGCAACAAAACAAAAGATTTACAAAAGGGTTCTATTTCTGTACGAATTTTGTTTTTAAATTGAATGATCTCTTTAGCTTAATTTTGTCCTACATTAACAAAGTAAGTGTTTATTTTATTTACTGAGATTTTTGGGTTTTCTGATATTGATAACAATTCAGTCGGTGAGTCTTTAGTTTTCTTTGAGTGTGTTATCTTTTTTATGGTTTCCCATAATAATTTAGAATTTTTACTTGTTTTAGATATCTCATTTTTTCCATGGTTTTTTTAACGTTAGGTAATATTTTATTACAAAAATTTCTGTATAATTTATAGGTCAAATTTAATACTTCATTATTTGGATGTTTTCTGACCTTTTTATGGAGATTATCTCTATTCCTCATGCACCTTAAAAGTCCTGGTGTTATCCATGGTTTTCTTATAATTTCACGCTGTGATATAGTAATTGTTTTGGTGTGTGATTCAATAATATTTGATAGCGAATTTACCAGATAATTAGCCGCAACATTGACATCAAATGTGTTAAAAATTGGTGTAGTCAGTATTTTTTGTTTCTACATATACATTATTGTAATTAGTGATTATTTTCATGGTGAAATTAGTGCAATATTCATTATTTTTTTAAATTTGGAAACAAGATAACGCAGTCATGATCCGTAATTGTTGTCTGAGAAACACAGCAGATTGCTTTGTAATTCGTTTTTAACATAATATGATCCAAGCAGGTACGATTGTGAGGGGGCAATGTATGCGCAGAAAGAATACCAAATGACGCTAACAAGTTTAAGTAATTTTCGGGATGATTATCTTTGCTCTGTTCACAAATATCAATATTAATATCGCCTGCTATTATTATATTTTTATAGCAACATATTGTCTGTAATAAATAACTAAGGGATTCAATTAACTTTGTAACATCCTTTTGACTAGGAGGCATATAAAGTGCCATAATAATTGTGTCGTTATTTAGCTTAGCAAGCAAAACAAACAGTTAGCGCCGATGAAGTTTGGTTCATTAATTGATATATTTAAATTCATTTTACTATAAATTACAACACCTTCATTTTGCGTATTGTTATTTATCGTGTAACTGTAACTGTAGCCTTCTATAGGAGGTATTATATTCGAACTTTGTAACCAACATTCAGTCGCAACTATTATGTCAAAACTAATTTTAGACCTTGTTAGTAATGCAATTAGACTATCGTAATTTTTTCTAATACTGCGCACATTCTGCAATAATAGTTTTAAGAGCTGATAGCAATCAGTTGTAGTATGTTTATAGCAGCGTTCTAATTCGCAGTATGAAGAGGTAGCTATTTTTATTGTATCAAGATCGTTAGTAATATTCCTTATATTTTCGCCTTTTGTAATATTTTTTTAAACAAGTACAATCTATCATCATGAATTCGATGTA
The DNA here is from genome assembly GCA_963668995.1 of Parnassius mnemosyne. Lineage (NCBI taxonomy): Eukaryota > Metazoa > Arthropoda > Insecta > Lepidoptera > Papilionidae > Parnassius > Parnassius mnemosyne. The sequence goes on from CAVLGL010000142.1 coordinate 48,128, forward strand.
AAAAAATTATTAAAAACTTAGTTGTAAGGTGCATGAATACCTCAAAACTAAATATATATTTTATATTTAGGAATAGAAATATTTGGTAAATCCGTCTCTTAATTCTAATATTATACACAAAGCAACTCACATGTAATATATGTATAATAATAATAATATTACTGGACAAATGATATTTAAGAACGAAATTAAAAGTATGTTTTATATAGTGTAAATGTGTTGTGTGTATGTATTGGTTAATAAAATAAGTGTTCGATACAAAATTAACACTAAAACTTAAGACTATTTCTTTAAAATAGAACAACATAAAAAACATACATAGTCATTGCTTTAGTTTTTTTTTTTGAATGCTTTAGTTTTTTTCATTATACTTCTTATTTGAATTGAAATTCAAAGAATAAGTATAATTAAACTAAGACTAGTTCTCCCTGAGTCCTTGCTCGCGTCAGCGAATCACAAATACGTTATCTGATGGAATTAAACACGACTCTTGCTTTGATGAAGCTACTTTTAATGCATATTAAGTTAAGTGCACGTTCTTATGTGATAAAATAATTCTTGCTTACCCATCCAGATGCGGAATTTCGCAACCGTTTACTTATTGGTAGAAAAGAAATTAAAACAATGAGCCTGAGTGTGATGCGTTATAATATTATTTTTCTTTGATGTAACAAATTGATTTTAATGAAAATGTTATCAGGTATTCATTATAAAATCAAGCGTCAAAGCATAAACTTAGCGTCGCGTTTCAGATTGTAAAACGAGAGAAAATAAAAACCCTAAAAACGGCTTGTAACCTAAAAGTAACCTCTATATTTTTATATGTTAAGTTTTACGGGCGACAAATAAAGTTAATTACGGTATTTAAAATTTTTGCGTTGCTAGTCCTGGAATTTGACCTAATAAAATGAAATCGCTATTTGTGGAATATGGCTTAGAAGTGGGCTATAAAGTAAAATTTATTTTCAAAGCCGCCTCTTGCTGTACAACTTTTCATGACTCAAACAACTTGCACAACGTTTAGCAACTCGCTACAAATTATTTGCTTACAATAAAATATTTAACAAAAACTTTACATTGAATAAAACTAATTTTGCGGATTTTATCGCATTTAATTTAACTTATTTTAATTCTCGACGCCCCGGGTGTTTTATAACACTAATGGTCACGAGGAGACTGAGCTAAGTCACCTAATAAAACTGAAACTAGTTTTGTTCAATATCAAGTATTCATCTAAATATAAGATTTTATAAAAAACGTTATATCATTAGTAAAAATATATGCAAATTGACCTGAACATCATTAGGAGAAACTTCAAATATTTATTGAAAGCTAAGCTGGCTAAGATTTTTTTAAACTTTATTCAACACAGTTAGTATTAATTTATATATCATAATGCCCAAAGCCCTGGGAAGAAGGTAAATGATATAAAACTGTTCTTTTTTTTTTTCAAAAAATGTTCCGCTGGGTTTCTTTCCAGGACAGAGGTATTTTTCGAAACATAAAAGTGACTGCTAATAAGTATTATTTATTGAATAACAATGCTTCTGTTTCTGTTTTTGCGAGTATTTGGCTGAGCTGGGGGTTCGTAGCCTGCTTGGAACTACTACATGTATGGCCTACACATGAGTGTTCTGAACCTTGCTCATTAGCCACCTGCGAGGATAGTTGCCAAATCAACACTTTGCAGGCGAATTTGTGATAATGGTACCAGTGGTTTTTCACCTCTGAGGTTGCTTTGCGTCAAGTATTGAGGATATTTTTCTAATTTTGTATAAATACGGGATAGATATGCCGCTAATATACTCGGTTTTGCCCTGTGTGCGCAAAAAATCTAATTGCTTTCGATAGATTTCAGCATAAGATTTCAGTAAAATATGTCTTCTTTACATCTGACATAAAATGTGCAGATCGTGGAGGGTAGCAGCGTCAAAGATGGATGACGTTTAATAGAATCAGGCGTTACTTTTCAAAAATCCATTATATTCAAATTGTTAAAAATTAATTAAGATCTACGTGAAAAAATAAAATGATGTGTCTTACGTAGTTTGCAGAGCACTTCCCACAGTCTGTCTCCACTGATCCCAGCATCACTACTCTCAACTCCACTAAACTGCGAAAGACAAACCACCGTCGATAATACAATACGTATTTCTGGGTAGCCACTGCATATTCCATAATGGGCGTTATAAATGTTTGCACAAGTGTTAGTTTATTCTTGATTAGAAAAAGTTCTTCTGACGATAGGAGGATCGTAAAGACTTGTAATATTTTTCTTGTTTTTCATACGATTCTACTAATTTTAAAACACGTCATGTTCGACCCCATTAATGTTTACATGTCTTACGTAATTGTAAATTAAAATATTGCAATAACTTATCGTAAGTGATAGAGCCACGTTGCAACTACATATATTATGTTTGTAGCGCGAATGGGTCGGCTCCACCGGGAAAGGACCACGCTCTCGCAGAGTATCAGAGGAACTCCATCTTAGTCCTCTGGTATGACAACATATCTGCGTATCGATTCTTGATCTAGATTAGAATAGAATACAATATAAAAGAATAGAATAGGAAATAATGTAAAAGAATAATTTTCATTCAATATAATTTATTAAATAATACTTATTGAAAGTATTTTTTATTTGGCACTAGTTCGGAAAATATCTTTGTCCTGGGAAGAACCAGGATATTTTTTAAACATACTTCACTTTACGATAATTTTGTACAATTTTATAAATGAATTTTAATATAACCAGCATAATAGCGATCACCTCATTCCCAGGGGCTATTTTCACTTACGTATTCTTTGATATTATAATAACCCATTTAGTACAGTTTTCTTTAATAACATATTCAAGCATTATTTTGTTCTAAAATCGTATAAATTGCCCACAAATAAATTATTAATTCCGTGGACTAAGTCTGCAAACTATTATAACAAGCTTATGTATATTGCTAGTGTTTAAAGTATGAACATCTTTATTCTTATCAAAGCCTCTTACGTATGTACATACATAACATTTTCATCAATATATTGCTATGCTAAAATTAATTTATTTGTATTTCTTTCTTTTAGTTTTCGCCAAAGAAATCCAAAGAGTTAAATTATTAACATTTTAAAATTTAACTTCTACTATTTATGTAAATATATAAGGTCATATTCCTTATGGCGAATAAGTAAGGTGGTCACTTTAAATTTGTCGAGTAATTCACTATAAATAACTAGATTACGAGCAAACCCACATTTGTAGCTAAGTATTCTGAGAGTTCTTTTTTGGACGCTTTCTATACTATCTGAATGGACCGTGTAGCAGGGAGACCAAATGACACAAGCATATTCAAGAATGCTACGAACAAGACTACAAAAAACGGTCAGGAAGCTTTGAGGCCGTTTGAAGCCCTTAGTGCATCTCGTTATGTACCCTAGTAACTAAAATGCTTTGTTTTCAATGTACGCATAGTGCTCACGAAATGTTAATTTAGAGTCAAATAGCATTTTTCTTAATTTATCCGCCTAATTTTTTTACAAATGATGCAAACGTGAATATGGCTTACACGATGGTTAGTGATCATAGTCGCCCATGAACACCTGCAAATCCAAGAGAAAATGGATCGAATATTAGCTTTATTAGATTTTAAGGTCTAAATATATGAGATATAAATATATACAGGTCTAAACTCTAAATATAAAATGGTTGTAATACCGCAATAATAATATAATATTTAGTAGTTTTTTTCTTGTCTATCGAAACTCATTTTGTACATTTGAAAATGTTTAACAAGCGAACTTTTAGTTTTTTATGTGAGGGAATTAGATTTTTTTTATGTCATTTAATTTAATGTCAGTATAATTAGTGATTCAGTTCCTTTCATTTGGTAACTACCGGATCGGACAAAATGTTAGACTAACTATGACCAACACTCAACAGTTCATCTGCTCGGTCTAAAAAATTCGGCTCCCAGGCTATGCGGGCTTTCTCTGCATGATAAATCGCGTAAAGAAATATCAGCAGCAGAACTAGAGTTTTTCATATACTTAGCTAGCCGAATAATATGAACTGGCTTTTTATTTTAGTTTTAAGAACTGACAATCGAATGGGTAGAATCGGACAAATGTCAGGAAGCCTCGAACTGGCAAGTACAGTGTAGAGTATTGTAGAGCGACCGCTACTAGATGGAGTGACGGACTGCCGTAGAAGTCTTTTTATGATGATGTATCGTACGAGTAGCGTATTTTACGTGTTACGCTTTTTGCATTCTACGCCGTAGGTTTGAATATTTTAAATGAAGTTAAAAATGATTTAAAATTCTTTTTGGCAGGTAATTGCTATTAATACTAAAATTACTTTAAAAATATATTTACATTGTTTTAATGACAACTTTACTCTAAATAGTAAACCTACACTCGGTGCACTTAGTTTGTTGTTTGTCGTGAAGAGGTGGTTAAGATAATCCATTACTCCATTACATCTTGTAGGTGTCGTAAGAAGGAAATAAGAGAAATATAAAGATCTAATTGCATTTGACAGATAATGGGAACCATTTAACCTATCAGTTAACGCCAGACGTAAAATATCCAGATCGATGGCGGGCAGCAGTGTCAAAGGTGCGAGACGTCACGTACTGCGGGTTGAAGTCGCCTCTCTAGCGTTACCATTAAGGCAACCTTGCGATTTTTAAACTTATTGAACTTCTGTAAATCTAATAAAATGAAATGAATGTGCACAAACGTAATCATTTTATAAAAACTAAACATACTTACAAGAGATAAGAAACGTGTATCATAACAATTGGCTCGATAAAAAGATATCAAAGTATTTTATTTTGCAAATATACTAGTTGGTAGCATTCCTTTTCTGTTTAAGAGTTTGTCAGGGTAAGCACCACCCTCTTATCTATTTCTGTTACCATATAGCAGTGCTTGCATTGCTGTGTTCTAGTTTACAGGATATAGAGAGTGACAGGTTGTGAGGCGTTCCATCTCAGTCCTCAGAGGTGACAGCACATCCGTAGCCTTCTTTGTTTCGAGTCACCTGCAGGTGTGCATATAACGCAGTAGTCACGTGTCATCAGGCAGATAGTAAGTTTGTTTGTCACTTTAGTTTTATATCGTCTGCAGGTGTGCATAGAGCGCAGTAGTCACGTGACATCAGGCGGACAGTAAGTTCTTTTGTCACTCTAGTTTTATATCGTCTGCAGGTGTGCATAGAGCGCAGTAGTCACGTGACATTAGGCTGACTGTAAGTTCGTTTGTCACTTTAGTTTTATATCGTCTGCAGGTGTGCATAGAGCGCAGTAGTCACGTGACATTAGGCGGACTGTAAGTTCGTTTTTCACTTTAGTTTTATATCGTCTGCAGGTGTGCATAGAGCGCAGTAGTCACGTGACATTAGGCAGACTGTAAGTTCGTTTGTCACTTTAGTTTTATATCGTCTGCAGGTGTGCATAGAGCGCAGTAGTCACGTGACATTAGGCGGACTGTAAGTTCGTTTGTCACTTTAGTTTTATATCGTCTGCATGTGTGCATAGAGCGTAGTAGTCACGTGACATCAGGCGGACTGTAAGTTCACTTGTCACTTTAGTTTTATAAAAAACACACACTAGAAGGATGATATTTAATCGCTATTTGAACGAGTAACTTGAAAGATTTCACAATGAAACCGTATAAATGTTATTTCAAATGACTTATTTCCATTGCATGAATGCTTAGTATTTTTAGTCCATATTGAGAACACAGGTTATAAATTTGTATTTATCATATCTTATGAAGAAAAAACAAAATAGAAAAGTTCAAGTGCTTTTCGCCTGTCCCGGCCAGGGCCCGCTGAGACATCTTCGAGGTTGGGCGGACTTTGCTTTTTCTAACATTCTCTCAGATTTAGTACTTATTTGCAGGACAATTGCAAAACTTGAGGTAACGATTTCATTCCTAAACACCGTACTACAAGACGGCTCTAAGGAAACGTCTTCCAGCATCAGGGAAGGCACCTGTCCAGCGGTAGATGTTAACTAGCTGACGAATAAAATGCCATAAGGAAGAAGAATTACATGCAGATCCCTACAAGTTTGCTTGCAGATTTTAGCAAATAGACTTTTTAATCTTTAACATAAGTACATCATATTTTGTTAAATCTAATAAAATCGCCAGACAAACTACTTTTCACACAGCTACGAATACATAAATATTCAAAAGCGTCGCCGCTTTCACCGAGGACGTCACGGCGACGTTCGCACGATGAAAAGGATTTAATAAAGCAAGACATGGAAGAAGTGTTTAGAAATTAGATCGAGCAATTTATTAAAACCTAATGTGCATTGTCGCTCACTCTTGCATGTTCAGGAGATTGAGGATGGTAAATCGCACTGACTTAGGCTAACAAAAGCCTTGAACTTGAAAGACACTCATATCGTTATCAGATTGAAAGAAATAATATGCTGGCAAATGAATCTACTCTTTTGTTGTACGCATCACGAACGATGAAGCAAACTATTTGATTCGAATGCGTGGTACTTATGTTAACAAATAGAGTGAGAAATAAGTTTTACAACTGTTGCGAAAACTAACCAAAATGTATTCTGTAAAACATCAAAAGCGCTGCGCCTGTGCTCAAGATTATTAAGATTAGATTTGACCGGATTAAGGCGAGAACGACTCTTAGCACCATCTTCCATTGAGTCCATAGCTGCATGGGCGCTTACCGTTGCATTTTTCATTTGAAATAAGTTTGAGCTTATATATTATAAGATAAAAAAAGAAAAGTCACTGAGCATTGCCGTCTCTCAACTAGTAATTTAATATAAAATCGTTTTTGTGATCGCATTTATTGTTGAAAACAAAAAAAGTTTGCTCGTAAATTAAAAGGGTAACTAGGTTATAATGTTGTATTGATATAAGTCACATTGCTTCTGACTTGAATTTCAAATACACTTGGTCTGTGGCCAAACAATATGACCGCTATAAGAGTCTTTCGAAATATATAAAAAAAAAGAAAATCTTTACTCTCCACACTAGGTTTTTCTCCGGTACCGTGGAGGGGTTTACTTACATACATGGCACATGGAGAAACATCAGGCTTTGAACAATTATATTTAATTTTTTTTATAGAAGAGGGGAAAAACGATCATGCGGCTCACCTGATGGTAAGTGACTACCGCCGCCCATGAACAGCTGCAACACCAGGGAGGGAATCGCAGATGCGTTGCCGGCCTTTTAAAAAGGAGTACGCTCTTTTCTTGAAGGTCCCTAAGTCGTATCGGTCCGGGAAAATAGCCGGTGGTAATCGATTCCACTAGGAAGTCGTGCGAGGAAGAAAACATTTTCTAAATCGCACAGTGGTAGACCGCCAATCATCCAGGTGGTGTGGATGATATCGGAAGTTCTGCCGCGATGTGCGTTCGTAAAATTTGGCGGCTGGGATTAATCCGAACAATTCCTCAGAGCACTCCCCGTGGTAGATGCGAAAGAAAATGCAAAGGGATGCAACATCTCTTCGCAGTGCCAATGAATCGAGCCGATCGGAAAGGATTCGGTCGTCGACGATTCGAGCCGCTCTACGCTGGATGCGCTCAATTGGAAGGAGCTGGCACTGGAGAGCCCCTGCCCAGAGATGGGAACAGTATTCCATGTGAGGCCGAACCTGCGCCTTGTAAAGTTGCAGGCGGTGTGCCGGCATAAAATACTGTCCCGCTCTGCTGAGCATGCCAAGCTTTTTAGAGGCCAATTTGGCCTTCTCTTCCAAGTGACCACGAAACTGCACGTCACTCGATATGTCGACGCCGCGGATTCCGACACTGGCTGAGGCAACAAGAGGACTGCCTTGAAACTGAGGAAATACGACAAAGGAATTCTTTTTAGCGGTAAACGCGCAAACTTTAGTCTTAAACTGGACTAGATTTAGTTGCCCCCAATCCGAGACTTTTTCAACAAAGACTCGACTTCAGATACAAGTTTGTTCCGGTACTCGGCGACGTTTTTCCGAGAAATATTGGCACGGCCGGTGTATAGAGCATCACCAGTGCTGTCATCCGCATAGCAATGAATGTTATCAGTTTGCAACATATCATTGATATGCAGAAGAAACAGCGTTGGTGATAGCACACAGCCTTGTGGAACACCAGCGTTAATAGGCTTGTAGTCGGAGCAAGCACCGTCTGCAACAACCTGGATGCTCCGATCTGCAAGGAAGCTGGTGATCCAATTGCACAATTTCTCGGGAAGTCCATAAGAAGGGAGCGTCGAAAGAAGCAGAACTTGAAACAAGTAATTGAAACAGTTCGTAAGAAGCAGCTGCTGCCGCGCACCTGAGCGATAAATTAATGAAAATTAAGGATTAACATTTGAAACGTTACACTCGCATAACTGCTTTAACTTTAATTGATCTAAATGCTCAAGTTCTCAAAACTTTATTTTGTTCCATTATTAACATTAGTGGCACCCCAAGTATAATGTTAGTAACTTGGCAAGTACTGTGGCGGTTAGGAATCTACCCCATATCATTCGGTGGTTGTCTTAAAAGGAGACAGAAGGAATGAATAAGAAGATGGCGAGCAGTATCTTCCTGATAAAATTAAATAGACATTGAGAATGGTTTCACTGTCAAAACTAGTGGCCCTTTAATTTTCGTATCCCAAATAGATACCTTTTTAAATTCAAACCTCCTCTTTTGCTCCCCTTCGTAGAACTGTACTAGGATTTAACTTCCTAATACCCAGACTTTACACTTTTATATTATACTTATAATAATGTAGTAGATCTAATCTTGTCATTCCACGGGTTGACTGGCAGAAAATGCCGATAGGCATTAAGTTTGTCATTTGCTACCCTATTTATGTGTTAATAATAAAGATTAAATAAATAAAATATTCACCATGACTCATATCGATTTTCAAAACAAAATTTTATCAATTTGTTAATTTTTGTATGTAGTAAATTTTTTGTATTATTTTTCTAGGTTTACATAGTATATATTTACCAACAACCTTAAGCTTGTAAAAAATGCTGTTACCACAAAGCATGGTTTGTTTACCTTTTTATTGAATGCTTACTTCTTTTATATTATGACATTTGTTGGTGAACTAAATATTATTTTTTAATAGAATTTGGGTGTCGAGCCGACCCATTCGTGCTTTAACCATAATCTAGCTGCAGCGTGGCTCCACCAAAAATATAAATAAATAAATATAATAAATAGCTAAAAATCTCTAATTAAAAAAAATGTGGATGCTGTCACTTGTAGAACTGACGGTAACCACAACGGTGACTAGCAACCACATTGTGATATCTAACTTAGATATCAAAATGTGGTTGCTAGTCACCTCTTCTGTTTTCTTTTTTCATGAGGATATTTCCAGTTAAGGCTTGATGTTCCTGTTTTTACCTGTCTTAGTATTTAGTTTTTATAGGCAAATTATAATATATTATTAACGGCCATGTCACACCAAAGCCGGTAGTTGTTGGGAGCACTAAGCTCGAAGTTGTGGACGAATATGATTACCTGAGACAAATAGTTCGACTAGGTAAGTCCAACTTCGATTGAGAGGTTAATCGACGGATTCAACTCGGCTGAGCAGCGTACAGGATATTACGACATATCTTCTCGTTAGCCATACCTCAGAACTTCAAAACTAGATTGTTCAACCAGTGCGTGTTGCCAGTGATGACCTACGGATCTGAGATGTGGTCCTTCACTGCTGGCAGTATGAGGAAGTTCAATGTCGCTCAGCGAGCTATGTAAAGGGCAATGCTTGGCGTTTCTCTGCGTGATAGACTTAAAAACGAGGATATCCGCAGTAGAACAAGAGTAACCGACATATCCCATATGTGGTTTAGGACCGTGCTTTGTGGCATTCCTTGGGGGAGGCCTATGTTCAGCAGTGGACTTGTGAAGGGCTATAATGATGAAGATGATGATGAGGTAAATTATTACATTTAGATTTCAAAACAAATTTATATTTCAGATATATTCCTACTACCGTTCAATTTACGATACAATAAAAATTTCTCGATAGAAAAAATACCGGACTATGGTTAGTTTTTTTTTTGGCCAAATTTCATTTTAAACTAGTACTAATACTCTTTTTTTTATAAATCTAATCAATTTCATTTTGGAATCGATTCTACACGATCGTATTTTTTTTTCGTTCATTTAGAAATTTTCACTTGAGAATCACGATCATGCTGGAGGCCAGACTCAAACTTTGTGGCGTCAGCTCGTAAATACATATTGCGCTTAGAGCACCCAGCCTTAAAACCAAACTGTGATCACCGTCGGTGTATACGAGGGTCCCGGAATGTCCGATATATGTTCGAAATTGTTGAAGTTGCGTAAGTTGCATGCATTTCGAGATTTATCTGTTCAGTTATCTGTACGCTGTCATATCTTCTGAAGACTGCAGTTTCGTTTCCCGTCTATCAGCCATGCGATTAAAAGTATAATCGAAGAATATTCATGTTCTTCTGCGATGAGTCTTACAGAACTTAGCTCCGACCGCGTAGACAGTTTCCACGAGCTTGTCATTCATATCGTTCACTTCATTGAAGTTTTCTTGGCACTGAAAATGGTTTCGTAGCTCGAGTTGAGAGATTTTGAGCACTGGCAATCAAATTGGAAAATGGAGCGTTGACTTCATTAGAAGTGACCTCTCCAACTTATTCTTTAGGCTCAGTGTGCCTTTCACTATTCGGTGATCGCTACCAGTTTTCATTCTTGTAATCACTGAGATATCATTAAGCAGTTACTGTCTGGTCGTCATAATGAAGTCAATATCAATTTTTGTCGAACCGTCGCGGCTTGATCAGGTCCACTTTCTGTTGGGCTGTTTCTAAAAAAAAGAATTCATCATTATGAATTCTTTTTTCTCCATGAAGTCGGTCAGCTGCTGGCTCTTTAGGTTTCGTTGCCCTATCCTGAATTTGCCTGCCTATAACTCACGGTTTTATCTTGTGCCTAGTTTTGCGTTGAAATTTTCCACCGTATAGTGGGTTTTGTTTTGTTTTTGTTTGGTCAGTGATATCCTCATACATTCTCTCCACCTCCTGATTGGGATGTGGCGAGGTTGGTGCGTAAAAAAGATAAATGATTTTTGATTTATTTTTTTAATCGATTCATTGCTATTTTACATAAAAAAGTAGTTTTAGTGGCTTATGGTGTAGATTTGTCAAGTCCGCATGGAGGGATAAACACAATACCTTTTAAAACTATAAATATTTTAACTCAATCTATTTTTTAATCTCTTCGTCTATCATGTGGGAAGCCATGGAATAAATTTTTGTTTAATTTTGTTTTGTTTCATTCTAATAAATTTGTTTAAGCTCAGAAATTCCGAAATTTTTAGTGTTTTGGCAGCCTTGATATTATTTATTTTACTATATACTGCTTTACTCACTTATTTCGGGCTCAACTGCCGTCGTTAGTGGATACTATATCGGTTATTTGCAGCGCTCGTGCTCAAAAGGATCGCTGTACAAATACAAAATATTCGAAAAAGCAACTTTGATACATACTTGATTATTATTATAATCACAGATTTTTATTACAATATTGTGTTTTGCTAAAAGTAAGTAGGATATTTGTATAAATATGCCTAAATACGTCTTGGACTTTGTGGAGTGACTACTGGAACTCTTCGACGAGTAGAAATAGGTGTGCTGAGTTTGGGCTCGTTTTGATAGTTATCTTGACACCTGTAATGTACTTGTACCTTGGAAATGGGAAGTGACTAAAGGTGTACATCGGTAAATGATACTAAAACTCCTCGACTAGTAGAACTAAGTGTGCTGAGTTTGGGGTCGGCTTTTTAGTTATGATAAGACCGTACCTACGGGCTTAATGGAGTAACTTGAAGGTGTACTTCGGTGAGTGCTACTGGAACTCTTTGACGAATATAACTAGAATTCACAATATTTTTTAATTCTTTTTACGAACTTATGAGCATTATGAGTCGAGCACTTTTGGATTTTTCATTTTTTATTGGTTTTTTAAATAAGAATATTGATATTTTTGCAAGTATTATATCAGTTAATGCCTTCCAAAACACAAAGTTTACTATAACTCAATATTTTGTATAATATGTTAATTTTTTACTGACAGCTGTCTTATGTCTACGTAGAGAAAAATTACGCAATTTTCCCATAGCAGTGGAATTCAAAGAACTTAAAAGAACGTGTACGTGCCCACTGTAGTCCGAATGCAAATGTCTTTTTCATGCTGATCTCCACAGCCGCATATCCCTCACAGCCCTTTTTTATTGAAAGTATTTGTCGTAAACGCAATCATCCTATTTTATTTGGGCATTGTTCGCGACACATATTTTTAGTTTGAAGAAAAAAGCTTGTGTTCCTATTCAAAATATTACGACGTTGAGTTTCATGCTTTAAGAACGTGTGAATATACATTTGCTTCCATGTTCCACTTTATTGGCTTTAAGGCGAGGATTTTTACTACCATAAAAGGCTTTTAGTGCTACCTTATAAGATATTTGTGATGCACGAAGTAAGTGTAGCATATTCGATGAACAAATACTTATTTTATTTGAAACGCTTTTGCTTATTATTATAGATTTAAGGATCTACATAAAATTGAGACGAATAAGAATCAAATTCGATAACATGCCTTTCATATTATAGAAAAATATTATATATTTTAAGCGATAATACGCTTAAAATAAACGAAAGTGTATAGTATCTTGAACATCGCATTTTATTGTTTACTAGCTGCTACCCGGCGCGTTGCTGCCGCAGAAGAAATAATTACGGAAATATAGGTTTAAGATTGTTTGATTGGGAATGATAATACATTCATTGAAGTTGAATGATATATTGTAACGTTCAAATAAATTTATCGTTACGACACGCGCGCCACCTACTGTAATTTAATTGTACTACGCCTATAACCTTCGCGGAAGTGCAAGCAATACGTTGATAAAGTTTTAGCACAATCTGATGAACGGTATGGCAACGCATAAAATAAGAACAAACAAAAATTAAATATATTAGATTACATGTATTTCATATTTTTTCTCTGCATTATTTCAGGAAATATAAATTCTCGAGCGACAAAATCTTGTCACAATATTATGATATGTTTGTCCCACCTGGCCTGCATTTTGATTCTTAATCGTGTTTATTAAATTTTTGAATTCACTATTGGATATGCCATCCCATGATTACGTTAACCTGATTACTTGGCATATGATCGTCATTATCATATCCTCACAGCTCATCACAAGCCTACTGCTGAACACAGACCTCCCCCAAGGAATGTTATAAATCACGGTCCTAAGCCACCTGCGTTGATCGAATTCCTGCATCGTTGAGCAGGTCTTCACACCAAATAGTGGCGAGTAGCGCCTTATAATTTGCTTACAGATATGAGGCTGCCTCTTAAGAACCGTTCATCGCCATCAATAGTTCTTCAAACTATATGGCCCATCTACTGCCACTTTAGCTTACTGATCAGTTGGGCTTTGTCGGATACTTCGATTCGTCTATAATGCAGTAAAATTTCGAGTATGTTCCTCTCTATATCATCACGAGCAACCTTGATTTTCAAAGATTTATGAAGATAAATTTATTATTACTAGTCGTCTATGGAAATTATGCATATGTAAATTGTTAAAGTGTTTAAATTTCAGCCGCTTCCAAAGAATATAAAGTATTATCAATGTGACTGAGTGTTATTAATAGTCTGAATGTGTTAAGTTAATTCGAAGTTAATTGCGATAAATAAATTTTAATATATAATTCGGTTTAAGTTAAATTAAAATGCGTCGAACTATAGTCATAATATATTCATCGTCGTTTTTATGTTGTTTCAGGTATGTTGCATTGGAGAAATTGTATTCTAACTGAAATTTCCATTTTTTGGAAATTAAGAAGAAGTACAAGAAAACTTTATGAAAAAGTGAGTGTAATATAAATCAAGGCTTTATTTCCAACCTTAAGGGCAGGTGAACGACTGAGCCTCTATAAATAACATTATTTTAATTCCCGATCACATCAGGACCTGTCCTGCGCCTATAAATCCTTGTTACTGTACTTTCGAGTGTCGAGTTTAAGTTGTTTAAAACATTTTTTTATAAATTGAGTGTGTGATCTAGTGGCCGAACGTGTGATACACTGGTCACCGTATTACCACAGTAAGCATTGGATTTGATAAGCCTAGGATCGAAACAAGAAAATGTTTAATTTTGTGAAATATTTAAATAACCTATACCAATATATTCATTAATTTGACTTGATTCGTTGTAATATTTTTTTTAATTTTGTATTTATAATATTGTACTATATTAATAGTTATGTAAGAAATTTATAACGTAAATACCTATTAGGTTTAATTTTGTGAACTTTATGAAAAATTCAGTGTCAGGTATATAAGATAAATATATCAATATTATATTTTTATTAATTTTGAATTAAGTAATAATTAGAGAGCTCGGGGCTCGTTAGCTTCAAGATATCTTGGTACAAGACCAAACGGAGTACTCTTACCAGTGTAAATGAAATCATTACTTTTACTTTTATGGAATAAGTATGAATTACGAGCACACAGTCCACCACATTTATCTACTTTAATCAGAAATCCAAATTCACATGCGTTGTCACCCCTGTGGGCTGAGATGGAATGCCTTGTTTCTAGTAAAAACATCTGCGTTCTCTACACTCACAAAAACAATAGCATTAAACTGCTTTTCACATGCTCGGCGGTAAAGGAAAAATATCACGAGAAAACCAGTATGTCTAAAAAATAAAAAAAAATGGTAGCACTATCATCCACTTTGATGCATAATTCTCTTTGAGGATGGTCGGGAATACGACAACGTAAATACATTAGTCTCTCGTTGTCACTTTATACATATATCAATAATATGTGTATAAAGAAAATTAACTTTTAATAGAACGTAAAAGCTGACTTCAAAGAACTCAAAATAATGAAATAATTTTACATTCCGAAGTCGGTATTAACACAGTGTAAGGAAGAAATAAAGATTCAAATTCATAATGTGAATTTATTTAATTCTTTATAGTTTAATGAAGTCAGCTTTCAGAAGTGTTGCCAGTGATGACTTATGGATCTTTCTTTTTATATAGGATAGGATGACAAACAAGCACACAGACCACTTGATGGTAAGCGGTAGCTGTGACCCATCATAGACATCTACATTTATTCTCAATAATGAATCAAAATGCAGATGCGTCATCACCCGTGAGGACTAAGATGGAATGCCTCTTTTCCAGTAAAATGGGTTTCCGGTTCTCTAAATTCACCATACAAAACATAGCAGTGTCAAGCTGCCATTTTACGCTGGTAAGAATACCTCAACCGGGGAACGATCACGCTGTCACAGAAGTGAGAGCGTGGTCCTTCCCCGGTTGAGCTGACCCATTCGTGCTACAACTATTCTACCAATATAGCTGCAGCATGGCTCTACCACGAAAAATTATTGGGACGTGGTTCTACACCGCTGGCAATATGAGCGAGCTATGGAGGCTGTGCTTGGGATTTGTCTGCATGATAGACTTTAAAATTAGGATATACGCAGTAGAACTAAGTGGCAATGAAACTGAAGTGGTAGTGGGCCAACCAAATAGCTCGTAGCACCGAGAATCGATGGAGATTAAAGGTTCTATAGTGGCAGCTTCGTACCTGCAGGCAAAGTGTAGGGTGGCCTACTACCTGATAGAGTGACGGCCTGATAAGTCTTGCAGGAAGTCGATGATTTAAGTATTATTTTTGTCTTTGAGTGGATTTTTTGGCAGATTTTAACGGGCTTAATTTTAAGTTTTTGCTATTTTCAATCCGTACTGTTTTACATAATGATTTCCTATATTGACACAAACACAACACATTAAAAAAGTAATTATTAAACATAATAAAATCCGACAAATCATTTAAATTCTGTGAGTAATTACTCGCGACAATATAAGAAATCATCTTTAGAGTGCATTAAGGAATATCGGAATCTTAATGTCGTCTTAAGAGATACATAAAAAAATTTCACCCCTTATTTGCTACCCTTAGTGATAGAATATTTTTCCAAAAAATCATATTGCACTACCACTGAAGTATTAAAAACTACTTTATAATCATTTAAATCTTTCAACAATTGATGAGGATTCGCGTTATATTTATACAATAAACAGTTAAATTATAAATGTCCTTCTTTATTCAAAGTGAATAAATTGAGTAGGCTTTTGAGCTAAGCAAGAGCGGTTTATCATTGAGGGCTATATCACAACTTACCAGAGATTGTGAAGCTAAAATATTTCTCTTATATTAGAAATTCGAAAAGTCTTAAAAATTTCCTGCGACCCGAGTATCTGCGAGTTTTGTGTCACAAGTATCGGTCATGTTAAATAAATATCTTAATGTTTTCTTCTGTGCTCATAGTATATCAAAAGCAAAGTACGAAAATAGTTTCACATCAAATAGTTATGAAGAACCTCGGAAATAACGCAAGGTGCACCGGACGTGTGTACGAGTATGGGTTAAGTACGTCGCTCGTAGAGTCTTCTTACGTACACTTCACCTTGTGCTTTTCGCTAGAATACGGTGTTTGAACTTATGTTTTTTTTGTTTTAAGATTTCGATTTTGATTAATTTTTAAGGTTTTTAAGGTTTGTAAAAATGGTCAATATATTCATCAAAATAACGAACCCGAAAAGCTGATGAATTTACATTTATATTTTGCAAATTATATAAATAAATAAATAAATAAATATTGTCTATATCATAAGAATAACAAATGAGCACACAGTCCATCTGAGTCAATACAACTGAATCCTAAAACATATACGTATATGTATATTTGATCAAGAATCAAAATGCAGATGCGATGTCATCCCTGAATACTAAGATGGAATGCAACGCTATCAGTAAGAATTAGACTTTAAATACAAATATAAAAGCGCACCTAAAAGAACTAAAAATAATTAAATATTTTTCGCATAATAGCTTCAGGAGTCGGTGCTTAGATATATTGCATACTCACAGTAGTATTAAATCCCCGATTTCTGGCTCTCAGTTTTATTACTTCATTTCACTTTTTATTACGAGTATACGTCTAATGTTTTGATCATTTCAGTAGACTAAGTAATATCAAGAGCTTAACTGTCATCTACAAATAATTGTTCCGGGTCGTTAGGATTTGTGTTTGTAAACTGCCTCCACGATACAGGAGAAAATACTAGTGTGGATGTAAAGTTTTCAAAAAAAAAAAAATATTCCACCCTTTGGAATTATTTCTCCAAATTTGTATTTAAATTTTATAAGCTTTCCAAGTATGACGATTAGGGCAATATGTATATATAATATTGCCATACATAATATTTAATATTGCCTAAATCATTTTAGCATCATCAAATGGGATCAATCACTTTGGCAGCATATTTTGTCAAGTTAAATCGTTTTCGATCTTGGAATTGTTGGGAATCACGATTTTGCAAACAGGAAATAATTCTCTTTATTATGTTAAAACGAGAAAAACGAAAGGAGTACTATTAATCACTATAATGAGGGATATTCACTTGCTCAATATGTCGAACAAAGAAGTGATAGTTATGTAACTGACTGCATAATTTGTACCGCGTCACGTACAAATCTAGCATGTTTGGGCGGCTTATGTTGGACAGAAGTACTTGTTGTTTTTGCAACGGACGCGACTTGATTGTGCCTTTTAATATTAAGGCGCTCACATTTTCTTGTGAGATTTTTTTGCTACGCGCTACTTTCAGAGCTTAGTAGATACAAAGATAAAAGCTATTTAAGTTACCTTGTAATATACTCAAATATCCTTTATTGAATGATCTTGATGTAACATTTTAACGTCATCTTTTATTACATAAGTCACCCAGTAGAGATCTCAACTTTACTGTTTTCAACATTTTATCAATTGCGGAATAACATGGTAGCGAAACTTTTCCATTCTGTTCTAATATCCTCCAGACTGAATTTCAGCTACAGTGGCCAGTCTTCAACGGAGACTAGCCGTAGTAACTTAGGATAGAATTATAGTGCACGAGTCGATGCACAAGCATGGTAATTCCAGGATTCGGCACGACCGGAGAGAGGTCAGATGAAGGAGCAACAGCTTAACGTGCTTTCCGAGGCACTACAACTGATATTGGACCAACCAGGCTCCCGCGTTGACGAGCACTAGACATACGAGACAGTCACACTAAGGAATAGTCAACTAGGAATGTTACCAGTTCTAGGCAACAATTACAAAGTTATTTAAATATTTCCTATATAAAAAATCATCACTATTTTTCCACCTTTATGGGTAAATATTTTATCTAATTCATATGAGCCTATAACTAATAACTAAAGACCACGACTAAATTAGAATCATTAAAATCGATTCATGCGCTTCCCAAAAATAGATGAATATTCATTAAAACACTTCGTATATGAATCTCTTTCTCTTTTAAGCTAAGTTAAAAATTATCTCAAATAAAATCTCGCTTCAACGCGTTGAAACAATATTCACTTAATAAAAGGAAATCTCTTTAAACTTCCAATCATTGCGCACATCGCATTTGCTAAGGTAATTAACGCGAGTCTCGAGAACTGCTCTAACTGTTAACTTTAAACTAAACAATATCTCTTCAGATGATTCCCAGTAAAATTTAAAATTGGCATCCAATATATGGATCCAGACGGGCTCTTTCTGTAAGTCAACTGCCTCCACAATACAGGAAAAATCCTAGTGGGGGTAATGTTTTATAATTTTTAAAAAAATCATGTTAAACAAAAGTGTTAGCGGTCAGCCACCGTAGTAGTAGTATACTACAACTGAAGATGCCGCGTATAGAGGCCAAAACACGTGTCGCATTATTGTCAGTGGTGTGTCTTTCCTAGTGTAGTGGTGGTGGGAGTAGTGGTGCTGGGATTAGTGGTGACGGGGATAGTGCACGCAATTGAAGAAGGTCGGGAGGTGCCTTTTAAACTAGTTAAAACCCATCATTTTATTTAACTGAGCGGATATTGGCAAAGTAAAACTTTTCCAACTTTAATATAATGAACTTTCATAAAGTAACGCCTGATTCTATTAATTTATATCTGTCTTCGAAAATCAAAATGAAGATGCGTTGTCACCCCTGAGGACTAAGATGGAATGCTTCCTATCCAGTAAAAGGTCATCCGTTGTTCTCTTCTTAATATGGTCCTCTCCATAGTACGCAGGACTTATAATCATAATCTCCCGGCTTGGCGGATGGATTGGCGATCTCAGTACTAACTCATGAGCTTCAAATAAAAATTGACTCTCGATACACAATCGCGATTGCTATTACAGCAAATACATAACATAAAATGACTCTGTGCTCACATTTAAATTACAATTTGAACTAATATTATGAATGGCACTTTGGCCCACAATATTATACTCGTATTAGTTTGCCACAAAAATAAGATCTAAAGATCATGGTTCTGAACAAGAAGCATTTATTTTTAAATATATTTTCTTAATTGTTCACTTCTTATACAGAAAATCTCAAATTATGACTTATTTTACATCAAATTCCTTAAGTGCCATGCTATTACTTCCAATGCAAACAAAAAAGGTAATATGACAGCCGCTGTCAGCAACTAACTGCTACAAATCGGCGATAGCGAGTAAGTGTCAACTTAAAATTTTATCTTTCTCGCGATATGACTGAAAGCAAATTACAAATGACGTAGTTTTAAATGAAATTCCCAGCATTTTAAAGAGGATTTCTATAAGCCTAATGCTTTTCGTGCTGCGGCGGCTTACAAAACTGTGACGCAGTGGCTTAGTATTGAGTTGTGACACTTATGGCCGCAAGTTTGAATCCCGCAGGGAACACGTATTTGTATAGCCTACCGATAATTGTTCCGGGTCTAGATGTTTGTCCCAGTGCAATTTATTTTTGAATACTTCCTCTACTACACAGAATAAAATTCTAGTGTGGAGGTAACGTTCTTATAAAAAAGAATAACATAAACCACGCTAAATACCCACATGCTGTAAAATGCTAATGAAAAGAGCAGAAAGTACAGGCTTCCAATAGATCTGATTCATTTAGTGAAAAGCCTATCAAAAATCCATTACTGAACATTGCAGAGGCCTAAAAATTAAATCCGGCCCATGAGGCCAATCTGCTGATCATGAAGCGGATTTTGCCAGAGTTGTTTTGCTTTCCAGGCGGGTATGTATGCATGTAATCATTTATACTATAAAAACCCCTTTTTATACAGTTTCAGCTTAACAAAACATTTAAACTTTTTAATAAAGAGAGCCTGTACACTTTCCGGGACCTTGTTGTAATAGCGTATACATTGCCCCAAGAATGAATTACTGACTCTGTGGACTCGAGAAACTGGTATCACTAGCTTGTGTTTGTTCATAGTGTTTACAAAATGTATATCACTTTTTTTACTAAAACTAACTTTGTTTTTGTGAACATACATTAATTTATCGTAAATATACTGAGAGGCCAAAGTTAATATGTTTATTTCTTTAAATTTATCTCTAAGAGACTCTCTCGGTTTTAGATTGTAAATAGCTCTAATGGCCCTCTTTTGTCAAACAAATATAGTTTCTGAATCAGCCGCATTTCCCCATAGCAAAATTCCATAAGACATTATGCTATGGAAATAACTGAAATAAACGAATCTAGCTGTCTCGACACTAGTGAAACCTCTAATCTTTTTTACAGCATAGGCTGCAGAACTCAGTCTGCTTGCTAATTTGGATATATGGGGGCCCCACTGAAGCTTTGCGTCGAAAGTGCTGCCAAGAAAACAGTGGATACAACAGAACTCAGTTCCTCCCCATTTAAAAACACATTGGTATTCAGATTTTTAATATTCGTTGTTGTAAATTTAACACAATTCGTTTTATCTCCTGTCATATATGACAAATAAATGTAATACAGATTGACGCTGGATAGCAGATTCAAAGGTGCTAAATTTCTGATGCCGCAATAGCTTAACTATACATGACAGTAGCTGTAAATCCCTCATACAATATAAGAGGTCTATTTTTAGCAGTTGGACTTTATGGGCTTATTTATCAAGAAGAAGTAGGAGTGCACTGCCGTAAAATTCAATATACTAAAATTTTAGGAGTAATTTGTAATGACAAAGTATAGCTTCATAGAATTGTTTTCCACACGTTTTGTATACATTGTACTTTATACCATCCGTCTTTCATTAGATGTTCACACACATGCTTCCGAAACTGTTAGTCACAAACGATTGCTCTTTATTAACTCAGTTGCGTGAATGTAAAAAATTTATTTCAATAGAAGTAGAGATTGAATTTTTCAGTACTCCGACACTAAAAAGGTTCATTCTCATCATCAGCCTGCGGCAGTCCACTGCTGGACAGAGGCTTCTCCCAAGGCGTACCACTAAGCCCGGTCTTCAGCTACACGCATCCAGTTTCTACCAGGAACCTTGCACAGAGTCTCTTCATCTAGTCAGGAGGCGTCTCAGACTACGTTTGCCTAGATGCGGTCTCGACTCGATAACACATTTACTTTACCAGTTGTCACTTCTGCGACAGACATGACAACCCTTGTCACTTCAAAATTAAAATCTTAATATTGATGAGTTGTGAACAAGTTCAGTGTGATTTTAATAACTGATTAGTGGATGAATTTTTCAATGATAATATTATATTGGAAAAGTTTATACTGATTATTTGTATACAAGTCACTATTTCATTTAAATATACGTTTATTCTTTATTGCATTTCCTATTACAAAATAATACAAAGGGCGGAATTAATGCGACGGGGTATTCTCTCCGGTCAACCCATTTTTTCTTAATAACCGAAGTAGTAAATGAATTTTTCAGTGATAGTGAAGTTGTTGATTATTAATGAATTGTGAACATGACGTTATGAATAGAATAGAATATAATGATTTTTTTTATTCAATATTGATTATTACATAATACTTATTGAAAGTTATTTATTATTGGATGGCATTCAAAATGACCAAATTTGGGCATAAACAATGACTGATAAAAAAATAAAGGTGACAAAAAGAGGCCCATAGACTCCTATCTGCTCTACATTAATAAAAAAATATGTATATGCGTTGCCACCTCTGAGGACTAAGATATATGGTCTCATTACAAGTTAAAGGACCTCCGGTTATTTGTGCAGTGATTAGTCCAGTGATATACTTTCTAGAAGTTACATTAAAACTTCGACTAAATCTGTTCAGTGTACACCTGTTTCAAGATAAATGAATTGCTTGCAATCGCAGTCCCCTTAGAATGTAAGAATATTCACTACGGCATATCGCCCATGGGTGTCGTAAGAGGCGACAGAGGGAAACGAATTACGAGCGTCGTGCTAATAACAACTTAATAATAAAAAACTGCGGTAGCTAACCTGCCTGCTAACCGTGCCACAAATGGCAAATGTCCCCTACAATGCGATCTATGGGCGCAATATTTTATGTCAAGCATTGGATTTCAATAGGTTGTAACGGTAGTGATAATTTAAAGCGCAAATAAAAACTATCACTAACTCACACTTATCAGGCTAGTTCTCAACAATTTGCCAAAATAATGTGGATTTCTATGTAAAGGTCTTTTATAAATCAAGAGAAACGCGCATGCATTACCACTAAGCCCACTTTATTAAAAAAGATACACAAAATAAATAAAATTTCACTTGATTATATCTATAATGTATTCATGGTACATAACCTCAATAAGTTTCTATGAAGCCGATTATATTGAATAAGTTATTTGTTTACATTAAAACTATTAAAAATTACGCGGTTGAAATCGCTGGATAATTTGTGGAAATATTGCTATTAGCCGCACGAGTGCTCTGAACAGTTTTAATCTCCCCATACACAACAAATTAACGAAAATCTGCGGAAAGATTACATAACAACATAATGAGAAGATACGAACCAATTGCATCGGTATAAAACTATTTTTGTTATTCAGTTATATAAAACTCTTAATGATCAATTCATTCATCTTGTTATGAACCCAAGCAATAACGAAATAGAAATCAGTATTATACACACTCATAGTATATCACCGTAGTAGCAGGTTTGATAAACATCATGTATAAGTAAAAAGTGCAAAGGAAACTCAATATCCTGTTCGAAACTATTGAATCACAGGAGATGCGACGGGATAACTCGCAATCACGAAGGCATAGAGAACAAGGGCAGAAAGTATTTCCGTTTTGTCGTGACATCTGAAAGACTCACATCAGGATAATTAGTCTTTCACATGTCATGGATACAGAAACTTTTTTATTCAATATAGATTATAAATAATACTTATTGAAAGTCACTCTTTTTTATAATTACCACTGGTTCGAAAAAAAACCTCTGTCCTGGGAAGAACCAGCAATAAACCCAGCGGGACTTTTTTTTAAATAACAGCTTACAATCATGTATGTTACACAAATTAACAACACAACAAATTAGAAATAGCTTGGTAGCGATCACCTCATTTCCAGGGATTATTATATCATCTATAAATTCTTTAATATTGTAATAACCATTTTTATATAAAACTTAGTTTTATAGTTGGGGGTCATTGTAGAAGCGTGCTCGTCGCGACCCCTGCCAGCCCTTTTCAGGGCTGCAATTCTACTCAGCTGCGCACCCATATCAACGAGGGTTAGGGCGTCCCCCCAAGGCGACGCACACCAGCTCGTCCCCGTTGGTGTGGAATGCAGCGCGCAAAGCGGCGATGGGGACCGCCACCCGTCACGCACAGCCCGACACGGCGGAAGGTGGAGGACGGTGTGCAGAGTTGGCTCGTGGAATGTTAGAGGAGGCATGAGAGATAAGACGAATGAGTTAATCGAAATAATGAAAGAAAGAGAATTAGATGTCGTGTGTATGTCGGAGACCAAGCGGAAGGGCAGTGGTACTGAAGAGCTCCCTGGCGGGGCGTTTGCTCTATGGTCCGGAGTCCCGGAGAGCGAGAACGCCTGCCAGGGAGTGGGGGTGCTGCTGTCTTCTCGGTTGGTCGATGTTATGACTGAATATAAGTTTGTGAACTCAAGACTTCTCTGGGTTCGCTTTAAATTGGGACTGACGAAGTTATTCCTTTTGGCTGTTTATGCGCCGGTAGCTTCGTCATCCAGGGCTGAGCTGGAGGAGTTTTGGGAGAATGTAAGAGAAGTTCTAGATTTGGCTAGGGGAAACGAAAGAATTGTTGTGTGTGGTGATTTGAATGGATGGGTTGGTACCGCTCGACCAGAGTACGAGTCGATACTTGGAAAGTTTGGCGATAAAAGGGTTAATGATGCTGGCAAGCTTATACTGGCAGTATGCAAGGAAAAGGGTCTTCCTGTGACAAACACTATGTTTAATCACAAGAAAATCCATATGTATACTAGAGAAAGAAAGAATGAGAGAAGTATGATCGATTTGTTCCTGGTGGATGACCGACTGCGAAAACAGGTTATGGATACGCGAGTGTTCAGGGGTGCTGACCTGGGAACGGATCACTATCTAGTGATTACTAGATTTAGGGTCTGTTCGCGGGTTGGCGCTACCGGACGACAGTGACAGAACCACAGTCGGTCTGTCGCATCCGAAGCTGGAAGCTTCAGGAAGCGGATACTAGAGACAAATATCATGCGAGGGTAGCCGAAAAGCTTGACACCATCGATGGCAGAAACGAATGTGTAGAAAGAACATGGCAGAACCTTAGGGATGGAATGGTAAGTGCAGCGGAAGAAGTGTGTGGAACAATAAAAAGAGGCAGTAGTAAAAGAAGAGATGCATGGTGGAATGATGAAGTGAAAGAAGCTGTAAAGAAGAAGAAGAAAGCATGGTTAGACTACTTGGCCTCTAGTAATGATAAGGATATGAGAGAGAAAATGAAAGAAAGATATAAGCTGCAGAAAGTTCACACGAAAGCATTGATTGAGGAAGTGCGTGAAAGGTGTAGAATGGAAGCGGATGAAAGGTTGTCGCACAACTTTAAGGAGAACTCCAAACTCTTCTGGAAAGAGGTAGGAAGGACCCGAAGTGGTGCGACGACCTTAAGAATGAACAGAGTGCTTTCGAGAACTAATGACGTCCTCTCATAAAAATCGGACGTCATGCAGCGATGGAGCGAATTTTATAGAGAAATGTATGCGTGTGATGATCTTAGTGAGGGATCCGGGGATGACGCCGTAACTGGTACGCCAGACCCGGACCTCGATGACACTGAGGTCATCAGTATGAAAGAGATTGAACGTGCGATTCGAAGTTTGAAATGTGGTAAGGCTGCGGGACTAGACAGAGTTACTGCTGAAATGGTCAAGTATGGTGGGCCTCGCGTCTGGGACAGCTTTCATCTGCTGTGCAATTTGTGCTGGGGGATGGGGGATGTCCCGGATGATTGGCGATCCGCAGTCATTGTGCCTTTATATAAAGGTAAAGGTTCACATTTTGACTGCGGGTGCTATCGGGCGATCAGCTTGACCAGTTTAGCAAGTAAAGTTTACTCGAAGGTTTTGACACGTAGGATGCAAGAGAAATCGGAAATATTTCTATGGGAGGCACAATGCGGATTTAGACCTGGAAGAGGATGCATGGATCAAATGTTTTCTCTCCGTATGATCACGGAAAAGCTTCTGGCTGCTAACCAGAAGATTTTCTGTGCTTTTGTGGATCTTGAGAAAGCATTTGATAAGTTTGTAAGGAAGAAAATGTGGGAACTGTTGCCGGGGTATGGTGTGGATGGCCGATTGCTAAGAGCTGTGCAGTCTCTTTACTGTGACTGTAAAGCCTGTGTGAGGGTAGGGCATGACCTGTCACCCATGTTTAGCGTCCAAACGGGCGTAAAACAGGGTTGTGTCATGTCTTCCTGGCTGTTCATACTGTATCTCGACAGCTGTTTACAAAAGCTGAAAGATAGCTGTTTGGGTGTGAAATTGGGTGACATAAAAGTAAATTGTCTGCTGTATGCTGATGATGCAGTGCTTATTGCACCATCAGAGGCAGAACTGCAGGCATTAGTCACGTGTATGAAAGAGGAATGTGAAATTAAAGGTCTCCGTTTGAACGCTAATAAAACTAAGGTTCTGGTATTTGAAAGGGACGAAGAGAGAACGAAGTGTAAAATATGGGTAAATCAGGAATGTCTAGAACAAGTAAATGAAATTGTATACTTGGGGAGTGATTTTAACCAGGATGGAAGATGTGATTTAGATGTGGACAGGCGTGTCGCTGCCGGGAACAAAGTCAATGGTGCCCTGACTGCGTTAGTCAAAAGGCAAGGCGTAGTGAAGAGTGCACGCCTTGAAATACATAACGCAGTGTTGGTACCGACTTTGTTATATGACAGCGAAACCTGGGTATGCCAGAAGAAGCATAAAAGCAAGTTGAATGCAGTGGAGATGCGATCTCTTCGTAAAATGTGCGGCGTTACCATGGCCGACCGAAAGCGAAACGAAGAAATTCGCAATATGGCAGGTTTGAAAGATGACCTTATCACAAAAATTGATAAGGGCGTGCTTCGGTGGTTTGGGCACGTTGAGCGAATGAGTGAAGACCGAATGGTGAAGAAAATATATAGCGCGAAAGTTAATATTAAAAGGTGTCGAGGTAGACCGAGACTAACTTTCGAAGACCATGTGAGCAAATTGCTCGAAGAGGGTAGGGTCAAGAGTACTCGGATACCTAGACGTGCATGTATGAAAAAGATAATGAATCTGAAAGAAGCGAAAGAGGTATGTAAGGATCGTGACACTTGGCGATCTGTTCTCTCTGGCTACCCCGTCAGGGATTGTGCGTGAAGATAAGTAAAGTAAAGTAAAGTAGTTTAATAAAATTTTTGAACTTTGAGCATGTCAAATTTTGTATATTTTCTGGAATTTCGTTATAAATGCGTATACATCGCCCCAAGAATGAATTACTGACTCGATGGAGTCGAGTAACTGGTACTACTAGCTTGTGTCTGTTCCTAGAATTTACAGAATGAATATCACTTATTTTTGTAAAACTACTTTTATTTTTGTGTACGTACATCACATTTTGATAAATGTATTGAGAGGCCAAAGTTAATATATTAATTTCCTTAAATTTTTGTCGCAGCGACTCTTTAGGCTTTAAATCATAAATTGCTCTTATAGCCCTCTTCTGTAAAACAAATATAATTTTAGATTCAGCTACGTGACCCCATAGCAAAATACCATACGACATTATGCTATGGAAATTGCCAAAGTAAACTAGTCTAGCTGTTTCAACACTAGTTAGACTTCTAATCTTTTTTACGGTATATGCTGCAGAACTAAGTCTGCTTGCTAGTTTTGATATATGGGGGCTCCATTGATATATTTATGCAACACTTCACTAAAAGAAATCAGTGTGCGAACGATTGTGTAAGTAATTTACAAGTTAATTATTCGCCGATTAAGTTGAAAGTTCTCGGGCTCATAACGATATTATCACAATTCCCATGCATATTAGTTGTAATAACTTCTACTTAAATAGAACACTGGAATAGACGTGAAAAATAGCATTAAAAAAGAAAGGAAATAAATCTTTATTCATTGCTAATACAAGCAATACTTATAAAAACTACTACTGTCTGTATAAATAAAAAAATATACTGCAGTATAGTTTTAGTTATCTATTCGGACAATAGTACTAATAGATTAACTTATTAATAAAATAAAATTTAATACTATAATGAAAAAAAAACAGAACAAAATTTTATGACCATAGTAACATTCATAGCATGTGATGCAACAAAGAACCTTTTGTTGTATAAACGTAAAAACACTTAGTATAAATTACGAGTACTCACAACACTGAAAACAGTATCAGCGGAACACCGATTGACCGTGAAGTGACAGTGTTAAGATATTATATACACCCCATATTGTCCCGTGGGTATCGTAAGATACGACGGAGGGAAACAACCAGGAAACGGACAGCAGGATCCCCCAAATAACATCTAACAGTTTATAAAGAAACCGCGGTTGTCAACCCGCATGCCCAGCGTGACAACTATGGCAATTATTATGGTAACAGTGGACTTTTGGTAGGCTGTAATGGGAACGGCATCACCAGATCAGTAAGCCCAGGCGAAAAGGGCGCAGCTACGAGTATATAGTTCAAAGAATTGAATACGATGAGGAAGGCAGCCTAGTATACTCGTAGTGTAGGTAAGCGTAGTGTGGGTTGGCACCCTATTAGAAGGAATGACAACCTGGTAAGACGTTCAGGAAGTCGATGAATGCTAGTGGCCCTTGGCCGTGTTTTGTGGCATTTATTTTTCCTTTGTTCAGTATTGAACTTGAAAAGAGCTGTAATGATGATGTTAATTCCATAGTAACGTATCACCTTAATCTACTTTGAAGATAATATTGTGATCAAATCTCAAAGTGCCATGTACAGTGAAAACATTGGTTTTACTGAGAAGTGGAGAAACGGAACGGTTGGTCGCAGTAAAGATAGGGTGGTATTAGTTAATAAACCTAAATATACAAAAGCCTTTTTTTCTCTTATATTCTGAACAGAAGTGAATATTTCATTTGCTAATAGGGCTTACAGTGATGGAGAGGCAAACCTCGAGATAACTACGGATCATTTGTTTCTTTAGAGCTGGGGTCGACCTCGTAATGGACAACGAATTACGGTAAGGCGATACGGTCAGTTAGTGTCGCCATGAGTATACGTACGATATTCATTTGCTGTTGGTTTTATGTTATGAGAAAATTCTTACGTTACTGAGAATTGTTTTTCATTACGTATTTAGTACTTTTGTTAATCATGGATAAAATAATATCTGCAACAATATTGCGTAGGTAAATAAAACCTTTTGCATTTTTGTGGGGCAAAATTTTTCTAGTTAGCTTCGAACCCCGGTTTGTTAAGTGTATTTAAATTATTAAGAATGATTTAAGACAAGTACGTGATTTGAGTTGTGTGGTTTAATTTGTATTACATGTAAAGCAAAAACAAGTGAAATAAGTTTTTTTTTATCAATAATTCTATACCATCCCGTCAGCATAACGTTATATTGTAAATGGGAAACGTCAGAAGGATTACCACGACCTTTTATAGATTATACCTCTTAATACTTCTAGTATTACTATCTAATATGTAACAGATAAAAACACATAATCTCTGTTTGTTTGTTACTCTGTAGTCTGGTGCAGCTATCACTAATTCGTTTGCAATAATGGCAAATTCGCCCTCCTATGTGAATGACCTACGCCAGCAGGATTGTGTTCCATGCAGTAGTACAGCCTAATAAAGATGAACAAGGAAGTAAATGGGCAGAAATTTGTAGAACATAAATATTCGTTTTTGGGATAATTGGATGCATTATCTTGAAAACAAATGTTTATGCTGTCATATATCCTTTTGATAAAAAGAAGAAACTTTACATTACTTACGTGACAGTAGCGTAACAAGGGTTGCTTCCGCCTGAGGCTGGTCGTAAACTCCGATTTTCACAAGTGCCGTGTAAAAAAAAAAATCAGTAAAAATCAGTAACAATCTCTATCCTTGGCAATTGTGTTTCCGTGCAGATTGTAATATATTATGCTATGACCCCTTGCTGCGCCAATGTTTTGTGTATTTGCTTGCTAAATGCGTTGGTATTTAAATAAAACTAGTTTTTCTAGATTTTATCGCGTATATTAACTTATTTTATATTCCCGACGTTTCGAACACTTTACAGAACCCATGGTCACTGGGGGGACTGAGATGTTTGACAATGTCATAGTTAACCAAGGCTACCTGCAGAATAAATTATTAATTTTTGTTCAGATTTATTCAGTATGAACTTATAGTATCTTGATGTATTGCAGTTGTATACATGAGTTGGGATTTAATTTTATTAATTATAGGATTCCAAGTTGATGTTAGTACTATACCAGTAGCCATATTCTCTATTTAAATCAGGATGTTTTTTTTCAACAGCTTCACGAATCATCCTTGGACGGTATCTCTGAAACAAAGATTTACCCACGGTAGCTAACTGTGAAGGATGGTGGTGAGAATAACCGTTCAAATATGTATATGTATGGATCTTTTTTCTATACACAGTGTAGCTCAAGGTGTTATAACGATTTCAAATTACTAACACATCTAGAAAAGCTAATGAATTATTTGCCTCTAACTCAATTGTGAACTGAACTTTAAAACTTATTTATTTATCCTTTATTGCAACTCATCACCTAGGGGTTACAAAGGGCGGACTTAATGCCCTATGGCATTCTCTACCAGTCTAATGATGTTGGCAGGTGCAAGGACAGTAATAAAACATAAGTTATAAATAAAACAGTTCAGCTATAATAAATAGATTACACTATATAAAACTCCCTAATTACATTATATAAATACAGTATACATAAAAAACACACACATATACTTTATAAATACACATATAATATATTAATATATAAAACGGGGAAGGCAATTAATTGTTGTTTACCTCTAAATAACGTTGTCGCACCAATCTTTTAGCGTTCCAGAGGAGGATAGCCTGAACTGTGAAGGAAGAATTAAAACAATTTGTTCTATGTTCTGGAATACTAACTTTAAGTGCGTTAGAAGGACGAGGTTCACGGCCGGAAATAGAGTAGAGAAAGTTGAAGTTTTCTTTAAGATATGGCAGAGAATTAGCATCATTTGAGATGGAAGAAAGTGTCAATAAAATTCTGGAGCAATGCCTTTGACGTATAGTGAGTTTATGAAGTCTATAATTCCATAGATGGTCGAAAAATATAGTTATTTTATCTAAAAGTAAAATTGTGAAAATGTTGTCACGTACCACTTTCTTCAAAAAGTACGGTCCTGTGCCTGCATCCTCGACTATATGCGTAATTCATCAGGTCCTCACTCCATCTAGTAGGGGTGGCCAAACACTGCGCTTGCCATTACAAGGCTGCCACTCGAGAAACTTTTGCCCCATTGCTTGTGCTGTTTCTCAGCTGACTGTAATATATACTTTTTGGTAGGCCTCTGGTGCATAGAAAATTAAACAAAATGTCGATATTAATGCAGGAAAAATTATATTGCGAAAAAAATAGCTCTCTCCATAGCTCGCTATGCCATCTTGAGCTTCTTCATACGGCTAGTAGTGAAGGACAACGTTTTATTAACGTCATTACTGGCAATACGAACTGTATTAACGACTAAAGGTTCTGAGAAATATCGGACAAGAAGATTTGTCGCAGTTTCCAGAATGCAGCCAAGTCGTTTCAAGTTGGTTTCGTTGGTTGAACGAAGTAAAACTTCTCGTAACTTTCGGATATTTTGTTCCGGGTTTACAACTGCAAGCGTAGTGTTCCCAACAATTACCAATATAATTGTAAAATGAACCTAAGACATGATTTATCTATTGGAGGTAGTTATATATTATAAAAAAAACTATTGTTTTATTATTTATTAATTTCAGTATTTCTATATAATGATATTGCTTTTTCCGCAGGAATACTGAAATTATCATTACAGAACTATGTTATGTAATCGCCGGGGCTGAAGTTGGAAGCCTTAAAAATTGAATCACGCATTCATTTAGCATGCATTATTTGCAGATTTTTATTTCAATTGCAACAAACAAGTTATGTTTAATACATTACTTTGTTGTTGCAATTTTGTATGCAATTATTATTGCATACAATACTCGTATACTGAAAGTTGCGAGTGACAGAAAGCGTATGATAAGATGACTCTGAATGACAGGGTGAGAAATTGTGTGATAGTAGAAAAGAGTGGTTTGCATTTTTGCATTTGCAAGAAATGAAAAATATTTATTTCCGACACTTAGAGTAATAACACACTCGTGTTTGTATTTACACTAAGCTTCTAAGTAAGAAAATAAAAATTCAATGGCCAAATGTAATTTCTTTTAAATAAAGGTACTACCGTTTCGAAATGAGGTTCCTCTGTCCGGAGAAGAAACGACAGGAAAATCCGCAGGTATCTTTTTTGTATTTTTTTAAGATTATATATTACATAACAATAATATCTAATAATAGAATAGTATATAGACTCATCGGGAACTCATTTTTTTATAGAAAAAGGTTGACAAACGAGCACACAGTCCTCCTGATGATAAGTTGATACTTTTGCAAAAAAAATATACATACTCCCTATTTAAGAATCAAAATGCTGATGCGTAGTCACCTGAGGACTACGATGGAATGCCTTCTTTCCAGTAAAAAGGGTATTCGGTTCTCTATAATCACCATACGAAACACAGCAGCATTATGCTCCTATTTTACGAGGGTATTCTGTTAGAGCATATTCCTACCCCGATAAAGCCGACCCATTCGTGCTACAAGCGCAATTTGGCCCTACCACGAGTACACAAAATGTTCATGCCGATCATAGCTAATTAGTATTCAAATTCAAATTTAATGGATTTCCGTAAAAAATTCCTTTAATCTATTAATGGATTTCAGCCAATTCCGTTTTTCAGCATACAACAACAAAACATTTTATAAGCGTTTTTTGTTTACCTCCTCATGGTAACGTCATGTTATGTGATACACTAAAAATTAATTAAAACTTATCAGTATAAAGTTAACCTATGCAGACCAACCCTATAAGCAACATCTTCCCACAAGTATAATGCATACGGCTGCGATCGCGCTCAATCATGTTAAAGCGGAGTGAAAAGCCTGAAGCCACCGCAAGAAGGGTTCTCATAAATAAGGTCAAAGTAATTATGATAAAAACTTGTTCCTTGAAGTAAATGTTTTACATCTTTACAGCGGTGAATTCTCTTTTACAAAAAAAGTATAACATAAAAAACAACAACGTATGATGTAGCTTACATACCAACCAATACTAAAATTTTGATAATTATAATGAGTGGCGATTGTAGTATCATGCCAGCAGCTTCGCTGACGGTTGTGCTCAGATTGGTATTGTAAGAAGCAACAAAGAGAAACTGAATCAGAGGATGGGCAGCAGCGTCTACCTAATAACTACTTGAAAATAAAAAAACTGCGATCGTTATTCCGCCTTTTAGGCGTGGCAACTATGGACAGATAATAATGTCTTCCATAACGAATTTTGATAACAGGGGCCTGTATTATTAATACATTATTATTAACACATTAAGTAACCATCCATGCAGAACATGATTATGGTGTATCAGTGTATGCGCAAGCACTGGTGCACTCTCCATTCCCTCATTCTTGTAGTCCAATGCGATGGTAATCCGACACCACCGGAGAGAGATCTGGCGAAGGACCAGAGGCTTTACGTGCTTTACGAGGCAGGCGGGGTAAGAAAAACCGACAACTTCTTAACTCTGGGCTGGTACTGAGAGTTTCTTGTCAGAAAAATCCAATAACTGATTTTGGCTCGTCACGGGATTCGAACCTACTCCACTAACCACTAGACCATCGAAGCAGTCAAAAAAAAAAAAAACGAAATAAACCTAAACCTAAACATAATTATTTTTAAACAAGAACATGCAAGTTGATGCATCAAATTCAAAGCTCTCTTAGTACAAGCATAATGTAAAAATGAAAAGTAGTGTAAACGTCACTCGCCGCAGTCCGTCCCGGAGAGACATAACGATGACGTGACGTTGTAACTTATCTCCTCACCTGACTTAATATGTGACAAAATGGAAAGCAGGCTAAGATTATTTTACAATACTGAATGAGACTTCACTACTACGTATGAAGGAAGATGTCTTCTTTCTTATTAATGTCTAAAGGCATTTTTCATAACCCATGTTAAGTGTCGTCCGTGATTCATGAATTTTGCTTTATACGTTACATTTAGAAAATGTTTCAAAAGCCAAACAACGCATGATTGATGAAGACAGAAGCGACAGAGTGTGAGATTAAAAAAATTTGATCCTTCAGCCAGACACATAACGAGTCCGTTTACGTTAATTAATACTTAAAACTAACAGAAAATGTCTGAGTTGTCAGCATGACGCAAATTTCGACCCTCAGGTGAATATTAATCATATTGCTTTTGGAACGAAGTTCTTTATCGAACGGCACGAATTTGATGCGGATGGGGGCTAGGCGAGAAAAAGTGTAAGACTTTTCCGTCACGACCCCTTCTGATTTAGTGTAGACGACCTTGGTGGCTATAAGGAAGCGAGATGGAATAATATCCATCTCCCTCGCATTGTTTCTTATCTTGCCATGAAAGAAATATTATTTTATTTTAAATTACGTTTCATTTCAATAGACGCTAGTAATTCTTTTATTTGTATTTGTTAATCAATAATATAACACGTTTATCAATAATAATATACTACGAAAGGAACTTCATTCCAACCGAGTGTCCCACGACAGTCACGATGTTTTTAAGGCAATATGGCGTGTGCTTGACAACTATCCCAACTGATTTGAAGTGGTAATATACTCGAAGATAGTAACTTAGCTATCATTTATTACATTAATCCATTCACTGTCCCGTGTACTAGGTACATATAGTTCATTGGTATTGTCTTACTATTTTTTTTGAAAATCGGATAGTGAAAGTATTAATTATAGAGTAACAGATGGCTCCGTGGCTGGGCAATGAGTTGCAGCGCTAAGAGACGCGGGTTCGTATTCCGCATGGAACAAGTAATTGTGTGGCCTACAAATAATTGTTCCGAGTCTGAATGTTTGTCCTTGTGAAATTTGTGTATTTAAACACGATACAGGTGAATATTCAAGAGTGGAGGAAAAGTTAAAAAAAAGAAAAGAAATTCATTATCCACTACTGAACATAGGCCTCTCCATAGATTGCCTCATATGGAGGGTATTTACCATAGTTGCATAAAATAGATATCTACATTTATTCTTGATTAAGAATGAAAATGCAGATGCGTTGTTACTCCTGAGGACTAAGATATAATACTTTGTTTACAGCAAAAATATTATCCGGGTTTTTACACTTACAATACAAAACACAACATTATTAAGTTGCTATTACGCTGGTACATTGTGAGCGTGTGGTTGTACCTCGGTCGAGACGACCCATTCATGCTAGAAGTATAATATAGCTGCAGCGTGGTTCTACCACGTATGAACCACGTGTTCTAGGAAAGGCTACGTTCGATAGTACATTTCAAGATGAGTAGAAAAGTAGGTACTTGGATCCTAAACCGCCTATGAGTGTATGTTAGTAGGTACCACTCTTGCCTATTCCTGCCGCCAAGAAGGAGTTCTAAAGGGTGTAGGGGATTAGCATAATTACAGGCTGTGAGATATTCCATATTTGTTCTAGGAAGTGCAACGCATCTTTATTTGAAGTTGGTTGAAGTTGTCCATGGGCTGCAGTAGCCAATTATCATCAGGCGGTTTGTTAGTTCATTTTTCACTTCAATATATACACAAAATTTATAACGTCTTTGTCTTAGTAGAGCTTACATTTGTTACAAGTGATATAAGACGACTTCTATTTATTTTATTTTAATACTTTTGAGAAATGGTGCAATAAGTTGTTGCATTGTTACCACATATATAACAAAGAAGTTTCTTATATTTCTATGATTATGACCTAATAATAATAATAGCTATTATGAATAAATAGTGAAGTATAAAGTAATCAAAGTAAGATTAGAAAAAAAATGAAATGTAGTTACGAGTATATATAGTGTCACTTAATTTTTTATCGTTATCTGACACCTCCTTATCCTGAAGCAATCTGACACATAAAGGTGAATAGTTATATCACCTTTGACACACAAATATAAAGACATGTTTCTGGTACTAATTGTCGAGTGGTTGCAATTAATCACAGCGGCGTATTTTGCGTGGTGATTTGTAGCGGACTAGTGCTGTGATGTATCTCGACAGTAAGCTAAGCTCGCGTTAGTATGCTATCGATTACAGTAGTTGAAAGAGTAATATTTATTATTTATTAGTAGTATTTGTACCGGCGTTACTTTTTCAAATTTTAACATGAATAAGTATTTATTCTGACATAATTGTAATAGTTAAACATATGGTATCGCAGACTTTTTTTTAGATATTAATATCCTCTATAAAAGTGAATTACATTACTTTGCTCTATTATTAATAGTTTCCGCAGCGTACGCGATATAAGGATTCTTTTTGGTATTTTTTCCACACCTTGGGTTACATTAACGAAGTTTTCATACAGATCCCTAACTTTTTTGAAAATATTACATAGCTTATGTTCATCAGGGATAATGTAGGATTCTAATGGTGAAAGAATTTTTCAAATCGGTCCAGTAG
The DNA here is from genome assembly GCA_963668995.1 of Parnassius mnemosyne. Taxonomy (NCBI): domain Eukaryota; kingdom Metazoa; phylum Arthropoda; class Insecta; order Lepidoptera; family Papilionidae; genus Parnassius; species Parnassius mnemosyne. The sequence goes on from CAVLGL010000142.1 coordinate 84,265, forward strand.
TTTCGGAGCTTATTCAATTCAAACAAACAAACAAACAAATATTTCCTCTTTATAATAGTATAATAGTGTAGATAGTGTAGATAAAGTAAATCAACACTTAAAAATGCAATTAATAATTCCATCGTTGCCAGCGGTGATCAAACCTGGATTGCTCGCGTATGGAGAAGTTTATAGCTGACGCTTAGCCTATTAGAATTATGCTCAACTTAATGATGCATTCACGCACACATCTTTATTCTTTCTTTATCAACCCGTAAAAATTCACTGCTGGACCCACACATATTATGTACCTAAAATAATTTTGTTGATCTCAAAAGATTTTACTTTAGTGCGTGTTCTTACAATGAGTTGGGCTTAGTTTTGGCTTAGTTTTTGTTAGTATCAAACGTACGCAGCGATCCATCTTTCTTTCTTTGGTGATCTGAGACCGTAGGTAAATGAAGATCAAATCTATTTTTTTTTCCAAAAACGTCAAATATATTAAAATCGCCATTTTTAAACAACAGTTCTGTGAAATTGGACGAGCACGTAAATTATGAGCGTGGCGAGTGTCACAGAAAGTTTGGCAGCGGTAGTTAGCGTTGAGTGCTGCGAAGGTAATGATGGAGATGATTGTTGTACGGACTTTACGACAGCTTTTGCAAGCACTGCCTGAAATTAACTAAACGTTGTTTCCACACTTTGATGACAGTTTACACAGGTTTCTATAGAAGATTGTTTTATTTATTTTACGTGTGATTTTCATTTTTTTTAGTAAACGGTGACACATTCCACCTCATGGTAAATAAATGTAAAAAAAAATTGTAAATTTTCTGTGCTTTTGTGGATCTTGAGAAAGCATTTGATAAGGTTGTAAGGAAGAAAATGTGGGAACTGTTGCCGGGGTATGGTGTGGATGGTCGATTGCTAAGGGCTGTACAGTCTCTTTACTGTGACTGTAAAGCCTGTGTGCGGGTAGAACATGACCTGTTACCCATGTTTGGCGTCCAAACGGGCGTAAAACAGGGTTGTGTCATGTCTTCCTGGCTGTTCATACTGTATCTCGACAGCTGTTTACAAAAGCTGAAAGATAGCTGTTTGGGTGTGAAATTAGGTGACATTAAAGTAAATTGTCTGCTGTATGCTGATGATGCAGTGCTTATTGCACCATCAGAGGCAGAACTGCAGGCATTAGTCACGTGTATGAAAGAGGAATGTGAAATTAAAGGTCTCCGTTTGAACGCTAATAAAACTAAGGTTCTGGTATTTGAAAGGGACGAAGAGAGAACGAAGTGTGAAATATGGGTAAATCAGGAATGTCTAGAACAAGTAAATGAAATTGTATACTTGGGGAGTGCTTTTAGCCGGGATGGAAGATGTGATTTAGATGTGGACAGGCGTGTCGCTGCCGGGAACAATTTCAATGGTGCCCTGACTGCGTTAGTCAAAAGGCAAGGCGTGGTGAAGAGTGCACGCCTTGCAATACATAACGCAGTGTTGGTACCGACTTTGTTATATGGCAGCGAAACCTGGGTATGCCAGAAGAAGCATAAAAGCAAGTGGAGATGCGATCTCTTCGTAAAATGTGCGGCGTTACCATGGCCGACCGAAAGCGAAACGAAGAGATTCGCAATATGGTAGGTTTGAAAGATGACCTTATCACGAAAATTGATAAGGGCGTGCTTCGGTGGTTTGGGCACGTTGAGCGAACGAGTGAAGACCGAATGGTGAAGAAAATATATAGCGCGAAAGTTAATATTAAAAGGTGTCGAGGTAGACCGAGACTAAATTTCGAAGACCATGTGAGCAAATTGCTCGAAGAGGGTAGGGTGAAGAGTACTCGGATACCTAGACTCGCATGTATGAAGAAGATAATGAATCTGAAAGAAGCGAAAGAGGTATGTAAGGATCGTGACACTTGGCGATCTGTTCTCTCTGGCTACCCCGTCAGGGATTGTGCGTGAAGATAAGTAAGTAAGTAAGTAAATTACTAACTCGTTAGATTATGTAAGTTAATTTGATTCAACTGCAATTACTCTTCTGTGATGCAGATACATTTAGGAAGCCCACCAATAACAATATTAACTAGAATTATTTTCAACAGCAGCATAAAGAAGCCAACCCGCCTGCTAAGTAACTATGACAAAATTCCCCCTATATAGGCAATTTATGGGGGAAGCATATGCTAAGTAAAGAATGGATGCATTTTTTAACATTAGTGTAATTATTTTAAATATATTATACTAATTAATCTTTTATACTTTAAGTTTTGGGTCCACAAATTTCTATGACTCTAAAATCTTACTTTCTCTTCCTGTGCAACAGACGAAAGCGGGATGCAAAATAATCTGTTAAAGTTTTAGTGATCGTTTTGTCCCACAGCGCCGCACTCGACACAACTTAACAACAACTAAGATGGATCGTGTCTTTAAAGTTTTACTTGAGTCAACTTGCGCATTTTACAATTGGATAAAACGTTCTGACCCTTTTTTGGTGTTATATTTCTTTAGCGGGCTATAAGCCCTTATATATTAATGGCAGTAAGGGTAACCTGAGCCTGGTAGCTCAAGGACTAAACACTCGCTGTAAATTTCACACTAGGCGAGCAACCCAGATATGATTCCTGCCAGCACCAATGAAATGTGTCACTTGTCTTGGAAAAAGTTCGGGAGAAATGACCTCGCAGTAGGGTCCTCGTTCACCACGACAACGCCCCGTCGCACACCGCCAAGCAAACAATCGACTACTTGGCGACGTCAAACGTGAAATTGGAATTACTGGGTCACCCGCCCTATAGCCCCACTCGCACCTAGCGATTTTTATTTATTTCCGAAAATAAAATAAAAACTTCGAGGAAAACGTTTTATGGACACCGATGAATCAGTGACCGTCAAAGCGATCCCTAAGGACGAGTGGGCAAAGTGCTTTTCTCAGTGGTTCCATCGGATGCAGCGATGTATTGAATTAAATGGACACTATTTTGAAAAAATATAATAAAACTAATAACTTGCTAGTTTGTTCAGTTTTTGATTTTCTAAGAACTTTCAGTGTCACACTCGTATATTGATAACCTTCACAGTATGCTGCAGAACATGGTCTAGTGATATAAATAAGATGAATAAGGACACATAGATTTTAAATAATTATGAAGTTTGAGATGATTAAATTAAGTAATGTGTAAACTTAATTAGTCTGTGCTATAAAAGGTACTCTTTGTAATTAGCTGCACTGTCGCACAGATTTTGATCGCGGTGTCTGTTCTAGTACGTTGTACATATTACTTCAACGATTCCATCTTTGAAATTTAGTAAGAGTAATGTGAAAAACTTTAGCTTGAAGAACCGATAACCGATGGTGAAGAAAGGCTCTCTAGTGGCAGCCTGGTACAGATAAGCGAAGCGTATGGCAGCTCCCAAGTAGATGAAGTGACAACCATGCAGGAGCATGTGTTACCAGGTCGTCACTCGATGGATGCAGATGGCTCAGGACCATGCTTTGTAGCATTCTGTGGGTGATATGTTCAGCAGTGGAATTGTGAAGGGCTGTAATGATAATAATGATATATTCAAATATGATTATCTTACATTTACTCTTTCAACTACTGTAATCGATAGCATACTAACGCGAGCTTAGCTTACTGTCGAGATACATCACAGCACTAGTCCGCTACAAATCACCACGCAAAATACGCCGCTGTGATTAATTGCAACCACTCGACAATTAGTACCAGAAACATGTCTTTATATTTGTGTGTCAAAGGTGATATAACTATTCACCTTTATGTGTCAGATTGCTTCAGGATAAGGAGGTGTCAGATAACGATAAAAAATTAAGTGACACTATATATACTCGTAACTACATTTCATTTTTTTTCTAATCTTACTTTGATTACTTTATACTTCACTATTTATTCATAATAGCTATTATTATTATTAGGTCATAATCATAGAAATATAAGAAACTTCTTTGTTATATATGTGGTAACAATGCAACAACTTATTGCACCATTTCTCAAAAGTATTAAAATAAAATAAATAGAAGTCGTCTTATATCACTTGTAACAAATGTAAGCTCTACTAAGACAAAGACGTTATAAATTTTGTGTATATATTGAAGTGAAAAATGAACTAACAAACCGCCTGATGATAATTGGCTACTGCAGCCCATGGACAACTTCAACCAACTTCAAATAAAGATGCGTTGCACTTCCTAGAACAAATATGGAATATCTCACAGCCTGTAATTATGCTAATCCCCTACACCCTTTAGAACTCCTTCTTGGCGGCAGGAATAGGCAAGAGTGGTACCTACTAACATACACTCATAGGCGGTTTAGGATCCAAGTACCTACTTTTCTACTCATCTTGAAATGTACTATCGAACGTAGCCTTTCCTAGAACACGTGGTTCATACGTGGTAGAACCACGCTGCAGCTATATTATACTTCTAGCATGAATGGGTCGTCTCGACCGAGGTACAACCACACGCTCACAATGTACCAGCGTAATAGCAACTTAATAATGTTGTGTTTTGTATTGTAAGTGTAAAAACCCGGATAATATTTTTGCTGTAAACAAAGTATTATATCTTAGTCCTCAGGAGTAACAACGCATCTGCATTTTCATTCTTAATCAAGAATAAATGTAGATATCTATTTTATGCAACTATGGTAAATACCCTCCATATGAGGCAATCTATGGAGAGGCCTATGTTCAGTAGTGGATAATGAATTTCTTTTCTTTTTTTTAACTTTTCCTCCACTCTTGAATATTCACCTGTATCGTGTTTAAATACACAAATTTCACAAGGACAAACATTCAGACTCGGAACAATTATTTGTAGGCCACACAATTACTTGTTCCATGCGGAATACGAACCCGCGTCTCTTAGCGCTGCAACTCATTGCCCAGCCACGGAGCCATCTGTTACTCTATAATTAATACTTTCACTATCCGATTTTCAAAAAAAATAGTAAGACAATACCAATGAACTATATGTACCTAGTACACGGGACAGTGAATGGATTAATGTAATAAATGATAGCTAAGTTACTATCTTCGAGTATATTACCACTTCAAATCAGTTGTCAAGCACACGCCATATTGCCTTAAAAACATCGTGACTGTCGTGGGACACTCGGTTGGAATGAAGTTCCTTTCGTAGTATATTATTATTGATAAACGTGTTATATTATTGATTAACAAATACAATAAAAGAATTACTAGCGTCTATTAAAATGAAACGTAATTTAAAATAAAATAATATTTCTTTCATGGCAAGATAAGAAACAATGCGAGGGAGATGGATATTATTCCATCTCGCTTCCTTATAGCCACCAAGGTCGTCTACACTAAATCAGAAGGGGTCGTGACGGAAAAGTCTTACACTTTTTCTCGCCTAGCCCCCATCCGCATCAAATTCGTGCCGTTCGATAAAGAACTTCGTTCCAAAAGCAATATGATTAATATTCACCTGAGGGTCGAAATTTGCGTCATGCTGACAACTCAGACATTTTCTGTTAGTTTAAAGTATTAATTAACGTAAACGGACTCGTTATGTGTCTGGCTGAAAAACCTCGCACCTCTAGTATGCAGTATGCAAGGTAAAAAATCGGAGGCAGATCCTAGTCATGATTTGGTCGCTCCTATAAAATAGCATCACGCTATAAGCAGTGCTACCGGGCCTGGGCTGACGCATCAACGTCTTGGGATGTAAACACCAGCGCACTTAAAAAGAAATATAATTCCGCCTCCAGGTCCTTTAAAAGCGTCATTGCAAAGGCAAGGTCTGAGAACATCGGCAGAATTGGCGAGAAGCTAGTTCGCCTTCCTTCGGGAACCCGTGCATTCTGGTTTTTCACCAAGGCTGTCCAAGGGAACTCTGTCAGCTATCTCTTCCATCTCAGCACAGAGAGGACGACTCACTGGCCCATGCCGCGAAGGATAAAGCCGATCTTTTAAGCTCTCTTTTTGCTTCCAACTCGACTGTAGATGACGGGAGGAACACATTGCCGAACATCCCGCGGTGTGAGTGCTCCATGCCGGATGTGCGATTTACACAGCGCTCGGTTAGTAAAACACTCTTCTCCCTGGACGTCAGCAAGTCGAGTCGGCCTGATGGACTCCCTCCTATTGTGCTTAAGACGTGTGCTCCGGAGTTGGTACCAGTTTTAACGCGTCATTTCCGGTACTCCTACTCCTTAGGCGTAGTCCTGAATTCATGGAAGACAGCTTTTGTCCATCCGATCCCTAAAAAGGCGACCGCTCAGACCCGTCCAACTACAGACCTATCGCCACAACTTCATTGTTCTCCAAAATAATGGAATACATTACAAACTGCCAGCTTATGAGGTACCTTGAGGATCACTAGCTGATTAGTGACCACCAGTACGGTTTTTATCGGGGTCGATCAGCTGGTGATCTTCTGATCTACCTGACCTGCGTTGGCCGTTAGTTTGGACACAGGTAAGGCCATCTGGCACAAAGCGCTTCTTTCGAAGCTTCCTTCCTATGGGCTCCCCGAAAAATTGTGCAAATGGATCACCAGTTTCCTTGCTGATCGGAGCTTCAAGGTCATAGTAACGGTTCATGCTCTGAGTTTAAGCCTATCATCGCTGGTGTTCCACGAGGTTGCGTGCTATCACCAACGCTGTTCCTCCTGCATATTAATGCAAATGCAAACTAGTATTTCATGCCGGCAACTTTACAAGGCGTAGGTTCGGCCTCACATGGAATACTGTTCCCATCTCTGGGAACAGTATTCCATATAAAAAATATTTAAACTTTTATGCACATAAATTGTAAAACGGCGGAGGTAATGGCTTAAGGCATTATCATATACACTAAAACATACACATATTAAAGAAATATTTCAAGGACAAGTGAAGTCCGCGAACATGACAGCTGGGTGGCGCAATGGCTTAGCAACGAATTGAAAAAAGAACAAAAAGCGCACAGCTTTGTAGAATAATTGCTCCATATTGTATATGCAAGGTGGCCCATCCCCAGCGGTGGGGAGTATAAAGGAGCACACAGTTCACCTGATGAAAAGTGGATACTGTGACCCATAGTCTTCACATTTATCCTCGATTAGGAATCCATATGCAGATGCGTTGTCACACCTGAGGACTAAGATGGAATGCCTTACTACTTTTTAATAAAGGGTCTCTGGCTCTCTACACTCACCATATGAAAGACAGTTGCATTAAGGTGCCACTTTACATTGGTATTCTGTAAGAGCGTGGTAAACCCCGGTCGAGCCGACCAATTTGTGCAGACCTATTCGTGCAATAACAATTGATACCTAGCTTCGATAACGACTTTGCTTTCGTGCTATTAAATAAAATACTTCAATTAGTTTGTTTCTGCAGCCTTATGCTTCAAGTGTTAAACTTCTTTATTAAGAAACTTGAACACTTACTGAAGCAAGCGTATAATTAAATATAGTCACTCAAACTAACATTCGGGACGCAAGCGAGGTCATCTTAACTTGCTCTATTAGACCATTGAGTCGTCGAAGATAATTATCAAAATCGGTTCACCTAGAAAAAAAAAGTCTGAGGCAACACACAAAAACAGTCGAATTGACCATCTCCTTTTTTGAATTCAGTTGAAAATAATGTTATTAAAAATAGGAAAAACTACAATATAAGTTATGGATTGCAACTCTTCAGAAAATTTTTATGCCATTATCTATTCATTCATTCATTACAGCTTATAAAAGTCCACTGCTGAAAATAGACCTCTCCAATAGATTGCCTCAAAGTACATTGTAATAATAAAATATTCTTTGCTCAAAGGGAGGATTTGCCATTTTATTTTAGTACATAATTTATACTTCATAAGGATAAATTGTAATAGTTAAGAGAAAAATATTCTATTTTTGAGTTTGTTACCGCTTCTTGTCACAAGATCTCCCCACAATAAGGACTTCTTGTCGCAGCGAGGGCGAATCATTTTACTTTCAAAAAGTGCTTTGTAATAACCATAGCCATATTTAAATTATAATATTTGACTTTGACTTTGCCTAATGTATATTTGGATCCTACAATCACACTTTTAATGAAATTGACATTATTTTGGAAACACACATAAATTATAAAAAACACATTTAAAAAGTATTCTTAAATGTGCTTTGAAGAAAGGATATTATAAATGGTATATATATTAATATAAACGCTGGTTTTGTTAGTTGTGATGAGATAAGGTTTCGACTCTGGACTTGACAGAGTTACTTGAAAGTGTACTTTGATGACTGCTTCTGGAACTCATCGACGAGTAGAAAATGTGACTTAAAAGTGTACTTTGATGACTGCTATTGGAACTCCTCGACGAGGAGAACTAGATGTGCCCAGGTCAGGCTCGTTTTGTTAATTATGATGAGACCTTACCTCCATACTAGATAGAGTGACTTGAAAGTGTACTTTGATGACTGATACCGGAACTCCTCGACGAGTAGAACTAGATTTTTTTATAGGATAGGGTGACAAACAAGCACACAGTCCACCTGATGGTAAGTGATTGCTGTGGCCCATAGACATCTACATCTATCCTCGTTTGCGAATCAAAATGCAGATGCGTTGTCACGCGTGAGGACTAAGATGGAATGCCTCTTTTCCATTAAAAAGGATCTCCGGTTTTCTACACTCACCATTCAAAATACAGTAGTTTTGAGCTGCTATTTTAAGCTGGTATTCTGTGAGAACGTGGTCCTTCTCCGGTCGAACAGACTCATTCGTGCTACAACTATACTACTTATATATCTGCAGCAAAGCTCTACCACGTATAAAATAGATGTGCTGAGTTTGGCTTCGTTTTGTTTGTTATGATGAAACCTTACCTCCGGACTTGATATAGTGACTTGAAATTGTACTTTGATGACTGCTACTGGAACTCCTCGACTTGTAGAACTAGATGTGCCGAGTTTGGCTTCGTTTTGTTAGTTATGATGAGACCTTCCCTCCGCACTTGATAGAGTGACTTGAAAGTGTACTGTGATGACTGCTACTGGAACTCCTCGACGGGGAGAAACAGATGTGCCGAGTTTGGGCTCGTTTCGTTAGTTATGACGAGACCTTACCTCCAGACTTAATAGAGTGACTTGAAAGTATACTTTGATGACTGCTACTGGAACTCCTCGACGAGTAGTACTAGGTGTGTCGAGTTTGGCTTCGTTTTATTAGTTATGATGAGACCTTCCCTCCGGACTTGATAGAGTGACTTGAAAGTGTACTTTGATGACATCTACTGGAACTCCACGACGGGCAGAAACAGATGTGCCGAGTTTGGGCTCGCTGTGTCAGTTATAGAATATATTTGTATATCGGAGCGTCTACAAAATATCACTTGGATCGAGGTGGAAATGAGGGTACATATAGAAACCCCCATTTGTTTGTGCAGTATAATGTTCACTGTAGGCGCCGTGCGCGAGAGATTCCGCTTCGGTCATTCTACGAGTGTTGTCATTCTACTAGTGCTAAGATAGTGTCGTGGTTCTGTTCGTTGTTGTAATTGTTCTAGTGCAGGCAAGGTGGATTGGTGTTGCTGAGAGGCTGCCCTGGGTAACACTGAGATAAGTAGTGTTGCTGTTGGTTTGCATATTTTGGTGTTATCATGTAATGACGGACCTCACGTAACACTGGTGTTTGATTGTGGCCGGAGACGTGTTACGGTGGTCGAACTGTAATTGCTCTATACTTAATTTATAGTGCGTTTTCGCTGTCTTACTACTGATAATGATTAAACTGCGTAAGCAGGAGAGCAAGTTAAACATCCGCTCTCACACTTTTATTATTTTTAACAATTAACGCTCTCCTGATGTATTTCCGAGATCTAAATTGCCATCCTCTGTTGTAGTTCTCCGACATATAGAATAGACCTTACCTCCGGACTTGACGGACTGACTTCAAGGTGTACTTCGTTGACTGCTACTGCTATTCATTTACGAAGAGTACTACAATTTACAATTTTTTTTTAATTTTTCACTGTAATTCTGCATTATGAATCGTGCAGTTTTGGATTTCCCAAACATTTTTTTTATTGAAGTATGACATAAAGATATCAGAAAATTGGAATTTTAGTTATAAGGTTATTAGTGAAAACTTGTGTGTATTTAATCCACTTAAAAATAAAGTATAATCATATTATATGTAATTTTTTAATGCGCTTAAGGCATGCACAATTGGATTTACCAATAGTTTTAACTTGGCGCAGCAGATAATTCTCCCATTCAGAATTAATTCATGTATTGATTACATAATAATTAATTTTACACAAGTAAAAGGTTCTATACTTTATTTGGATCTCTCTGGCCACACTGGTTCTGGGTCCTCTACTCTTTCATTATTATAATGAATTAATGAGCTACTGACAACAACTCCTTATATAACGATTTTTTTCCGCTGAAGACACGACACATAAAAATATAGTCGGATTAACCTCCTACCTTTTTTGAAGTCAGTTAAAAAGTACTTTGTAAATTCCAATTTTAAATAAAAATATTTGACTTTGGCTTTGAATTTGCCTAACATATATTTGGATGTTTGTTCTTCAATCACATTTGGGCGGCTGTCAATTATATGTCTCAAAACAAAACAGGAAAACATATCCTGGTCTCAGATCAACAAAGAAAAATCACTGCGTATGTTTTCAGCGATGCCAAAACCATGCTCAACTTAAGAAACGTGCTTACTCCTTTTAAAAAGGTCGGCAACTCACCTGCAATTCCCCTGGTGTTGCAATGGACGGCAGTCGATACTTATCATCAGCTGAGCCGCATGTTCATTTGTCTAATAATATTCACGATCATACCATTTAACTATTAAAATATTATTTATTTAAGTTTCTGTTTGTAAATTAAGTGATGTCTTAATGTTTTTCCGTACGGGTACCGTATACTAAAACCAGGCCAAAAGTCGTTTTCTATTATATTGCCTTTCTCCCACATATGCACATTTTGGTCACAAAGCTTATCCTAAGATTTCCGTCATATTTTCCTTCTCTATTGTACTTAAGGGATGAATGATAACGACATGAAAATGGCAAATCCTCCCTTTGAGCAAAGAATATTTTATTATTACAATGTACTTTGAGGCAATCTATTGGATTGCGCTGCAACTCATTGCCCAGCCACGGAGCCATCTGTTACTCTATAATTAATACTTTCACTATCCGATTTTCAAAAAAAATAGTAAGACAATACCAATGAACTATATGTACCTAGTACACGGGACAGTGAATGGATTAATGTAATAAATGATAGCTAAGTTACTATCTTCGAGTATATTACCACTTCAAATCAGTTGTCAAGCACACGCCATATTGCCTTAAAAACATCGTGACTGTCGTGGGACACTCGGTTGGAATGAAGTTCCTTTCGTAGTATATTATTATTGATAAACGTGTTATATTATTGATTAACAAATACAATAAAAGAATTACTAGCGTCTATTAAAATGAAACGTAATTTAAAATAAAATAATATTTCTTTCATGGCAAGATAAGAAACAATGCGAGGGAGATGGATATTATTCCATCTCGCTTCCTTATAGCCACCAAGGTCGTCTACACTAAATCAGAAGGGGTCGTGACGGAAAAGTCTTACACTTTTTCTCGCCTAGCCCCCATCCGCATCAAATTCGTGCCGTTCGATAAAGAACTTCGTTCCAAAAGCAATATGATTAATATTCACCTGAGGGTCGAAATTTGCGTCATGCTGACAACTCAGACATTTTCTGTTAGTTTAAAGTATTAATTAACGTAAACGGACTCGTTATGTGTCTGGCTGAAAAACCTCGCACCTCTAGTATGCAGTATGCAAGGTAAAAAATCGGAGGCAGATCCTAGTCATGATTTGGTCGCTCCTATAAAATAGCATCACGCTATAAGCAGTGCTACCGGGCCTGGGCTGACGCATCAACGTCTTGGGATGTAAACACCAGCGCACTTAAAAAGAAATATAATTCCGCCTCCAGGTCCTTTAAAAGCGTCATTGCAAAGGCAAGGTCTGAGAACATCGGCAGAATTGGCGAGAAGCTAGTTCGCCTTCCTTCGGGAACCCGTGCATTCTGGTTTTTCACCAAGGCTGTCCAAGGGAACTCTGTCAGCTATCTCTTCCATCTCAGCACAGAGAGGACGACTCACTGGCCCATGCCGCGAAGGATAAAGCCGATCTTTTAAGCTCTCTTTTTGCTTCCAACTCGACTGTAGATGACGGGAGGAACACATTGCCGAACATCCCGCGGTGTGAGTGCTCCATGCCGGATGTGCGATTTACACAGCGCTCGGTTAGTAAAACACTCTTCTCCCTGGACGTCAGCAAGTCGAGTCGGCCTGATGGACTCCCTCCTATTGTGCTTAAGACGTGTGCTCCGGAGTTGGTACCAGTTTTAACGCGTCATTTCCGGTACTCCTACTCCTTAGGCGTAGTCCTGAATTCATGGAAGACAGCTTTTGTCCATCCGATCCCTAAAAAGGCGACCGCTCAGACCCGTCCAACTACAGACCTATCGCCACAACTTCATTGTTCTCCAAAATAATGGAATACATTACAAACTGCCAGCTTATGAGGTACCTTGAGGATCACTAGCTGATTAGTGACCACCAGTACGGTTTTTATCGGGGTCGATCAGCTGGTGATCTTCTGATCTACCTGACCTGCGTTGGCCGTTAGTTTGGACACAGGTAAGGCCATCTGGCACAAAGCGCTTCTTTCGAAGCTTCCTTCCTATGGGCTCCCCGAAAAATTGTGCAAATGGATCACCAGTTTCCTTGCTGATCGGAGCTTCAAGGTCATAGTAACGGTTCATGCTCTGAGTTTAAGCCTATCATCGCTGGTGTTCCACGAGGTTGCGTGCTATCACCAACGCTGTTCCTCCTGCATATTAATGCAAATGCAAACTAGTATTTCATGCCGGCAACTTTACAAGGCGTAGGTTCGGCCTCACATGGAATACTGTTCCCATCTCTGGGAACAGTATTCCATATAAAAAATATTTAAACTTTTATGCACATAAATTGTAAAACGGCGGAGGTAATGGCTTAAGGCATTATCATATACACTAAAACATACACATATTAAAGAAATATTTCAAGGACAAGTGAAGTCCGCGAACATGACAGCTGGGTGGCGCAATGGCTTAGCAACGAATTGAAAAAAGAACAAAAAGCGCACAGCTTTGTAGAATAATTGCTCCATATTGTATATGCAAGGTGGCCCATCCCCAGCGGTGGGGAGTATAAAGGAGCACACAGTTCACCTGATGAAAAGTGGATACTGTGACCCATAGTCTTCACATTTATCCTCGATTAGGAATCCATATGCAGATGCGTTGTCACACCTGAGGACTAAGATGGAATGCCTTACTACTTTTTAATAAAGGGTCTCTGGCTCTCTACACTCACCATATGAAAGACAGTTGCATTAAGGTGCCACTTTACATTGGTATTCTGTAAGAGCGTGGTAAACCCCGGTCGAGCCGACCAATTTGTGCAGACCTATTCGTGCAATAACAATTGATACCTAGCTTCGATAACGACTTTGCTTTCGTGCTATTAAATAAAATACTTCAATTAGTTTGTTTCTGCAGCCTTATGCTTCAAGTGTTAAACTTCTTTATTAAGAAACTTGAACACTTACTGAAGCAAGCGTATAATTAAATATAGTCACTCAAACTAACATTCGGGACGCAAGCGAGGTCATCTTAACTTGCTCTATTAGACCATTGAGTCGTCGAAGATAATTATCAAAATCGGTTCACCTAGAAAAAAAAAGTCTGAGGCAACACACAAAAACAGTCGAATTGACCATCTCCTTTTTTGAATTCAGTTGAAAATAATGTTATTAAAAATAGGAAAAACTACAATATAAGTTATGGATTGCAACTCTTCAGAAAATTTTTATGCCATTATCTATTCATTCATTCATTACAGCTTATAAAAGTCCACTGCTGAAAATAGACCTCTCCAATAGATTGCCTCAAAGTACATTGTAATAATAAAATATTCTTTGCTCAAAGGGAGGATTTGCCATTTTCATGTCGTTATCATTCATCCCTTAAGTACAATAGAGAAGGAAAATATGACGGAAATCTTAGGATAAGCTTTGTGACCAAAATGTGCATATGTGGGAGAAAGGCAATATAATAGAAAACGACTTTTGGCCTGGTTTTAGTATACGGTACCCGTACGGAAAAACATTAAGACATCACTTAATTTACAAACAGAAACTTAAATAAATAATATTTTAATAGTTAAATGGTATGATCGTGAATATTATTAGACAAATGAACATGCGGCTCAGCTGATGATAAGTATCGACTGCCGTCCATTGCAACACCAGGGGAATTGCAGGTGAGTTGCCGACCTTTTTAAAAGGAGTAAGCACGTTTCTTAAGTTGAGCATGGTTTTGGCATCGCTGAAAACATACGCAGTGATTTTTCTTTGTTGATCTGAGACCAGGATATGTTTTCCTGTTTTGTTTTGAGACATATAATTGACAGCCGCCCAAATGTGATTGAAGAACAAACATCCAAATATATGTTAGGCAAATTCAAAGCCAAAGTCAAATATTTTTATTTAAAATTGGAATTTACAAAGTACTTTTTAACTGACTTCAAAAAAGGTAGGAGGTTAATCCGACTATATTTTTATGTGTCGTGTCTTCAGCGGAAAAAAATCGTTATATAAGGAGTTGTTGTCAGTAGCTCATTAATTCATTATAATAATGAAAGAGTAGAGGACCCAGAACCAGTGTGGCCAGAGAGATCCAAATAAAGTATAGAACCTTTTACTTGTGTAAAATTAATTATTATGTAATCAATACATGAATTAATTCTGAATGGGAGAATTATCTGCTGCGCCAAGTTAAAACTATTGGTAAATCCAATTGTGCATGCCTTAAGCGCATTAAAAAATTACATATAATATGATTATACTTTATTTTTAAGTGGATTAAATACACACAAGTTTTCACTAATAACCTTATAACTAAAATTCCAATTTTCTGATATCTTTATGTCATACTTCAATAAAAAAAATGTTTGGGAAATCCAAAACTGCACGATTCATAATGCAGAATTACAGTGAAAAATTAAAAAAAAATTGTAAATTGTAGTACTCTTCGTAAATGAATAGCAGTAGCAGTCAACGAAGTACACCTTGAAGTCAGTCCGTCAAGTCCGGAGGTAAGGTCTATTCTATATGTCGGAGAACTACAACAGAGGATGGCAATTTAGATCTCGGAAATACATCAGGAGAGCGTTAATTGTTAAAAATAATAAAAGTGTGAGAGCGGATGTTTAACTTGCTCTCCTGCTTACGCAGTTTAATCATTATCAGTAGTAAGACAGCGAAAACGCACTATAAATTAAGTATAGAGCAATTACAGTTCGACCACCGTAACACGTCTCCGGCCACAATCAAACACCAGTGTTACGTGAGGTCCGTCATTACATGATAACACCAAAATATGCAAACCAACAGCAACACTACTTATCTCAGTGTTACCCAGGGCAGCCTCTCAGCAACACCAATCCACCTTGCCTGCACTAGAACAATTACAACAACGAACAGAACCACGACACTATCTTAGCACTAGTAGAATGACAACACTCGTAGAATGACCGAAGCGGAATCTCTCGCGCACGGCGCCTACAGTGAACATTATACTGCACAAACAAATGGGGGTTTCTATATGTACCCTCATTTCCACCTCGATCCAAGTGATATTTTGTAGACGCTCCGATATACAAATATATTCTATAACTGACACAGCGAGCCCAAACTCGGCACATCTGTTTCTGCCCGTCGTGGAGTTCCAGTAGATGTCATCAAAGTACACTTTCAAGTCACTCTATCAAGTCCGGAGGGAAGGTCTCATCATAACTAATAAAACGAAGCCAAACTCGACACACCTAGTACTACTCGTCGAGGAGTTCCAGTAGCAGTCATCAAAGTATACTTTCAAGTCACTCTATTAAGTCTGGAGGTAAGGTCTCGTCATAACTAACGAAACGAGCCCAAACTCGGCACATCTGTTTCTCCCCGTCGAGGAGTTCCAGTAGCAGTCATCACAGTACACTTTCAAGTCACTCTATCAAGTGCGGAGGGAAGGTCTCATCATAACTAACAAAACGAAGCCAAACTCGGCACATCTAGTTCTACAAGTCGAGGAGTTCCAGTAGCAGTCATCAAAGTACAATTTCAAGTCACTATATCAAGTCCGGAGGTAAGGTTTCATCATAACAAACAAAACGAAGCCAAACTCAGCACATCTATTTTATACGTGGTAGAGCTTTGCTGCAGATATATAAGTAGTATAGTTGTAGCACGAATGAGTCTGTTCGACCGGAGAAGGACCACGTTCTCACAGAATACCAGCTTAAAATAGTAGCTCAAAACTACTGTATTTTGAATGGTGAGTGTAGAAAACCGGAGATCCTTTTTAATGGAAAAGAGGCATTCCATCTTAGTCCTCACGCGTGACAACGCATCTGCATTTTGATTCGCAAACGAGGATAGATGTAGATGTCTATGGGCCACAGCAATCACTTACCATCAGGTGGACTGTGTGCTTGTTTGTCACCCTATCCTATAAAAAAATCTAGTTCTACTCGTCGAGGAGTTCCGGTATCAGTCATCAAAGTACACTTTCAAGTCACTCTATCTAGTATGGAGGTAAGGTCTCATCATAATTAACAAAACGAGCCTGACCTGGGCACATCTAGTTCTCCTCGTCGAGGAGTTCCAATAGCAGTCATCAAAGTACACTTTTAAGTCACATTTTCTACTCGTCGATGAGTTCCAGAAGCAGTCATCAAAGTACACTTTCAAGTAACTCTGTCAAGTCCAGAGTCGAAACCTTATCTCATCACAACTAACAAAACCAGCGTTTATATTAATATATATACCATTTATAATATCCTTTCTTCAAAGCACATTTAAGAATACTTTTTAAATGTGTTTTTTATAATTTATGTGTGTTTCCAAAATAATGTCAATTTCATTAAAAGTGTGATTGTAGGATCCAAATATACATTAGGCAAAGTCAAAGTCAAATATTATAATTTAAATATGGCTATGGTTATTACAAAGCACTTTTTGAAAGTAAAATGATTCGCCCTCGCTGCGACAAGAAGTCCTTATTGTGGGGAGATCTTGTGACAAGAAGCGGTAACAAACTCAAAAATAGAATATTTTTCTCTTAACTATTACAATTTATCCTTATGAAGTATAAATTATGTACTAAAATAAAATGGCAAATCCTCCCTTTGAGCAAAGAATATTTTATTATTACAATGTACTTTGAGGCAATCTATTGGAGAGGTCTATTTTCAGCAGTGGACTTTTATAAGCTGTAATGAATGAATGAATAGATAATGGCATAAAAATTTTCTGAAGAGTTGCAATCCATAACTTATATTGTAGTTTTTCCTATTTTTAATAACATTATTTTCAACTGAATTCAAAAAAGGAGATGGTCAATTCGACTGTTTTTGTGTGTTGCCTCAGACTTTTTTTTTCTAGGTGAACCGATTTTGATAATTATCTTCGACGACTCAATGGTCTAATAGAGCAAGTTAAGATGACCTCGCTTGCGTCCCGAATGTTAGTTTGAGTGACTATATTTAATTATACGCTTGCTTCAGTAAGTGTTCAAGTTTCTTAATAAAGAAGTTTAACACTTGAAGCATAAGGCTGCAGAAACAAACTAATTGAAGTATTTTATTTAATAGCACGAAAGCAAAGTCGTTATCGAAGCTAGGTATCAATTGTTATTGCACGAATAGGTCTGCACAAATTGGTCGGCTCGACCGGGGTTTACCACGCTCTTACAGAATACCAATGTAAAGTGGCACCTTAATGCAACTGTCTTTCATATGGTGAGTGTAGAGAGCCAGAGACCCTTTATTAAAAAGTAGTAAGGCATTCCATCTTAGTCCTCAGGTGTGACAACGCATCTGCATATGGATTCCTAATCGAGGATAAATGTGAAGACTATGGGTCACAGTATCCACTTTTCATCAGGTGAACTGTGTGCTCCTTTATACTCCCCACCGCTGGGGATGGGCCACCTTGCATATACAATATGGAGCAATTATTCTACAAAGCTGTGCGCTTTTTGTTCTTTTTTCAATTCGTTGCTAAGCCATTGCGCCACCCAGCTGTCATGTTCGCGGACTTCACTTGTCCTTGAAATATTTCTTTAATATGTGTATGTTTTAGTGTATATGATAATGCCTTAAGCCATTACCTCCGCCGTTTTACAATTTATGTGCATAAAAGTTTAAATATTTTTTATATGGAATACTGTTCCCAGAGATGGGAACAGTATTCCATGTGAGGCCGAACCTACGCCTTGTAAAGTTGCCGGCATGAAATACTAGTTTGCATTTGCATTAATATGCAGGAGGAACAGCGTTGGTGATAGCACGCAACCTCGTGGAACACCAGCGATGATAGGCTTAAACTCAGAGCATGAACCGTTACTATGACCTTGAAGCTCCGATCAGCAAGGAAACTGGTGATCCATTTGCACAATTTTTCGGGGAGCCCATAGGAAGGAAGCTTCGAAAGAAGCGCTTTGTGCCAGATGGCCTTACCTGTGTCCAAACTAACGGCCAACGCAGGTCAGGTAGATCAGAAGATCACCAGCTGATCGACCCCGATAAAAACCGTACTGGTGGTCACTAATCAGCTAGTGATCCTCAAGGTACCTCATAAGCTGGCAGTTTGTAATGTATTCCATTATTTTGGAGAACAATGAGGTTGTGGCGATAGGTCTGTAGTTGGACGGGTCTGAGCGGTCGCCTTTTTAGGGATCGGATGGACAAAAGCTGTCTTCCATGAATTCAGGACTACGCCTAAGGAGTAGGAGTACCGGAAATGACGCGTTAAAACTGGTACCAACTCCGGAGCACACGTCTTAAGCACAATAGGAGGGACTCCATCAGGCCGACTCGACTTGCTGATGTCCAGGGAGAAGAGTGCTTTACTAACCGAGCGCTGTGTAAATCGCACATCCGGCATGGAGCACTCACACCGCGGGATGTTCGGCAATGTGTTCCTCCCGTCATCTACAGTCGAGTTGGAAGCAAAAAGAGAGCTTAAAAGATCGGCTTTATCCTTCGCGGCATGGGCCAGTGAGTCGTCCTCTCTGTGCTGAGATGGAAGAGATAGCTGACAGAGTTCCCTTGGACAGCCTTGGTGAAAAACCAGAATGCACGGGTTCCCGAAGGAAGGCGAACTAGCTTCTCGCCAATTCTGCCGATGTTCTCAGACCTTGCCTTTGCAATGACGCTTTTAAAGGACCTGGAGGCGGAATTATACTTCTTTTTAAGTGCGCTGGTGTTTACATCCCAAGACGTTGATGCGTCAGCCCAGGCCCGGTAGCACTGCTTATAGCGTGATGCTATTTTACAGGAGCGACCAAATCATGACTAGGATCTGCCTCCGATGGGCACCACAGAGGATGGAATAAAACGTTGCATACCCTGAAGTACCACATCAGCAATAGAATCGGCAACAACGCTGGGATCTTCCGGCAAGAAACAAACCCGCACCCAAGGGTAGGATGCAAAATAAGGCCACATCCCGTCCCAATCGGCTGACCAATAGTGCCAAACACGGCGGCAAGCTGCAGATCGCAACTGTTATGGGAGCGTGATTGGCACTGTACTCCGGATCAGACAATGGTCCGAAGAGCCCAGAGGGGCATCAACGGAGACCTGATATTCGTCCGAATGAGAGGTCAGCAGAAGGTCCAACAGGGAAGGCATATGGTCTTCCACATCTAGGATACGCGTAGGTGAAGTAACCAGTTGTGTTAGACCATATGCCAAGGCAAAGTCATAGACAGATCTACCCGCATGATCGGTTAAACGTGAACCAAGCCATTCGCCGTGGTGGGCGTTAAAATCGCCGAGTATCACGATCTCCGCGGATATGACCTGTTGTAGCACGGAGTCTGCAGCGATTTGGACTTGGTCGATGAGTCGGTCTGTGTCGGCATTACCGCTATGGGACCTATAGAGGCACCCGTAGACGTGGGGATGGTCGTCGCTGTCTACGCGCAGCCATAGGATGGTTAGGTCCGTACCTTCAAGACTGCCGAGGGGTTGAAATAGATGTCATCTCTGACGTATACGCAAATCCCAACTCAAGGCACAAAGGAGTGTTCTTATTTGTACCCCGGTAGGAGAGATATGAAGTATCAGCCGAAGAGGACACCTGAGTCTCGGTTTAAAAGAGCAAGGCTGGCTTCGCCTTCTCTAGATGGTAATCGATAGCGTTAAGGTTGGAATGAAGTCCCCCGATGTTGCAAAAATTCACGGATAGCGTGACAGGGGTCGCCTTGGTCTTATTGATCTTGTCCCGAGCAGTATTAGTCGCGAGCGGAATATTGCCCCCCTCCTCCCCCTCCTCAGAATACGCGGGGTAGCCTGAGCACCCACGCTGAGGAGTGGCGTAGTTTGGTCGTGGATGCTCAGCGAGGGATTCTCCAGGGGTGCTGGTACCCTCCTGGGGTAGTCTGTTCTTTAATTCCGCTACCATGTTGATGGGGGGGGGGGGGGGGATTGGGCCTCCGGCCACCTGCACTCATCAAGCGCTACGCAGAGGTAAACCTCTACTTCACGCTGGTATTCTGTGAGGTCATGGTACCACCCCAGTTTGGGCCGGCCCATCCGTGCGACAGCAAAAGCTGCCGCGTGGCTCTACCAGTGTAAGAATATAATAATAATAAATAAATGAAAAATATTTTCCTTCTCTGCCGAGAAGCTGTAAATCATAATAAAATTGCAACTATCAACTTCATTTCTTCCGGCAGTAATCGAACCCACGTTGGTCTTTTTTTGAAATTTGCAGCCAAACGCTTAGCTTAGCTTCCAGGTCTCATGGAAGATGGGAAATGCGAGGTGTGTTAAAAAGTGATTCTCTCATACAACTGGCAATATCTCTAGACAAGTTAATATTCATGCGAAAATGTATAAATATTCAACAGCGTTGCCTTCTTCACCGCAAGAGACGCAGCGGCGTCTCAAGAATTTTAAGGATTATTAAAGAGAGCTAATTTTGAGGTTGGGCGCTGCGTGTTACAATCTTCGTCCGCACTGATAAAATTATCAATCATGATTTCTGGTAAATATTGACTTATTTCTTGCTCGACGAAGAAATTTAATTAGCTAATATCCGCGTTATAAACGCGGTGACTGACCGTTAAAAGTCTATTTCACCTGACTACAGTGTCAAAATTGATGATGAGTCGTTTAGAGGCCAAACACGTGTTGTCGTATCGACGGTGATGTCTTTCCTTGTGTAGTGATGTTGTGATAAGTGAGGGAAGGTGGGAGATGTTCTTTAAACTAGGTAAGACATCATTTTATTTCAATACGCGGATCTTAGGTAATAAATTTTTAACTATTCATATATTAATGTGTATAGAAGTCGTATTTGATTTTCTAATTTTAATGACTTTCCGCAAAGTAACGCCCGATTTTATTAATTATCATTGTGAAACAAACCACATGGCTAATGCTGCATCCATTGATTCCTTTTTTATGTACAGCCTTTTAAAGTCAATCCTAAGCATCCCTTTATATATTGCCTCAAAGAATATTTGCATAGTTGTCACGCTTGGCAATATGGTTGGCAACCGCAGTTTTTTATTTTTTAAGTTGTCATCTAGATACTTTTTAGAGACAAATGAACACACAGTTCACCTTATAGTTAGTGTATACTGTGGTCTATGGACTACATCTATCCCCGTTTAAGGATCAATAAGCAGATGTGTTGTCTCGCCTCCGAGGACTAAGATGGAATGCCCAATTTCTAGTAAAAAGGGCCTTCGGTTCCCTTTAGTCACCATATGAGATAGCATGGTCCTTCTCCGGTCGAACCAACCCTTTCGTATTACAACCACAGCATAGCTGTAGCATGGCTCCACCACGTATAATAATACTGCCTATCTCTTGTTTAATCTCGCTCTGTCACCTCTTACGACACCCACGGAATGGTATGAAATGAATAATTTTGCATATTCACGACAAAATCAAACCACTCAATTCCTCAGCAATCACGGATGCTCTAAAGCATACAAAGCATCGAGAATTAATAATTAGTTAATTTGAATGTAGTAAATCCCTGGTCGGGCCAAATTTAGTAATTGGGTTTTTCTATCAAGAAATTCACAGCAGCACCCCGGAGTCAGGAAGTGGGCAGTATTTCACTTCCGCGACTCAAATATCGCATAAAGCCGCTCCTCTTGCGCTAGATCTCTCTCCGCTCGTGTCGGCTGCCACTTCATCCGATTATTAGAATGGGGGGGGAGGATAATATGTGATCTCATTTACATATAATAGATGTTTTATACGTGTTAGAGCCATGCTGCAGCTATATTCTTAGTATAGTTGTAGCACGGGCACACAATCGGTTGGCTCGACCGGGGAAGGACCACGCTCTCACAGAATACCAGCGTAAAATAGCAGCTTAGTTCTGCTGTGTTTCGTAAGGTGATTGTAGAGAAACGGAGACCCCTTTTACTAGAAAAGAGGCATTCTATCTTAGTCCTCACGGCTGATAATGCATCTACATTTCAATTCGCAAACGAAGATAGATGTAGATTTCTATGGGCCACAGCGACCACTTACCATCAGGTGGACTGTGTGCTCGTTTGTCACCCTCATTCTATAAAAAAAAAGTTATCTAACGGCCGTCCGAACAGGGTGTGGCGGGCCCCGGCTCTGACGGTTTACACGCACCGTTCGATGTTCTGGGCGGTGAGAACCGCCCAGTAAAACGGGTGTACGTTGTGCATGTGGTGTGGAGGGGTGTACGGCGCGTCCGTCTGCGGACTCGCTGCGTCCCTTTCCGTTATGTCCTACCAGTGTTTGTGGCACTAGGTGATTGTGTTTGTATGTGACTGGCCGGTGACATTTCGGTCGTCGGAATCTAGCGGAACAAGGGGTTCGATTAGACGTTGTGGGGCTTTCGGAGGGTTTACGTAACATTTGGAGTCGGAAAGTAGGTGGCTACGTTTACCAAGAATGAATATTTATGCGATAGAATCTATTTTGGACGACGTGGAGGTCGTACAAATGACTATGGTTTGCGTGTGCGAAAACTACGCTTGCGTAAGACATGAAAGGTCATACGCACGTTTTATAAAGGTGGAGCTTCTGTCTTAAGGACAGTTTGGTCTTGCTGTTACCTGTAGACGAGAATTGAAGAAATTTTCTCGGTTGCGGACATCGCGAATGTGTTTCGCGAATGTCACACCTTAGTCAAATGTAACTCCTAGATATTTGGCCGTTAGTATCCAGGGGATCTAGCGGCCGTACCTAACGATTTCTTGGGGTTTCTGGTTCCTTTGAAAGTACAGTGCTACACTTTTCTCAGGATTCACTTCGATTTTCCACAAGCGGAACCAATAGCCTAGTGGCATCTGCGAAAAGAGTAGTATTCACTACCGGATCCTTCAGAATGTCACTCGTGAAGTGTGTGAAGAGTAATGGGATAAGGACTGCGCCTTGTGGGACCCCACCCTTGAGGGGACGCTTTGTAGAGCGAGTACTCTCTATGCGATAGCGAAAGTGGCGATTGGCAAGGAAGGCTCTGACAAGTTCGTCTGCTCCCCCACCTTTCGGTGGGGGGTGTGTGCCTAAAATGAACACCTATACACCTAGCGCGTTGGTACGCTAGGGTGTGTACATAGCTGTTGCTTGATGCAACAAGCAACACAAAAAATTAAAAACGATGTCCGCCTCTGAGGCGGCGGGTGTGTTTCACTCTATTTATGTTTGCTGATACCAGTACCAGCAAGCCAGGAAGGAGAGTTACGCACAAAACATTATTTGCACCACAATAAGCGTCCAATATACTTCACAACAACACAGTGAGATAGCTGTCTCCCGGGACAGCGTGCTTCGAGCACCAGAGGAACACTATGACAGCAACCAACGACAGAGCTCCATGCAAGAAAGCAAGGCCGTATATAACGATTGTTAATCTTGCGCATGAGCCAAGAAAGTGGAGTGACGGGAGTGACACGACTCGACAGCCACGTCCAAACGTCTACAGAGCCCAAGCGCAGAATCACTCACTCACTGGGACTGAGACTCACTGGGACTGAATCCTATGCTTAAGATGCATGATTTCACCATATTGAAAGTTTAACCCACGCAGGTTGGACAAAAATTTTAATTAACCGTTGGAGAAAAAGTAATTAAATGTGATAAAGTCCGTGAATTAGTTTTATTGTGTATCCATTAAGTATTTAGTTAAATAACAAGATAATATAGATATAGATATAGTAAATAGATACATTTTTAGAAATACATAAGTAGACCTTAAAGAACTGCTCTCCTTTTAGGACAAACGGGGTAAAGCATTTCAATGTAATTAATTATCCATAATGACGTCTGCACGATATCTTAGACATATTTAATGTAATAAGTTAAGAGCTGAGTTTTCAGAATAATCGCCAAATTACTTCTGTACAAGGTAACCCATTTCGGAAATTAATATTGGTGTTTATTTTACATTTCGCGTTTGTTGTGAGTTTTACTTCGCTTATATTTTACACTTTCTAATAGAATAAGAGTGAAAAACAATATGCAGATGCGTTGCCATCTCTGATGCCTAAGATGGAATGCCACGTTTCCAGTAAAAAGGGTCTCCGGTGCTACTCTCACCATACGAAACACATAAGCATTATGCTGTTATTTTACGCTGGTATTCTGTGATAACATGGTCCTTCACCAATTCAGCCGACCCATTCGTGCTACAACCACAATATAGCTATAACATGGCTTTACCACCTAAATTTCAATGCAAGCAAGGCATACAAACGTCTCTACCATTGTAAGGAGGCCTTGAGTCTACGCTTGGTAGAGATAGATTTACGATCGCGGTACCTGGCATATCTCTTGGCATCTCATCTTGACGTTACCGTTACAGGCTATTAAAGTCCGCTGCTCAACATAAGCCTCACCCATAGATTGCTTCATAGGGGGGATATTTGCCATAGTTACCACACTTGGCCAGCTGGTAGGGAACCGTAGTATTTTCTTTTAATTTTAGTCGTTTTTAGGAAGACGCTGTTGCTCATGCTGACACCCACGGGATGATATGGATGTAGTTGATATTCTTACACCGCCACTACACAGTACGTACGCGCACATGACTTAGATGTTTCGTTTATGATGTAAAGTGTTACGCTTAACATTTAAAAATGATTTGTAACGAGTTATTAAAGTTTCAAATGGTGTTTCGTAAATTAAGAGTGAGTTTTACATGAAGAGGTGACTTTTGGTATAAATTCTTGTAACATCCTAATTTTGATTATTAAATGATGTCCTTCTGATTTTCACTATTTGTAACAGCTTACGAACACTTTTGGAAGTATTAAATTAAACTTTTATTTTAACTAGTGGTCGCTTAGTGGTCGAAATTCGACCGTAATACATAAAATTTTAGGATTTGTATAGCATTTTATTTTGTACATTTTATATCTACAACCTCGTAGATCTATTGGTCGTAAACGCGGTTGCTGATCACGAGGTGCTGAGGTTCGACCCCGGGTCGGGTCAAAATCAATTATTGGGGTTTTTCATTCTTAATAGCACGAAATACGTACTCGTATATTGAAATCGAAATTGTTAGAAGACAGTAATTGTTGAATACTAGAAATAATAGTCCTTAAAAGTTTGCAAGAATGTTATCATACTAGAACTTGCTCTAAACTTCAAAAGCATTAAAACCAACTTCATCAGAAAACACCAGTGGAGCTAAGTTTCATCTGATAATGTCTTTTCGTTGAATCGAACAGAAACTTACGAAAAGTAGGAACAAATCCTAGATTAAGTTTTATGATTTCATTGAGAGTTCTTGTTGTTGCAGCGTGCTTGCGTTGCATATGTAATTCACTTTTAATCTACATTGTTATTTCAATTATTATATATTTACTTACGTTTCATTCTTATCTGGGTAGAATTTAATAAAAGTAAATCAAATAAAGGATGAAAAAATCCTTTATGCTTTTCTGATAAAATAATAGCCTTGATAAATCAGTAACGGTATTGCTCTTTATCTGTCCGTGAAGTTTCACTGCAGTCGACTATTCTGAAGATAAGCCTGGACAGACAGAAAGATAAACAAACACAGACATTCAGAGAAACAGACGAAAATTTTAAAATGGTTTATTATGTCTTGATATCATGCAAATAACTTCCTTCGCTCCATCGAACGTAGTTATTTTGATACTACAGTAAAATTTTATTTATATGTATGTATGTATTAATTTATTTATTTCAAGTTTCCTCTAAGGCTGTGTAGCGACGGCGGCAACCTTTTCGTGATAACAACTCGAGAAAAGAAAATAACAGAGGGTGCTTAATTTGCCTGAAAAGTGTGGCAACTGTCTTAGACTGTAATTAATTAATTTTTCTTTACATTGTCTTACCATCGACTTCATAAGCTGTTATGTGCAAATTATTTTATTATTTTTAGCTATTTGCATCAGTCAAAATACGCTGTTAACATCATTTACTTTTATCGACTCCAATCTAAAAGTAAACTTTAAATTCTTATATTAATATGTGCGAGAGTTATGAAATGATGGATTCGAGCCCACGACCTATTTATACAGTATAACAATCACTAGGCTATACTCGTTTTATTTTGTTGCGTCTTGAGCAGAGCGTTATGATGTACAGGCGAGGTGATGTTGTACATATATGAGTAACTAACAATTAAAAGAGCAGATCCTTAGAGTACGTTCTAAGCATTTATTATGTAAAGTACTTTTAATATAGACATCTACACCGACTTCTTTTTTTTCCTTTTCCGTTGCAAAAATTATACTGCAACTTTTTATTTCAGAACTCATTTTACTAAGACAGAAAGTACAGAGGTTTTTGAACGTTTGAAATTCAATTAAGCTTACTCGAAACGATTTTTAAGTTTTTACGCGTCTGGAATATTTTTATAGTCTCTAACAATATCAAAAATCTTAAGTTTAGTATTTTTATATTCAATTTTAAATTTTGAATTTTTAGTGATGATAGGACGAAAGTACTCCAGTAACAATTAATGTAGTAAGAAATACAGCGATAACAAACTTATTAATATAAAGTGTCGATATTGAGCCTGTGAAGAAAACTTCAACGCTGCTACCCATTTCGTATTTAGTTTCCCTCTGTCGCCTCTTACTACACCCAAAAGACGATATGGCTTAGTGAATATTCTTTCACAGCCACTACACGGTTAACGCGTGGTTTTGCTACGCGAGATAAAACACAGGAAAAAGCTAGTTATTACATTAATATATCCGTTTTTACTATATCAGATGTTAGTCATAGATGAGAAATTTCTTCGAAAATTTTCCAACCGATTTATACAATCAGTTCACATTAATTTCTTCAGAGGTTCATTCGAATAATTCAAAATTAGGTCATTCATATCCACGTTCTGTTACGTCACGTTAGAGATAAATTTTCAAGTAGACACTTTTATTCGTTATCTCCCCTGAGCACTGCCTGCTGCGAGTGACACAGTTCCTTTGCATATTGTCTGCACTAGGAGTGGGAAAACAACTACGGAAATATGAAGCAATTGGAAATTAGCACCGTTTTATTTATAAATTTTACGTAATGAAAATGAATTACAAAATATTACACATATTACTCATGATTACTATTACTCATTTTCTTCCTGGGAATCTATCCGGGTAGAACCACCATCTCACCTATTTCTGATGCCTAATAGCAGCGCTTGCACTGATGTATTTTGGTCGGGAAGTTTTAGAGTGCCAGTATAAATACAGGCTGTTAGGCATCAAAATTTATAGTTACTAACAAATTTAGACGTTTGAAATAAATATTGACTACACAGTATGGAACGAGTCTCTTAGGCAATTTTCATCGGAGAGCTATCAGCCCGATTGCTGTGGTAAGCTTTGTAACTAGAACTGTGCATTGGGTACAAATTGAGACACGAAGCTCTGTTTTTTTCTAAAACTAAATGTTTTTGTATTTGTCTGTTATCGCGTGTGTTTATTCGTATTTTCATAAACATGTATAATTTAAATGCAATTTAGTTTTATTTATATTGTGACACATATATGTATTGTTTAACTGAGATTACATACATTTGAATATACTTCGAGCTTCGGAGTACTGATAGACATTAGTAGTAAATTCATATTTTTTTCTTAAAACGCACCTATCACATCTGGTGTAGTGAGATAATGTGATAATGTTACTTTGTAAATGGTTGACAAAGGGTGGAATAAGACAAAATAAATATTATAAAAGAACGGTGAAATGTTTCGATTTAAAACGCTACGTCACAAGTGAGTAATGATCACAATTTGTAGTATAACGGGTATAAATCTGGATCATAAGAATCAGTTTTAAGCGCTCATGAACTCTGGAATATTGTTCTCGAGGCAGGTTTAAGTTATTCGTGCCTTTTGTCCAATCTTTCTTGCTGGGAAAGCCATGGTACATTTTTGAAAATTTATCAATGAGAAGCTACACTACACTATCCAAAACAGTGAGTGATTCGTAAACTTTGGCTGAAGTCGTTGTTCCTTTAATCAAAAATAGTATCGACGCTTAACACATAGCTTCAGGTTTGTTTACTAATTCGAATTCGGGATAGGGTCCTATCGAGGTTCTTCATTTTGAGGCTTTGACTGCGTTCACAGTTCAACTGACCTTAAGGGTGCATAAAGTAGATTAAAAATAGAGTAGAATAATTTTTTATTTAATATAGATTACATATAGTTCTTATTGAAAGTATTTTTTTATTTTTACCGAATTGTTGAAAGAAACGGCTGATGCTTAGATTATTATTATTCAAATTATTATAGGATATGGGAGACAAAAGAGCACACAGTTCACCTCATGGTAAGTAGATGCTGAGGCCCATAGACATCTACATCTATCCTCGACTACGAATCAAAGTGCAGAGGCGTCTTCAGCCGTGAGTACTAAGATGGAATGCCCCGTTTCCAGTAAAAAGGGTCTCCGGTTCTCTATACTCACTATACGAAACACAGCAGCATTGCCGCATTGAGATGCTCTTTTACGTTGGTATTATGTGAGAGCGTGGTCCTTCCCCGGTCGAGCCGACCCATTCATGCTACAACAATACTACCAATAAATAGTAATAAGTAAGACGTAACCACGTAACTTTATACATTATGTATAGGCGGACTTAATGCCTGAGTAATTCTCTATCAGTAAATCTTTGGGCCAAGTAGCTCTTCGCCACCGATCATGGTATTTTGGACATTACGTAAGCAAGATGGCTACACCAGCATCTATCGGAAGTCATAGTCATCTCTTATAACAATCACGAGACGACACGGAGTGGCGAGTTCTTTAGCCTCTTTTATGAGTCACTACACTGCTGATATTAATAATAATTAACTACAAGAAACGTAAATAGCGTTGAAAACCTTGAATTGTAATAATATTTTAAAAAAAATATGAATTTCATGCCTCTTCTCATTTCAGAAAGGGTTTTAGGGCAAGCAAATGTCCGCCGCGCTGCACTAATGCGTGTTGGCGAACTTCACATGTCTTCGAAATATTTTTTTCTCATTTCTCAGACGTTTTTTTATATATTTTAAACCTGCGCTTAACTACATTCTCACCTGATGGTAAGTGGTAATGTAGCCTAAGATGGTGAAGCGCACTGACTTAACACAAGCCTATTCACTCTTGCCTTGAAGACGCCTACACTGTAATCGTATGGAAAAACAGATGCTGGCTACTTATTCCACTCCTTTGCTTTACGTGTGATGAACGACGCAGCAAACCGGTTTGTTCGAATCCTCACGATGTTTTCCTTCACCCCCAATCCAACTGTTGATTGCAATGCCCCGAGCACGTAAAAATCGCAATTTTACGTGCTCGGGGCATTGCAATCAACAATTTCATTGGTGTCGGCGGTGATCGCACCCGGGTTGCTCGCGTTCTGTGAAGTTCACTATAATAATCACGTAGAGCTATGTGATTATTATTAACTATTTGACTAATAAGAGATAGAATAGAACAAATAAGAGTCTGTAGTTACCAACCCGCCTACTAAGCGTGACTACTGTGACAAATATACTTTATTGTATGAGGCAATCTATGGGGGACCCTTTTGTTCAGAAGGAGAAATTTAAACGGCTGTAACGGTTTTTTGTTATTGTATTTTTCTGTATTTTAATTGCTGATTTTTTATTAGAAGGAAGACATGTCCGAGAAATTATAAAATATTTTGAACACATGTGAAGTCCTCCAAGATGCATCAGGGAAGCACGGTGGACACTTCGTTGCCTTACTACCAACTTAGAAATGAGAGAAGGCTTGTGTCCAGGACTAGAACGCATATACGCAATAAATGTATATGTGACGGTGTAAATTTAAAATAAAACAAAATATATATATTAGCAAATTGGAAATGTTGAATCAGAGCTCCGATACAGAGCAGCACGTGTAACGAGGCAACAGGTTGTTTTATTGCAACCTGCTTCTGAGTTTTCCCAACTATTTGAGGAAACTGAAAACTACGGAAATTATTTCTTGGTATTTTAATCTGTTATATATTAAATAGATAAATAATACATGTTGCGCTAGTACATTATTTAATCAAGATTCGGTTTACGATTGCGAAGATCTATTTTCTTCGAATGTCAAAGAAATTTTCACTGTGTTTTTATATTTTTATAACGAATAAAGAAAATACGAAACTCTTTTTTTTGGTAACGAGGTATTCCTTGTTGAATCTCAGGGGCAGCAAAGTATTTGTATTTTTATTCTTAGTCGAAGGTACATAAAGGTGTTTGTGGGCTAAATTATCCTTTTGTCATCGGGTGATCGTGGTGATCTACGAACGGACATTTAGTTTCCTAGCCTACTACCTGCAACAAAGACTAACTAAGACAAAGATTGGAGAAGCATTTTCTGTGTTATCGCATCTACTATCGTTATTATTCACGAAACAATTGGATAGGTTATCTGTAGGCAATCGAAATTGAAAGATTTTTATAGTATAAATTGGAAAACTTATATAGCCACAGGTACGGCCAATTCTTAAAATAGCAATGAAAATAATTCAAGATGTCAAATAAAAAAAATACGATCATAAGCCATGCCAGAGTGACTTTAACATAATATTATGTTGTAAGAAATCACAAGATACCAAATCTAACTTTGTTGTTGACTTTATTATTAAATAATGCTTATGTTACCAGTTCATCAATTCACGCTTTTGAAATATGAAATTGTTGGTAAACCATATTTAAGGGAATTTCACTTTGGAATTGGGAAATACATTTAAACTCTCCGGACTTGGATATCGCTCCTAGAGCGAGAGCCGAGAGATCGCGTCAGTGGAGCGCCGTGCGTCGGGAGGGTTGGTTGCTTTCGACCTTCGTAAAGTTATGTCGCGACAAAACTTCAGTCAGCGTAAACTTTGAAGGTGAAGTGATGTGAGGGTCGCTCGTGGATTGGTGTACTTAATAGTGGCTTGGTATTATGCAGTGCGGTAGAGCCATGTGAGTGTTGTTGTCACGGCGTGAGTGAGTGTTAGGGGTGTTAAGGTTGCTATCTAATATATAGAGAAATAATGTTTTTATACGATGCAGGAAATTTAAGTAAACTTAGCGAAAACAAAAAACTCTTCGCAAATGCGGAAATCTACCACATCTTTTTTTCACGCATAAATCATGTGTCTAATTTACTATCAAGATCTATGTGCTATGCTATTGTTCAAATTTTAAGTGTTTCAGTATTAATAGGATTACGATATCAAACAAGAAAAACCTAAAATTTTGTTGTATTTGACTGATATAACACACATATACGCTATATACATATAAAATAAGAAGCTTAATGATTAAAACAGTAATTAAAAAAACTCGACTGCGTAAAAAACAACAAAAAGAAAAAATGTCACTCGCACAATTAAGAAGAATCTAACGACACCGCGTTTAGACTACAGAGCATTATAAAATAAAGACGTAAATAAAAAATTATGAATTTTAGATTAGACGACATATTACATACATACTCTCGAATAACATTACTCTGCTACTGGGGCAGTCGGGTATAAAGAAAAGAAAATAAACATAATAATATAATATACAATTGGTTCCATTATGAACAATAATATTATGAGAAAAAGTTTCAAATAAAAATGTAAGCAGATTTGCAAAACACTCTAACAAAAAAGTTTTGCAAAGTATTTTTCGTCTTATAGCATCTCGCGTGGTACCGGTACTCCATGTAAGATATGTGACAAGAGAAAATTTTCAACATTCATTTTTTAAATATTTATGTAGGTTCACCTTATAAATATAATCTAACGGCCTTATTCATAAAAAAATCAAAAGTAATATAATACATCCAGCAGAACAGACAAAAAGAAACTTCTAATTAGTAAAATGGCCACTAGATTATACGGACTGTTCCCCATGTAGAAGTACACCAAACAGAAACTAAAGAACCGCAAACATAGGCAATTTCAAATTGACTACTTCACTGTCCGGTTTTGAGACACAATAGTGAGACAATAGCAATGACTTATATGTAGTGCACGGGACAGCGAAAGGGTTAATTAAATTAAAACTAATATTATAATAATAAAAAGTTATACATTTAATAGACGGGCTTATGTAGTACACTATAATACCGATTAATAACATAGTTTGTAAAAATCATGATAAGTAAAATAATAACAATAAGTAAAATAAAACCTAATAATTTCTATACCGTTAAATAAAGGTGTAAATACCATTCAGTTCATACTTATTGGTGTTTATATACCGCTAATACAAATACTGATTTAGTGCTTGACTTTCACGACAATTTAGTTACAATTAAATCGTCTTAGAATAGCGATTGTAATCCCCCAGTGTAATAAAATAGATTCCCAGAAAGTCTAATGCAGCTCGAATGTACCACATTCGTTATGAATTCTGCTCAATGCGTCGTTCCGTTTGATTTTGTTAATGTCGTACAATCTTACTTAATGGTAAAATACCTTATTAATTTGTAGATATGAGATGACAACTGCTAATTTTACAATTTATTTATCAACTCTGATAACTTATATGAAAATCTAAACTAATAACTCAGAATTATAAATAAAAAACTAGCAATTGAGACTTGATAAGTTTGGTCACTCTAGAGATGAAACTTGTTTGGGGGATTTGTATGAATTTATTTTTTCTTTAAATAAAATGTACAATTAGGTCAAACAAACCTTAATCTAAAAATAACGGGGATAAGCCTGTATCTCAAGTGTAATGTGCTAATAATATTTTCTGTTTCTTATATAAAATGAATAACATACCAACTAATTAGGGATAATTTCGTTAAAATATGTTATCATAAATTAACTTAAAACAATCAGTAACGTGTCATCGTAACGTACGTTGTACGATATAATGAAGCACGTTGAGTGTTGAGTGGTGAGCGGTGAGTAGTGAGCAGTGAGCAGTGAGCAGTGAGCAGTGAGTAATGAGCAGTGAACAGTGAACGGTGAACGGTGATGGTCGCGGTGCGATGCGATGCGCGCGCGGCTGGTGCTGAACGGGCTGACGGCGGAGCTGGGCGCGGCGCGCGCCGGCCCGCCCGCCTCGCCCGAGCCCTACCACGAGCTGGAGCTGTACCGCCAGCTGCTGGCGCTGCCGAGCCGTGCGCGCACGCCCGACCCCGAGCCTCCGCCACGCGGTACCTCCACTCCTCCTTTTTATCTTTATATTTGTTAAATTGAAATCAAAAACTAACTCAGGTACCGTTACCGTTAAAGTTACAGCCTGTTAAATTCCACTGCTGAAGATAGGCCTTCCTCATAGATTGCCACGCACATTTAATATTTACCATAGTTGCCACGCTTGCCAAACGGGTTGACAGCCGCAGCTTTTTCTATTTTTACTCCTTATAGGAAGACGATGCTGCCCATCTCCTGGATAGTTTCCCTCTGTCGCCTCTTACGACACCTACGGCATGATATAGGACAGTAGATATTCGTACACCACCGCCACACGTAGAGGTTCCACTCGATGTTATATCACTTCTGCAGCTCATGGAGTCCTCCAACCAATTTCAAACAAAGGTTTTCATAGTTGGTAGGACTCCTCTTCTGCCCAAGAGTCTGGGCAGGTACCACCCTCTTACCTATTTTTGCCGCCATATAGAAGTGCTGTCATTGCTTTGTTCCGGTGTAAAGAGTACAGAGAGCCAGTACAATTGCAGGCTGTGAGGCATTCCATCTAAGTCCTCAGTGGTGACAACGCATCCGTAGCCTTCTGTGTATAACGTTGGCTGCAGGTGTCTGATGGTTGCCATAGACAACTTCATCTATCCTCCATTATGTTTAAAATTTAGATACGTTATTAGTAAAAAAGATCTTCGGTTTTCTACACTCACCATACGAAACACAACATCAATAAATTATTGCACACTGGTATTCTGTGAAAGTGTGGTTTTCTTTCGGTTCTCCTTACACAGTCACAATCAAGCCGACCCATTCGTATAACAATAAAGCAATATTATATAAGTTGCAGTATGGCTCTACCACGTACAAATATGTATGTAGAATGATTTAATAAGAATGATTTAGTGGGAAACTAGTATTTCTAATAAATTTAAAAAAATACTTCGAGGACTTGTCAACCAACAGTCAATACGCATTTGGGCAGCGTGGCAGACTGTTACAATGCTTTTTTCAGACATGCAGGTTTAATTGTTTCCTCCGACAAAAACGTCGTTGAATAGCAATAAAATTACGAATAACAATTTCAATGGTGTAGGCAGGAATAGAGTCGAGGCGTTATCACCCCTGAAGGCAAAGATGAAAAGTGTCGTTATCAGCAAAAAGCATCTCCGATTCATTCCCCTCACCATACGAAACATATCACCATTATGCTATTACTTTACGTAGTTGTTCTGTGAGAGCGTGGTCTTTCCCTGTTCGAGCCGAGCCATTCGTGCTGCAGACATACTGCAGTGTGGCTCTACAACTTTGAAAAGTATTAAGCTTATGCTTATGCCTGTAATTGCTTAGACAGTGTATATTATGTAAAACACTTAATGGAGATGAACCTAATGTACGGCCAGTGATAAGTCATTACTTACCGTAGTTTCTAAGATTTTATGTTTGTTTACTAACACTGTGATACGAACTAATAAATAAAAAGGTATTATTATCATTATTATTGAGTTTTCTTTTCTTTTCTTAAATAAATGAATAATATAATAAGCTGAACAATGTGTGTGACAGAGGCGCCGGCGCGGCGGTGCCGCACGCCCGCGCCCGCGCGCGCCCGCCCCGCAGCACGCGCCGCCGCACGCCCCGCTAAGGTGAGCACAACAGCTGCTGGTACACACTGCAGCCTCGCAACCATAATCAGTCTTGCCATATTGCCCAATTGAATGCAAAAACCTGTATTGTTATTTAATTATGTATTTTCTTTGTACCCTGAACTCTTTTTAATAGGAGTAAAAATAATAATAATAATAAGTATTTAGTAACTAACCTCTAAAGGAGACACTTGAAAGTTTAATAACAACTGTTAAAATTTTCTTAAAGTTTGACCTTTAAAGGTACCTCTAGTTTTAACGCAATGCAGAGATGAATGAATGTAATTAAAAATTCTTCTTGCTCTCTTTAGGTACGTAAATTTAACTCATATTCATTGTACTTAATCGTTTTACTCATCCAGGGCACTTCCTTCATTTTAGTCCATAAGTTCTTTCAAATAATAATGCAAGAGTTTTAGGGTTACGGTATTTTACAAAGAAACCTTACAAATTCTAGCTCTACTCTCAGTGTCATAACCTAGTTAATTTTAAAATAAGGAAGCATAATAAATATGTATATTATTAAGCCCTACCCCCATATTTTAATAAGGGATAGGACTTTTTCTCTACTTTTAGAACATTTCTATTTTATAAGTTTGGGGCATAATTCTGTAATTATTTTTAGAAATAATTGCCTGCTCCCATGCAATATTTAAGACAATAAAACTTTATTTTTCATAACTTCCACTTTTTTGTAATGCAAATAAAAATCTGGTAAATATCTTAAAATACCTATATAAATTAATAAATAAATAATTAAACATTGTTTTTTCATGAGTCATGAGCTAGAGATGAGTACAGATGTCAGATTTATTATTATTAAACTCACGACTCCGTGGCTAGGCTAGACGTGTCTTAGTAACAGTGAGAAGAATGTCGCCTCGGCACATCGACCTTCATTACAAATCTGGACAAATTGTCTATGGTATTATTTATGATTTGTAAATCGAACCGTTTTTGCTGAATCACCGTTCGTAACAACTTTTTACTTGCCTGATTTAAGATCTTAGCGCTTCCTCGAATGTCCTTTTTAGTGGATATTTTGACGCATGTAGAAATGAGGTGGTGGTCGCGACATCGTTTCAGAAAAGTTAATGCCGTTAGATATCTTGCGCGCTTGGTCATGAGATCTTCTAATCGGCGAATTTTATTTGCAATTACCAATCCGTACTGGTTTACATAATGATTTCTTATATTTACGCGAACACTACACATTCTTAAATAAAACTAATTTTACGGATTTTATCGCGTATATTAACTTATTTTTATATTTCCGACGTTTCGGGTGCTTTCCAGCACCCGTGGTCACGGGGGACTGAGGTGTTTGACATCCTGCTGTCATAGTTAGCCCGGCTACCTTCAGTTTTTTAATATTAATTTTTGGTCCGATTTACGCAGAATGAGCTTACAGTATCTTGAAGTCTAGCAGTGGTATACTTGGGTTTGGGTTTGATTTTATTAATTATGGGATCCCAAGCAGATGGCAGCACTCATCCATCTTCTCTATTGAAATTAGGATGTCTTTTAATTTCAATAGCCTCGCGAATCATCCTTGGGAGGAATCGGTGTTCTTTTGCGAGGATTTGTGGTCTATCAAATCTAATGTAATGGCGGGGACGATCTTGAACATGTTCACAAACTGCAGACTTCCCGATACGTCGGTGCTTCACGTCAGCTATATGTTCTTTAACGCGGGTTTTAATAGATCTTTTTATTTGTCCTATGTACGAGAGACCACATTCACAATCCAGCTTGTACACTCCTGCATCTTGTAGAGGGATATGACACTTGACAGATGGTAAAAATTGACCAATCTTCTTCAGCGGCTTGAAGTATGTTTTAATGGAAGCTCGCTTCAAGATGTAGCCAACCTTGTCTGTGACTCCTCTGACATAGGGTAGTACAGCAGGCACACGCTCGACTGTGGTTGGCTTCACTCGGTCACTGTGACGTAGGCGCGGGACCCGAAGCTTGTTGTCTTGCAGTACTTGCTCGACGTGCTGAAGCTCGGCAGCCAGATGTTTTCTGACACAGATCCCTCGTGCTTTCTGAAACAAAGATTTTCCCACGGTAGCTAACTGTGAAGGATGATGGTGAGATTCACCATTTAGATATCGGTTGGTATGGGTATTTTTTCTGTACACAGTATGACCAATAGTGTTATCAGGATTTCGGATGACTAAAACATCTAGGAAAGCTAAAGTATTGTTTGCCTCTAACTCCATTGTGAATTGTATTTTAGGGTTTATGGAATTAAGGTGGTTTAAAAATGCAGTTACTTTGTCAGATGGTAAAATTGTGAAAGTATCGTCTACGTACCGCTTGTAGAATCTTGGATTTACAGGAGCAGTAAGAAGGGCTTTCTCCTCAAAGTCCTCCATGAATATGTCGGCGACTACGGGAGATACAGGTGAGCCCATTGCCACTCCGTCTACTTGCATATAGAACTCTTCTTTCCACAATAAATAGCCAGATATGAGGCAGTGTTTGAGTAATACTGCATATTCTGTAGGCATGTTGTTATCTTCTAGCTTTCTAGTAACAATTGAGATGCAGTCTTCAATAGGTGAATGTGAATAGTGACTGAATATCAAAACTGACCATAGTTTCATTGTCAGCGAGATGTAGGTCTTTAATCTCACTAACAAAATGGTATGAATCCTTTGTGTGTGCTCTGGTATGTCTTCTTAGTGGTGACAGTATTTTAGCCAAGTGTTGAGCCAACTTATAAGTTGGTGAATCGATCTGGCTTACTATAGGACGTAGTGGAGCGTTTGGTTTGTGTATTTTCGGTAACCCATACAACCTCGGTGGTTTGGCACATGATGGTATTGTCGAATTCACGTCGAGATCTAATTTTTCGGAGTATTTCTTTATTAAATCAGTAGTTGTTTTAAGTGTATTAGTTGTAGGGTCTATTTTGACCTTTTTGTATGTA
This sequence comes from Parnassius mnemosyne, assembly GCA_963668995.1. NCBI lineage: Eukaryota > Metazoa > Arthropoda > Insecta > Lepidoptera > Papilionidae > Parnassius > Parnassius mnemosyne. The sequence goes on from CAVLGL010000142.1 coordinate 122,539, forward strand.
CTTACGTCCGATAAAAGTTGTTGTATTTTGAAATTATACTCTGACGTGTCCATTATTACCGTAGCATTTCATTTATCCGCGCGGAGAATCGTGAGCTCTGGTCTGTTGCGTAAGTTGTACAACGCTTTAAATTCGTCTTTGGGGAGGTTTAATTTCGGCGCTGAACTTCGACGTAACAAGGACGAAATGTCTTGACGTATAGCCTCTAAATCCTCTTTACCAATATTATTCTTAAACAGACAATCCTCAACACTACAGATAATTTCCTCGTACGGGATTTTTTGCGACGTTATAGCAAAATTCAAGCCTTTCGACAATACTTTTACTGTAGGTTCGTCCAGTGTTTCTTTTGACAAATTATAGACCGTGTGTTGTTTATTGTTTGCGTCTGTGGTAAACGGTTGTTGCGTTTCGTTTCTACGTTGACATGGATGTTTGGCATTTGATTTGATAGTTAATTTTTGGTATTTTTCTATTTGTTTGTCTTTGCATTCATTATATTTCGATATTTCGCGTTTGTTTAAAGTTTCAATGCAATTATTAAAATCAAATGTCGTTAAAACTGTCTTTAACTCACTGGACAAATTGTCTATGGTATTATTTATGATTTGTAAATCGAACCGGTTTTGCTGAATCACCGTTCGTAACAACTTTTTACTTGCCTGATTTAAGATCTTAGCGCTTCCTCGAATGTCCTTTTTAGTGGATATTTTGACGCATGTAGAAATGAGGTGGTGGTCGCGACATCGTTTCAGAAAAGTTAATACCGTTAGATATCTTGCGCGCTTGGTCATGAGATCTTCTAATCGGCGAATTTTATTTGCAATTACCAGTCCGTACTGGTTTACATAATGATTTCTTATACGTACGCGAACACTACACTTTTTGAAATAAAACTAATTTTACGGATTTTATCGCGTATATTAACTTATTTTTATATTTCCGACGTTTCGGGTGCTTTCCAGCACCCGTGGTCACGGGGGACTGAGGTGTTTGACGTCCTGCTGTCATAGTTAGCCCGGCTACCTTCAGTTTTTTAATATTAATTTTTGGTCCGATTTACGCAGAATAAGCTTACAGTATCTTGAAGTCTAGCAGTGGTATACTTGGGCTTGGATTTGATTTTATTAATTATGGGATCCCAAGCAGATGGCAGCACCCATCCATGTTCTCTATTGAAATTAGGATGTTTTTAATTTCAATAGCCTCGTGAATCATCCTTGGGAGGAAGCGGTGTTCTTTTGCGAGGATTTGTGGTCTTTCAAATCTAATGTATGACCACGGGTGCTGGAAAGCACCCGAAACGTCGGGAATATAAAAATAGATTAATATACGCGATAAAATCCGTAAAATTAGTTTTATTTAAAAATGTGTAGTGTTCGCGTAAATATAAGAAATCATTATTGAAAGTCATTTTTTATTTGCCACTGGTTCGGAAAATATCTCTGTCCTAGGAAGAACCAGGACATTTTCTTATACATATTCGACTTTACAATAATTTTGTACAATTTTATAAATGAATTTTAATAGAACCAGCATGATAGTGATCACCTCATTCCCAGTAGTTATTTTTCTTATGTATTCTTTGATATTATAATAACCCATTTTGTATAATTTTCTTTTATAACACATTCAAGCATTATTTTGTTGTAAAAGCGTATACGTTTGCCCATTAATGAATTATTAATTCTGATATGTTTATTTCTATTGTTTAAAGTATGAACATCTTTATTCTTATCAAAGCGTTTTACGTACAAACATTACATTTTCATAAATGTATTGCTGTGCCAAAATTAATATGTTTGTTTCCTTATTTTTTCTCCGAGGAAATATAAAGAGTTAAATTCTCAACAATTTAAGTTATAAAGCGCCCGTACGGCTGGCTCTCGTTTGCAAAACAAATATGGCTTCAAGGATTGGTGTAGATGTCTATGGGCCACAACATCCACATGCCTTAAGAATTTCTGTGTGCAAGTTTGTCACTCTTCTTCTATAAACAAAACTACAGAATGCTCTATATATTATTGCGTGCACATAAATGCTGAACATAAAGAATATAAATCTTTATAATAGATATTAACGCGCTGCCTGCGTCGAACGATGAAGTGGCAGTTATTGGATCCAGTAGTGTGAGTCGTACGTGACACGTATCTAACGTCATTAATACCGCATGTTACGTAGAAGAACTTTCTATAACACGTAATATGCGTTACTTTCCCTCTTACCATGTTATCCTATTTTATTGGAAAAAGTATTAGGAGCGCAGTTCAATTGTTTTTCTTTTCGCGCTGCTTTTAGTACATATATATTTACCTATCCAACTGCAGAGAGGTGTAAGACAGGGTGACGTAATTAAAGAAATTCTTCACAGCTGCTTTGGAAGACGTTTTCAAGCTACTGGACTGAAAAGGATACGGTATTAACGTCAATGGTGAGTACACCTTCGATTTACCGACGATATAGTCCTTATGACAGAATCGCTGTAGGACCTAAGCACTATGCTCGATGACCTCAATAGTGTCTCCCAACGTATAGGTCTTAAGATGAACATGGACAAAACAAAGATCATGATTAATGTCTATGTCACACATATGCTAGTAGTTGTTGGCAGCACTGAGCTCGAAGTTGTTGATGAGTATATTTACCTGCGCCAAATAGTCCAACTAGGTAAGTTCAACTTCGACCGAGAGGTCAATCGACGGATTCAACTCGGCTTGGCAGCGTTCGTGAAATTACGGCATATCTTCTCGTCAGTAATACCTAACACCTGTGATGACCTATGGAACTGAGAATTCACTGCTGGCCGTATGAAGATGCTCAAGGTCGCAAAGCAAGTTATGGAGAGGGCTATGCTCGGGGTATCTCTGCGCGAGAAACTTAGAAATGAGGATATCCGCAGTAGAACCAGATTAACCGACATAGCCCAACGGATTAGTAAGCTGAAGTGGCAATGGGCCGGCCATATAGCTCGAAGAACCGACGACCGATGTGGAAAATAGGTTATTGAGTGGCAGCCTCGTACCGGTAGGCGAAGTGTAGGGTGACACGCTACTAAATGGAGTGACGGCCTGGTAAGACATGCAGAAAGTCGATGGACGCAGGTGGCTCAGGACCATGCTTTCTGGCATTCCTTGCCGGAGGCCTATGTTCAGCAGTGGACTTGTGAAGGGCCTTTACAGGTGTTGATGATGATATATATTTACATACATTCATCGCGACAAAACTCAAGATACCAACTCAAGGTAACCAACACCATCTGGATTGTTGGCGGTTCGCCACTGTGCGATTTATTAGAAGTTTTTGTCCTTGCATAACTTCTTTGTGGAATTGCTTAACATTTTCTAGACCAATACAAATTAGGAACCTTCAATAAATGAGCTTTCTCCTTTTTAAAATGCCGGCAACGGACCTGCAATTCCCTAGTGTTGTAGTTGTTCATGGGCGGCGATCGACACTTTATATCAGGCGGACCGCATGCTCGTTTGCCCCTTAAAATTATATTGTACTAAATAACAATGTAAGAAACTTTCTTCAAAGGGACCTACAAAATATATTTTATTCACTGTCACTTTCACTGTCAGTGTCAATCTTTTACAAAGTAACATGACAGGAGGCGAATTAGCTAGCCCTGACAACGGGCTCCTAACTTAGTAAAGAAGCAAGTTGTTGTTTGCAATTTGTTAATGATTTTATATTTATTAAAATTGTAATTGTAGCTAAATTAGAGATAGAGTTCTGATCCTGTGGCATCGAGGAAGATCATCGAGCATGATCTTTTCTAAGATGCTGCTGGTGCATTATTTATTTTAAGAGTTTTATTTATTTTAATTAGTCCATACATTTATAAGAATTAATAGTGTACTACCGTTGGAAATATATCCACTTCCTTAAATCGTCCCGCGGATGTCGTGAGAGGCGACAGAACGAAACTGAAACAAATATGCAGTAGTATTTTCCTGACAACAACTCAAAATAAGAAATAAAACGCGGTTGCCAACGCGTCCGCTAGGCGTGGCAATTACACAACTATAATCTGTTTTTTTTTTAACTAAACTAGTACTGATACTGAGTATGTCTCTCGCACATTTCCAATATTGACAGAGTGAGATGGGTCATTGTTAGAGGTGGGGCCAACGCCTTTATTCTTGTTTTGAAATTGCAAAACGGGCCTTATTCATATTGAATACTTCTAAAATATTGATTCGTCACAAGCAATATTTTTCAACCGAGATCAAATTATAGGTGCTTTGTCAAGTTTTCGAGAATGATACAATGCATTATCTAAAACAATAACTGCATTCTCATACAATTTAAGTAAAACGTCTTGGAACCAATTTTCAAACACTTTGGCTTCCATAATATCTTGGTAGTAATCACCGGTTTTATTAGATACAAGATATTTCAATCCTCCGTCTACAAATCCATTAGTACTGCCGATATTCATAATTATAAGCCGCTTGCCTTTTCCTGTAATAATAATAATAATAATAAGGCGTAGGGAAGTGACGACCCCACCGCCCGCTGACGTAACAGTTAAGTGACAAAACTGCTACGTCAGTGCAGTCAGTCAGCGCCTTGCCAAGAGGTGTGTGCGCCGTGCCTCGGCAGAATTGAGGGTGCAAAGGTCCGTCTGTGCTTATGGCCGCACCATGAAACGGTGCCGGGTCTGGGCGTCTCCCGTTAATTGACGCCCATATAATGGATGATGGAAAATAAAAGAGTGCGCAAAGGGCCGCTGCCTGGAGGTCGCCAGGGCGCGTCTAGGGCTGGCGCTGGATGCGACACCATGCGGGTCGCCAGCCAAGCGCGGGGGGCTGCAAGACCACCTAGTAGCCGCCCGCATCCATCATCCCCACCAGAGGGCTTGGTGTCGGCTGGGTCTTCTCGGACTCAGCAAGTGGCACCCGCCGCTGGTGGAACACGTCGCATGCGTTGGACAAAAATCATGAACGCAAACGCATTGCGAGCGTATTTTAGGGCAAAAGGGGAAGAAACTGGAATGTTGGCGTATCGGGCTCGGATGCATCGCTTTTTCGCGGAGCTGGAGCCATCTGTTCATGTATCAGAGCAAAACCTGGCAGACCGAGTTCGGTACATCCTGCGCTCCAACATATTTGGTGACGCCGAACTCGAACGACTACGACGTGTGGCCGTTCCCTCATCGAATGAAAATGCTGCAGCTGGTAATGCGACGCCACAAATTGCAGAACAATCTGTACACGTCGATGCCGCCGCGGATTTTCCAGTTGTAGTTGATTCAGACGATGATGGAATGGTCACCCAAGAACTTGAGCAGATGAGGAGTAAATTGGAGGAGGCGATTGTGGAAACGCGCAGTACGCCTCTCGAAAATCGACCGCGACTACCGCGCATAACCCTAAGCAAGCGGAATCGGGCTGTCGTGAGGGCTCTTAACCCAATGCTGGTGACCTATTTGGTAGCCAGCCGGGACCTTTGCGAGACGGACTCAATTCTTTTTGGCGCCGCACTGGCAGTTTGCCGTATTATTGGCGCCAAACTTCCCACGGCTGGACGCGCTACTAGACAAAGTAGCGCCATCCCAGCCTGGAGAAGAAGGATTGAGGACCGTATCGCAAAGGCAAGGGTCCTCATCGGCAGACTGATAAGCTTCAGGTCGGGCAATAATAGGCCGAGAATTGTGCGCACCGTCAGGATGGCGTTTGCTGGGACAAATATCAGTTTGTCCCAGCCGGATATAACGCAAAAACTGACGGAGCGCATAGACGACCTGAAGCAGAGAATCGCTGCTTGGGGGAAGCGGATTCGGCGATATACCGAGAGGTCGACACGGTTCAACCAGAATCGTCTCTTCCAGAGTGATCAGAAGAGGCTCTATGAATCATTGGAGCGACCGATGGTACGTGGAACGGGCCCAGCACCGAAACAGGCCGACAGAATCGCATTCTGGCGCGGCCTGTGGTCAGAGCCCGTAAACCACAGCGAGGGCCCTTGGACGGAAGTTGTGGCGAGTCAGTGTGCGAATATTACGCCCATGGACCCCGTCATCATAACGCCGGATGACGTAGCTGAGGCGGTCCGTAGGGCCCCGAACTGGAAAAGTCCGGGACTCGACGGACTGCATCACTACTGGCTGAAGGGGTTCGTGGTGTGTCACGCTGTGCTCGCCCGACAGTTTCAAGAGGCTCTCGACCAAAAGTCGCTCCCGAGCCTCTTCACTACTGGGATCACTCATTTGGTTCCTAAAGACCGGGATTCCACAGACCCGAGCAAGTACCGCCCCATAACGTGTCTACCTACCATATACAAGACACTAACATCCATTTTGAGCGCGAGAATCACTCGTCACCTGAACTCAAATCAGGTGATGTCGCGCGCTCAAAATGGATGTCGGGGCGGTGGTCGTGGAACCAAGGAACCACTCCTCATTGACGCGGTCATTGGCAAGGTGGTTAAACGCAACCGTCGGAACCTCTCCGCCGCCTGGATAGACTACAAAAAGGCATTCGACTCGGTGCCTCATACATGGCTTAAGAGGGTCCTCGAGCTGTACAAGGTTGACAGTACGGTTCGAGACTTCCTCAGGCAGTGTATGGGGCAGTGGAGTACGATCCTTTGTCATCTAGGCCAGCGGATGACGGCTGCGGAGAACCACATAAGTATAAGAAGGGGTATCTTCCAGGGCGATTGTTTGAGTCCAATCTGGTTTTGCCTCTCTCTGAACCCTCTCAGTACCTTACTGGAGGGTTCCGGGAGGGGATTTCAGCTTCGGAAAGGAGGTACAAAAGTGACCCACCTTTTCTATATGGATGATCTCAAGTTATTCGCCTCCAGTCGCTCCCATCTTGTGGAATTGCTAAACATCACTTGTGATTTTAGCAATTCTATTGGAATGGAGCTGGGGACGGATAAGTGTGCGATCCTCCATGTCGAAAGGGGAAGGCTTGCTAACTCTGAGGGCATGGACTTATCTTATCTATGTCCATCAGCATAAGGACCCTTTCCGAGGCTGAAACATACCGATACCTGGGTATGTCACAGAACATCGGTGTCGATGAGGCGGGTATGAAGCAGTCAGTTTGCGATGTGTTTTATGCACGCTTGACAAAAATGCTTAACAGTCTTTTGTCGGGCGTTAATAAGACACACGCTTATAACGGCTGGATCATGCCTATTCTCATGTATACCTTTGGCATACTCAGGTGGACTCAGACCGAACTGAACGCTCTGGACAGAAAAGTCCGCACTATAATGACGTCCCACAGAGTGCATCATCCGAGATCGTCGGTAATGAGGCTGTACTTGCCGCGGAAGCATGGTGGGCGCGGCTTTTTAAGCGCGCTTACCCTGCATAATCGCGAAGTGTGCAGCCTCCGTAATTATTTTCTGTCGAGAGCGGATGATCCATTCTATAGGGACGTTATTTTTTGTGATAAAGGACTTACCCCTCTATCCTTAGCCAACGAGCAATGGCAAGACGCGGCAGTACAGAGCATTTCCGACCGGGAGACCGTATGGAAGGAGAAGGAGCTCCACGGGAGGTTCTACAAGGCTCTACATGAGCCTTTCGTAGATACAGTTGCCTCCCTCCACTGGCTACGTTTTGGTGACCTCTTCGGGGAAACCGAGGGTTTTGTCTGTGCAATACAGGATCAGGTTATTAAGACCAATAACTATCGGAGATACATCCTAAGGGATGGCAACGTCGACATTTGTCGAGCTTGTCGCCATCCTGGTGAATCACTTAGGCATGTCATCTCCGGTTGTTCGGCGCTTTCTAACTCTGAGTACTTGCATAGGCACAACCTAGTAGCCAGGATTCTACACCAGGAGCTCGCTCTGAAATACGGTCTCGTGGATCGGAAACTGCCTTATTATAAGTACATGCCGGAAGCCGTGCTCGAAAATGACCGCGCCAGGCTCTACTGGGACCGGGCCATCATCACAGACAGGACCATTCTTGCGAATAAGCCTGATATTGTGCTGATGGACCGGGCACAGTCAAGGATATTTTTGGTCGACATTACCATTCCGTATGACGAGAACCTCGTGAAAGCCGAAACAGATAAGCGAACAAAATATCTGGACCTGGCTCACGAGGTGACCGACATGTGGGGTGGACTGCCGGCCGAAATTATACCTGTAGTGGTTTCTGCGAACGGGTTAATCCCAGTCAGCCTCTCGGGTCATCTGAGGCGACTGGGACTCCGTGACGGACCGCTCCAAGCTCAAATGCAGAAGACGGTGCTCCTCGATACCGCCCGCATCGTCCGCCGGTTTCTTTCCCTTTCCCCCTAACCCTCGGCCGTTTGGTCTCCCCTGCCGAGGGCTTCCATCTGGTTGGGTTTTTATTTATTTATGTATTTTTTATGCATTTATTTTATTTTGTTGATATTTATGTATGTTTATCATTTTCATTTACAACTATATATTTATACAGCCCAACCAGATGAGTAAACTATATAGATGCCCCAATAATAATAATAATATAGCATCAGTCTGTCCGTCAGTGAAATAACGTGTATTTTTATAGGATATGTGCAGATTTATTTATAAAAAAATCCAAAAAAAAGACAATACAAATTTAAACACCCTATCTAAGTATGCAGATATTTTATCTAATGTAGGTATTTCATTTAAAAATAAAATTTGTGCATTACATTTTGAAGAGCGCTTTTCGTAAAATCATCATATTTGTTAATAACACTCAAGCGATTTCTTTTCATTTTCAGCGATTTTGTTGATTTCATGTCTGAAATAACCCTAAAAAAAGGAAACAAATGTAATAATATGTATAATATAATATAATATAATTAATTTATAATTTAGTTTGACGTAATTAGTTAGTTGTAATTTACTAATGTGTATTTAATTAATTTATCTATTTATAATAAATAGTGTATAATAATTGTACACCGTGAAGAAATGAATTCCTACTAAACTTGATATTGTCTGGGCAATATCATCGTGTGATCTATTACATTGTGAATCTTTAAGTAATTTAAAAAAAGTTGTATATAATTTGTTTTTCTGCAGATTGCAAAGGCCGCTTTTTTGTGAGGGTTCCAGAAGTTTTAAGAAGTAGTAAATGGGACGATAAAAACCAACTAGGTGTGCTAGTAGGTTATAATGAAAATGGTTACAGAGTTTAATTAAACAATAGAATAATTAATGCTAGGCATGCACAGATAGCTTAACTACAAGAAACATGTCCGCCATGACTCACGCACAAACAATATCATCTGGTTCACCACTACAACATGTGCGACGCGCAGGTTGTCGCTGAGTCAACTAAGTTTGCATCTAACTACAGCGTTTGTGTGAAACGGACTCTATATTGATTATGTGGACCAATAAGAACGCAGTCAAAACTTTCGTTACTATTTTAAAAAAAACAGACTGTAGAACTAAAATTATTGTTAAATTTATAAAGAAAATGGAAAACAAACTTACAAAATGCAGGTAGTAATATTTTTTGTAAAAACTATTGTTAAATTTATAAAGAAAATGGAAAACAGACTTACAAACTACGGTTAGTAGTATTTTTTTTGTAAAATAAGTGTAACAAAAGAGCACACAGTTCACCTGATAGTAAGTGGATTCTGTGGCCACTAGACATCAACATTTACCCTCTATTAAGAATCAAAATGCAGATCTGTGGTCACCCTAGAGGACTGTTAGTCCTCTAGGGTGGCAACACATCTCTATGCCTCGTTACTAGTAAAGAGGGTCTCCGGTTGTTTACACTCGCCATACTCAGCAGCATTGAGCTGCTATTTTACGCTGGTATTCAGTGAGATCGTGGCCCTTTACCGGTCGAGTTGACCCATTCGTGCTACAACCACAATATAGCTGGAACGTGGCTCTACCACGTAGTCAGTCTGCCGTACTGCTCCAGTGCACGTTCTGCACTGAAAAAGCATGTGATTTTTATTTTCTTATTAAATGTATTTGTATTTTAGGTTATGGTGCACAGTGATATAAAGTTTAAGAGCATGTACTCGTCAACAAACTGATGGTTAGTAGATGCTGTGGCACATAGAGATCTACATGTATCTCCGATTATAAATCAAAATGCAGATGCGTTGTCACCCCTGAGGACTAAGATAGATAAGGAAAGCCTCGTCTCCAGTAACAAGGGTCTCCGGTTCTCTACACTCACCATATGAAACACAGCAGCGTTAAGCTGTTATTTTACGCTGGTATTCTGTGAAGGCGTGATCCTACTCTATTCAAACCGAACCATTCGTGCTGCTACCATAATATAAATATATCAATATATGACGATAATGATCATAACAGTGGTAGAGCTAAGCGGTAGCTTTTGCTGTCGCACGGATGGGTCAGCTCGAACCGGGGTGGTACCACGACCTCACAGAATACCAGCGTGAAGTAGAGGTTTACCTCTGCGTTGCGCTTGGTGAGTGCAGGTGGCCGGAGGCCCAATTCCCCCCCCCCCATCAACATGGTAGTGGAATTAAATATAAGACTACCCCAGGAGGGTACCAGCACCCCTGGAGAATCCCTCGCTGAGCATCCACGACCAAACTACTTCACTCCTGAGCGTGGGTGCTCAGGCTGCCCCGCGTATTCTGGGGGGGGGGGCAAAATTCCGCTCGTGACTAATGCTGCTCGGGGCAAGCGGAGCAATACAACCAAGGCGACCCCTGTCACGCTATCCGTGAATTTTTGCAACATCTGGGGACTTCATTCCAACCTTAACGCTGTCCATTACCATCTAGAGACGGCGAAGCCGGCCTTGCTCTTTTTAACCGAGACTCAGGTGTCCTCTCCGGCTGATACTTCATATCTCTCCTACCCGGGATACAAATTGGAACACTCCTTTGTGCCCCGGGCTGGGGTTTGTGTATACGTCAGAGAGGACATCTGTTTTCGACGCCTCGGCAGCCTTGAAGGTACGGACCTGTCCATCCTATGGCTGCGCGTAGACAGCGACGATCATCCCCGCGTCTACGGGTGCCTCTATAGGTCCCATAGCGGTAATGCCGACACAGACCGACTCATCGACCACGTCCAAATGGCTGCAGACTCCGTGCTACAACAGGTCCCATCCGCAGAGATCGTGATACTCGGTGATTTCAACGCCCACCACGCTGAATGGCTTGGTTCTCGTTTAACCGATCATGCGGGTAGATCTGTGTACGACATTTCTTTGGCATATGGTCTAACACAACTGGTTACTTCGCCTACGCGGATCCCAGATGTGGAAGACCATGTACCTTCCCTGTTGGACCTTCTGCTGACCTCTCATCCGGATGGATATCAGGTCTCCGTCGATGCCCCTCTGGGCTCTTCGGACCATTGTCTGATCCGGAGCACGGTGCCACTCACGCTCCAATCGCAGTTGCGATCTGCAGCTTGCCGCCGTGTTTGGCACTATAGGTCAGCTGATTGGGACGGGATGCGGTCTTTTTTTGCATCCTACCCTTGGGGGCGGGTTTGCTTCTCGCCGAAAGATCCCAGCGTTGTTGCCGATTCTATTGCTGATGTGGTACTTCAGGGTATGGAACTTTTTATTCCATCCTCTGTGGTGCCCATCGGAGGCAGATCCCAGCCATGGTTTGATCGCTCCTGTAAAATAGCATCACGCTATAAGCAGGAGTGCTACCGGGCCTGGGCTGATGCATCAACGTCTCGGGATTTAAACACCAGCGCACTTAAAAAGAAGTATAATTCCGCCTCCAGGTCCTTCAAAAGCGTCATTGCCAAGGCAAGGTCTGAGCACATCGGCAGAATTGGCGAGAAGCTAGTTCGCCTTCCTTCGGGAACCCGTGCATTCTGGTCTCTCGCCAAGGCTGTCCAAGGGAACTTCTGTCAGCCATCCCTTCCATCTCTGCACAGAGAGGACGACTCACTGGCCCATGCCGCAAAAGAGAAAGCCGATCTGTTGTGCTCTCTTTTTGCGTCTAACTCGACTCTAGATGACGGGGGGAACACACCGCCGACCATCCCGCGATGTGAGTGCTCCATGCCGGAGGTGCGATTTACACAGCGCTCGGTTCGCAAAGCACTCTTCTCCCTGGACGTCAGCAAGTCGAGTGGGCCCGATGGAGTCCCTTCCATTGTGCTGAAGACGTGTGCTCCGGAGTTGGCACCGGTTTTAACGCGTCTTTTCCGGTACTCCCACTCCCAAGGCGTAGTCCCGAATTCATGGAAGACAGCTTTGGTCCACCCGATCCCTAAAAAAGGCGACCGCTCAGACCCTTCCAACTACAGGCCTATCGCTATCACCTCCTTGTTCTCCAAAATAATGGAATCCATTATAAACTGCCAGCTCATGAGGTACCTTGAAGATCACCAGCTGATCAGTGACCGTCAGTACGGTTTTCGTCGGGGTCGATCAGCGGGTGATCTTCTAGTTTACTTAACTCATAGATGGGCGGAGACAGTAGAGTCCAAGGGGGAGGCATTGGCCGTTAGTTTGGACATAGCGAAGGCCTTCGATCGGGTCTGGCACAAGGCGCTTCTTTCGAAGCTTCCTTCCTATGGGCTTCCCGAGAAATTGTGCAAATGGATCACCAGTTTCCTTGCTGATCGGAGCATCAAGGTCGTAGTAGACGGTGCATGCTCTGATTACAAGCCTATCAACGCTGGTGTTCCACAAGGCTGCGTGCTATCACCAACGCTGTTTCTCCTGTATATCAATGATATGTTGCTAACTGGTAGCATTCATTGCTATGCAGACGACAGCACTGGGGATGCCTTTTATACCGGCCGTGCCAATATTTCTCGGGAAAACGTCGCCGAGTACCGGGACAAACTTGTGTCTGAAGTCGAGTCTTTGCTTAACAAAGTCTCGGATTGGGGCCGACTAAATCTAGTCCAGTTCAATCCCCAGAAGACACAAGTTTGCGCGTTTACCGCTAAAAAGAACCCCTTTGTCGTATCTCCTCAGTTTTAAGGCACTCCCCTTGCTGCCTCAGCCAGTATCGGAATCCTTGTCGTCGACATATCGAATAGCGTGCAGTTTCGTGGTCACTTGGAAGGGAAGGCCAAATTGGCCTCTAAAAAGCTTGGCGTGCTCAGCAGAGCGAGACAGTATTTCATGCCGGCACATCGCTGGCAACTTTACAAAGCGCAAGTTCGGCCCCACACGGAATACTGTTCTCATCTCTGGGCCGGGGCACCCCAGTGCCAGCTCCTTCCACTTGACCGCATCCAGCGCAGAGCGATTCGAATTGTCGACGACCGAGTTCTTTCCGAACAGCTCGATACACTGGCACTGCGTAGAGATGTTGCATCTCTTTGCGTATTTTATCGCATCTATCACGGGGAGTGCTCTGAGGAATTGTTCGGACTAATTCCAGCCGCTCAATTTCACAATCGCACGTCGCGACAAAACTCGCGTTACCATCCGTACCATCTGGATGATTGGCGGTCCACCACTGTGCGATTTAGAAGAAGTTTTCTCCCTTGCACAACTTCTTTGTGGAATCAATTACCACCAGCGAATTTTCCGAACCGATACGACTTCCTTCAAGAAAAGAGCTTACACCTTTCTAAAAGGCCGGCAACGCATCTGCAATTCCCCTGGTGTTGCGGTTGTTCATGGGCGGCGGTAGTCACTTACCATCAGGTGAGCCGCAAGCTCGTTTGCCCCCTATTCTATAAAAAAAAAATATTTTTTAAATACTCAAGTGACAAACGAACTTACAAGCCACCTAATAGTAAGTCGCTACTGCCGTCGCTGAAACCTGCAGTCAACTTCAAAGAATCACCTTCCCCGGTACGAGCCGACCCATTCGCGCTACAACTTTACAAGTAATATAACTGCAACATTGCAGTTATGAAAATTCATTTCAGAAGTAATGTACCTTTATTTGAATAAATAAATAAAAGAAGTTATTGCGCAGCATTTAACATCAAGGAAGACAATCAAAAGCAATGTTAAAGATTAAATGAATCTTCAGCGGAATTTTCCATTCTTATGATTTGGGGGACTGACTAGGAAATTATATAGGAGGATATTATATGAATTGCACAAGATTTCGTCGCATCTTAGACTTTCGATTGTGTGCAGCTTTATATGATTTAAAATTACCTGCGCGGAGCAAATGGTTGAGGGTAATTTGTTAAATTTTTACTCACATTTTTATAGCACTGCTGCTCGCATTAAATTTTGTTCCACCAATCTTATTATTCACCAGGAGATGGGCAGCAGCGTCTTCCTGATAACAGCTCAAAATATTAGAAAATTGCGGTTGCCAACCCGCTTGCCAGGCGTAGCTGCTATGGTAGAATACCCCCCTATGAGACAATCTATGGGTGAAGCCTATCTTAATCAATTTTATAGACAGTAATGGATGAATCTCACTTCACAAATATGGGGAAAATTCAAAAATCGTTAATATGTAGCAATATCACATATGAAGCGTCGGCTGATATGTAGACCGAAGTACTGGAAAATATTTTTCCACTGCAAAGTAAAGTTTGTTCTTCAATCCGACTTAAATTTTTGTTAGAACAGTATTCGGTGATTACCTTACCTATTATTCCTGGAATATATGAACTCTCTGGGCAAGAGTCCTATTCACACCAGTCGGCTTTTTAATGACATCATTTAAAAAAATAATCAGATTTTTATGTTGACATTGTTTACCTTAATGGGGCAATTTAACTTTATAAAATATATACTATGGGCAAAGTGATTAATTCGGCATTGCACATAATGCCCGGATAATGGGAATAATGCCCAATATGTCTAGGCAATATGATAATAATTAAATTGATAGGGCTTTATGAATAAAGTATGTTATCATTGGGCAGAGTGATAGATATATAGGTATATATCCTAGATGGCAACCACCATTATAACATATGTGATAGACCATAAATACTCGCGAAAGAACATCGATTCGTCTTTGATAGGTAACGATGGTACTTGCGGCTATTGAAATTTAAAAAAAAACAGCCTAATTTTAATAGAGAAGGATGTCTCCATTTTCAATAGAGCAGGTGGTACTCAGCCATGTACTGCCTCCTCCTTGGGATCCTGCAATTAATACAATTAAAACTAAACCCAAGTATACTACTGCAAAACCTAAGGACACAATAAGCTCGTTCTGCGTAGATCGGACCAATAGTAATAATTAAAATCTGTAGGTACTCGGGGTTAACTTTCACATCGAGACGTCAATTACCTTAGTTTCCTCGTGACCATGGACATAAAAACTATCGCGATAAAATCCGTAAATGTAGTTTTTTAAAAATTGTAAGGAAGCTCATTATGCAGCAGTGCATAATGAGCTTCCTTGAATTAGCTGTTAGCAGTGGGTGTGTAACTGTATTATAATTTATACTTACACACCCACTGCTAATCACAGGTCTTTTCTTACAGAGACCTGTGACCCCGTGAGTAGTAAATATGTAAATATGGCCACTTGTAACTATTATGACTATGTGAAATAAGCTCAGTCTGAATAAAAACTAAAAAACATGCTGTTTTCAATTTAGATAATACATGGATTTAATAATTTATTTCATCCTTGATTAGAGACAGAAAACGCATCCACCCAATATTTTTCATAGCAGTGATTTTAACATTTTATCATCATTGTGCCCCTCGCGTGTGATAAGTAAACAATATAAAATATTGCGTTATAAATACCAAATATTTATAACGCAATATTTTGTCTGATTTTATAATTTTCAAAATGCCTAAAGGCATTACTTTTAAAGGAACATTCCGAATTTATTATGCTTTGTTTTGTTTCTTTTAGTATGTATTTTTAACCGAAATTAAAAACGACAAAGCTCTCTTTTCGGCGCTTTTTTTATGTTCCTGCTTTTCTCGGAAACAGCTACACAGATTTAATAGATTAGTTTTTTATTTAATAGAATGGAAAAGTAGAATATGAAGATTATAATGTTACTATTTATACGACGGTCTACTTGTTACCTTGAACGTGTATTATTCCCTAGACATTAATTCTTTTATACACAATGCCTAAGCACCGACTTCAGGAGCTATGTGAATATTATTTAGTTTTGTTTTTAAAGTCCGGTTACTTTACGTTACGTTACGTTTTCATGTGCAAACGTCCCAATTTCGATCACTAACGATATCAGTAAAATTGTTATATGCAATGAATGTTTTTTCGCGTGTTTAGACTAAAGGAAAAACATGGTGAGCGAAGCTGTATATCCGCGAACAAGGTTACCGAGATGCGAGTCTCACTGCTGAGCGCTTGTGATTGTCAAAAATATTCTATTTTTCGTGGCAGGTTGTTACCTGTGGTTAAAAATTTCTTCGTTTGCGTGCTTGCACTGCTCAGTGCAAGGCATGGCTCGAGACACGATCATTCAGTTCGTGGGGCACACATTTGTCGAGCTATTTTACCTTGCCAGTTTGAAGCAAATGGACCAATATTGTTTTAATGCTAACGTCAAAAGCTGCAAATTCAGCCATAGATTGAGTATAATGAGCTTCCACAGTCGCTTTTAGATAATTAATCGGTAATTTTGGATCAAACTTTTCGGACGACTGGACTGGATTCGTTATTCAGGTCGAAATTTTCGGAACTAAAGCGGGCAAACCAATAACAGGTGGTGCGTTGATTTGTAGTATTTGTTCCTTAAACGACGGTACACATATTCCATAATTATTCGAATTTTTACCGTATCCAAGATGACAACCAAGATTCAAATGCGATGAAAATATAACGCTAATCAATAATTTTTTTTAAAGAATATCATGTTTTAAATTTAAATTAATTTGAAATTAGAATTTTTAGCCAAAATAGAATAGAATAGAACAGAATGATCTTGTATTCAATATGGATTATTACATAATACTTATTGAAAGTCATTATTTTATTTACTACTGGTTCCGAAAATACCTCTGTCCTGGGAAGAACCAGCAAGAAACCAAGCGGGACTTTTTTTTAAACATAATTTCACTTAACAAAAATTTTGTTTATACAATTTTAAATGTATTTTCATAGAACCAGCATGGTGGCGATCACCTTATTCCCAGGGGTTATTTTCATTCATGTATTCCTTGATATTATAATAACCCTTTTTGTACAGTTCTTCTTTATTAAAACTTTTAAACTTGTTTATTGACAAACTTTGAACATGTTCTGGGATTTTGTTGTAAAAGCGTATACATTGCCCCATAAATGAATTACTAATTCTGTGGAGACTAGTAACTGGTATTACAAGCTTATGTTTGTTACTAGTGTTTAAAGTATGCACATCCTTATTCTTATGTAAGCTATATATGTTTTTATGTACATACATTACATTTTCATAAATATATTGCGATGCCAAAGTTAATATGTTTATTTCTTTAAATTTTAGTCTGAGGGACTCTTTACAATTTAGGTTGTAAATCGCCCGAACGGCTCTCTTTTGCAAATCAAATATTGCATTACTCCATAGCAAAATTCCATAAGACGTTACGCTATGAAAGTAACTAAAATACACTAATCTAGCTGTCTCAACATCTGTGAGACTTCTAATCTTTCTTACAGCATATGCTGCAGAACTAAGTCTGCTTGCTAATTTAGATATATGGGGGCCCCATTGAAGTTTCGCGTCAATAGTAATACCGAGAAAAACAGTGGTATCCACAAGACTCAACTCCTCCCCATTTAAGTGCACATTAGTTTTCGAATGTTTTACATTAGGCATTGTAAATTTAATACATTTTGTCTTATTGCCGTTTAACAGCAAATTGTTGGCGTTAAACCAATGTACTAGTTTCGATAGACAATTATTTACATCGTCATATTTAATTGACTGCCGTTTCAGTTTGAAAATTAAAGAGGTATCGTCAGCAAATAATACTATATCGTGATTGTCCCCTACAAGATAAGGTAAGTAATTAATATAGATTAAGAACAGGAATGGGCCAAGAATCGAGCCCTGAGGAACGCCGATACTACCGATCTGGAGGAACATTTACCATTGATGACGACTTTTTGAGTTCTGTTACTTAAATATGAAGTAATAAGTCTAAGCGACTTTTTTTTTACAAAAAATATAATGATTTGAAATGGCCAGTACTGCAGAACGGCAATTTCATAGGTAAAGGTACTTTTTAAACAAGGTTACTTTTGGGGGTAACTAGGCAAGTTAATAAGTACAATTACCTCAAATTCTCATGCTTGTTACTTGGAGGTATAGCCAGAGACTAGGACATCCATTTGGGAGGATCTTGACACACCTCTCTCGCTTCTTTTACATCTATATACCTAAGCGTATATACTTGTCGGTTAAGGGTACTCATAATTTGGTACCCAATAGATCGCCAATTTGGTAGATGTTATACAATCGCATTTCTTCGTAGTTATCTTTCTATTTTACATAAATGACAAATAAATGCAAACAAATCTTGTATCCGACATGTGTAACTTGTTAGCTACGTGTAGCAAATCCACGGGTTGAACAATGCACATAGGACGTGTGTCAGGTCGCTGTATGTTGTGGGAATGTTAACTGCAGTTCGCTTTAATTGCAAATGTACTTCACGCTTGTCTGAGATTTATTAACTGTGATTAAGCTATATCATTGTGCGTAGTAAGTTTTATAAGACTGTATGGGTTTCTCGTTTTGTAAATATACGATACAGTTTTGTATATTGTAAAGGTCAGTGATATCTCATGTCACTAAGCATTACGGGTAACCGCACGCACCTTCAATTCCCCTTGTGTTGCAGTTGTTTATGAGCGGCGGTAGTCACCAACAGGTGACTCGAGCGCTCGTTTGTCCCGTTTTCCATAAAAAGATCACTGTTTGAATGTTTCGTTATAATAATAGCAATTCTCATTTTCATAAAGATCACTTAAAAGGTGATTTAAAGATTTTTTTAATTAATCGCTTCTGCACATTAAATTGAACGTTTTTCTGGATATTTAGAGATGGCGCGAACACTGTAGAGATATTTTTTATTAAGAGTTTTGGCTTTAATGCTTGTCCATTAAGCCATGTATTCATTTATCTCAGTATCCAGTGATAATAATCCTATAAAGTGCACTGTTTCACAATATCATGATGCAACACATTGCGTAGTTTGACGGCTTATCTTGAGATTCACATCACCATTGGAGCACTTTCGAAGATTCACCGTTTCCACTAATAGTTCACATGCGCGGACATTTAATACACAAAATCACACTACTGTTATACACCAAAATCGTTTCGACGTTTCCCCGATTCCGATTCGATCCTACCCGCGAGCAACAAAAGAAAAACAAGCAACAAAGGAAAGAATTTTATTATCACATACTACTATGTTATGTTATTAATATTACGACCGTGGCGTGATTGAAAATCAATCAGCCGCGCTTCTGCTACCAACTTGTTACAGTCTACGGCTACCCCTGCAAAAGTAGGCTATCCCGGGGTCCAAGCAGGAATTCTACAGGCAGACGCAGGTCGGTCCTCCAAAGTGGCCACGTGGAAATATCCTATCACAATAAAGGGGAAGGCTAGTTAACGTTGGCAGTAACGGGAAGGTACTTACCCGAAGGGTAAGTACCTTCCCGTTACTGCCAACTAAATTAAAATAACTAACTAAATTACTACTAAATTAAACTAACTAAATTACTGCCAACTATTTTCACTAATAGTGAAAATAGTTGGCAGTAGTTGGCAGTAGTTCCCAACTATTTTCACTATTAGTGAAATAATTTTGAATAGAGCATTACAATGCTTTAGGAAGCTGTATCCTCGCACCTTTAGGAATTCTTTTAACCACTGGTACATTACGATGATAAATAAAATTTGCTCTGAAAAAAAGGGAAAAAAATTGTGTCATCAGAGGAATTGCTAATAGAGTTATGAATTTCTACGGCAGGCTGTGAAGCCAAAATACTTTTACTACGGCATCGTTTAATATGTGTATTTAATCCCCTTTTACCTTTAAACAGCCTACCATCGGCACAATTTTGACACTGTAGGAAATCCGGCTGTGAATGTAGCAGAGCAGAGATATTCATTAAAAAATCTAAACAAATCTCTACAGCACTCAAAAGTCTTTATATTACATAGCTTCATATTTAATTGCCGCTGTACCCTGCATCTTTCCCTGAAATACAATCATTTACGGCCTAATTAAAAGCACTTTACTCTATAAATAAAATATTATCACATTAATTCCCTGGATTTATTCCATATTGATAAAAAATTGTATGTAGTCGTTATGCTTTGACAGTTGACAACGACGCAGCAGAAATATGTTCTGTTATAGTAGAGTTAGAGTATTATGTCTGAAATCAAAAAATAATCATTATAACAACTCTCTTATATTTTACTGATCTTTTTATTGAAATTTGTAAGGTGGCCAGAATTGGCCTCTAAATAACAAAATAAAATAAGTTAAATATACGTAGCTTTTGACAGTGAACGATTTTGACAATTTTTTTCTAAATTTTTTTTTAAATCTATTATGGACGCAATAACTCTAATGGAAATCTCCCACAAATCTACGGTTTTCTTTACATCGGTGGTTTTGAAGTATTTTACAATATCTCGCGGTAATACTTTTTCAAATCTAAATTCTTTAAAACAGGTATTAACATTATGTTTGAGTTAAGACTCGGCAACATTTGGTTAAGTATTAAATGACTTTGTTGTCAAGATAGGAATATCAGTGAAATATTTAAATAATTGAACGAAACCGAAAAACGAAGGAAAATAATTGACTCGAAGAAAAATTAATTGCCTTTAAATTTAACAATGGAAATGAGAAAAAAAACAACTCATGGATGTTTCTACGTAGAAGAGCCATTCTGCAGCTATATCTAATGCTTTGTAATAACTTTTTTTATATTTTTATGTATTGATACATTACTACTGAAATCATCTTGCCAAACTGCAATCAGTTTGTTGACGAGTACACACTCTTAAACTTTATATTATTATTAATAATCAAAGGATTTATCAATTACAAAATACATATTAAGAAAAACATGCGTGACTGTCGTGGAACACTCGGTTGGAACGAAGTTCCAAACTTAGTATATTATTATTGATTAATAAATACAAAAAAATTAATTACTGGCGTAATTTAAAATAAAATGGTATTTCTTTCATGGCAAGGTAAAAAAAGTGCGAGGGAGATGGATACTATTCCATCTCGCTCACACTATAGAAAGGCTCGTGACGGAAAAATCTTGCACTTTTTTTCACCTAGCCTCTATCAGCCAAATTTGTACCGTGCCATAAGGAACTTCGTTACACAGCTATAATGTGCTCGATAGCACGAATGGGTCGGCTCATCCGGGGAAGAACCACGCTCTCACAGAACAGTAATGTAAAATAGTAGCATAACTTTGTTGTCTTTCATATGGTGAGTGTAGAGATCCGGAGACCCATTTTACTGGATATAAGGCATTAATCTCAGTCCACAGGCATGACAACGCTTCTGTATTTTGACGGCCATAGCGTGCACTTACCATCAAGTAGACCGCGTGCTCATTCATAATCCTTATTCAATTAAAATCATATAATTTCCGCTAACTCCGTTTATTGGAGTAGCGCGGCGTAATTTTTCCCGCACTAAAAATCCAATCA
The DNA here is from genome assembly GCA_963668995.1 of Parnassius mnemosyne. NCBI lineage: Eukaryota > Metazoa > Arthropoda > Insecta > Lepidoptera > Papilionidae > Parnassius > Parnassius mnemosyne. The sequence goes on from CAVLGL010000142.1 coordinate 144,058, forward strand.
GTCGTGTGCAGGTTGTTTCCTTTTTATAAATACTAGAAACAGACATTAGCTAGTAGTACCAGTTATTCGTTTTCACCGAGTCAGTAATTCAATCTTGGGTCGCTGTATACGTTTTCAAAACAAAATCCCAAAAAATATAAATCATTTGTCCTCCGTTAATTTCAAAAACTTTATATAAAAATTATATTACAAAAGTTATTATAATGTTAAAGAATTTATGGAGGATAATAACCCCTGGGAATGAGGTGATTGTTAGGAAGTTGTTTTAATGATAGTAAACTGTTCTATTTAAGAAATGTCCAGTTGGGTTTCTTCTTAGTTCGTCCCAGGTCAAAGATATTTTCCGAACTAGTAGTAAATTAAACATAAGGGTGAATTTCAGTAAGTATTTTTTATAGTCTATATTTAATTATAAATAATGAACTAAAAACCCTTACTCATACGTGGGACTTTTTTGTCACATTTGAAAAAAAAATATTTCAATTATTTGCTTCCTCCGCCTTACAATGTATAACATAATCTCATTTTCCTTCCGCTACGTCTATAAAATCGTCTCTCCTGCTTCTCATTCACACAATTCCTCCCTCTCTATCCTACCTTTTACGTTCCGTTCCCATACATATATTATTATTAACAAAGATGTTACATTATTCCTTAGTTGTTAATAGTTTAATTATTATAAAATTGATATCACTTTTATCATAGCCATGTATATTAACGAACCTAGAAAGTGGAGACTCCCCGCGGCGGACTCCTGGGGGATATTAAACGGCAATCCGATCACATCGCCTCTCGCCGAGGTTATTGAAACGTGCTGTAACTCTCAGCTATTTAAAATACATTCTCCTCGGCCGGCCGCTCCCAATTGTCTCTGTTAACAAAGGATTACTTTAGAGACGGACGATAAAAATCCCGGCTTAAATAATAATTTCATTTAATTAATAGAATCAGGCGTTACTTTGCGGAAATCCATTATATAAAAGCTTTTAGAAAAATTTACTTCGCAAATATCCGCGTTATAAAATAAAATAATGTGTCTTACCTAGTATGAAGAGCACTTCCCGTCCTCCCTCAATTGCGTGCACTATCCCCGTCACCACTAATCCCAGCACCGCTACTCCCAACACTACTACACTAGGCAAGACACACCACTGACGATAATACGACACGTGTTTCGCCTCTACAGAGGCGATACATTATTTTATTTTATAACGCGGATATTTGCGAAGTAAATTTTTCTAAAAGCTTTTAAATAATTTCATTTTAAAATTATTCAACTCTTTCAAATTGTAATTCAAAAAAATATGTGTGTATTATATTTGTTTCTTTTTAACTTATTAAAAGCCAGTGCTTGATCACAATCCCACCTGGTGATAAGTGGTGATGAAGCCCTAGAGGGTAAATCGCACTGTCTATTCGTAACAAAAGCCTATTTACTCTTTCTTTGAAGGCGCCCAACTTGTGTTCTGACAAAAAGACAGACGCCGGCAAATTATTCCACTCTTTTGCTGTATATGCATCACAAAAGACGAAGCAAACTGTTTGGTTTTAAGGCGGTATATCAACAACTGGTTATCCGATGGTGGAATTTATTTTATTTTATATTATTTTATTGAGTAATAAATATCTGTAGTTACTTATAATAGATTATGAATGAAAGAATACGTAAACGTATTCGACCAAATTTGTACAGATTTATATTGTATACAGTGTACACCATCAAAACACAATGGTATTATATTATTATAATATTTAAAACAGAATGATATTGTAAGATCGTGCAGTAGCGGTGATAAAACTTTCACTATGCCATATCGTCCCGTGGGTGTCGTAAGACGTGACTGAGGACGATTTCAACAGGAGATTGGCAGCAGAATCTTCCTGATAGCGAATCAAAATGATAAAAAAGTAACAAAATTTCCTCTATGAATCAATCTATAGAGGAGGCATATCTTCAGAAGTGGACTGTTATAGGCTTTGATGGATGATGGATGGATGATGGGGTATTGTAATATCATATTGTATTATTAGCGTATCACCGACTCATTAGGATTTCGTCGTCGTTTTACAATCCTGTCCATCCAAAGGTTGTCTGTTGTACTTTTAACATTATGTATTTTATTTCTTCACTCTTATTTTGTGTTTTTGTATATAAAAAAAAGTAAAAGTGACAGCCTATATACGTCCAACTGCTGGGCGCCAGGCTTCCTCTCATTTCTGAGAGGGTTTTAGGGCAAGGAAGTGCCCGCCGCGCTGCCCCAATGCGTGTTGGCGAACTTCACATGTCTTCGAAAGACTTTTTTTTTCTTATTATTCAGACATACAGGTTTCCTCCCGATGTTTTCCTTCATCGCCGAGCACTTGGTACATCGGCACTTAAAATTGCAATTAACAATTTCATTGGTGCCGGCGGGGATTGAACCCGGGTTTTGGTATACGCAATAAAGAATTATCTATCTATGTTTCTATTAAGGCTTTTGTTGTCTGTTATTAGTGTAGCGATCCTCATTTGTTCTTAATCTTAATTAAATTTAGGCTATCCGAGATGACTAAGCTTTTGTTTACATGCGTCTAAGATCCCGTGAAGCGCTAGTTTTCAGGCCTTCCTCCCTGAGATGTTACATAGGTTTCGTGATAATTGCAAGTTCTCCAGTCACCATTTAATATTGAAATTTTACATATGTTGTGATGACATAATATTTCATAATTCTTTCATTGTTCAGTCTGTATGTGTGTGTGTGTGTGTGTGTGTGCGCGTGTGCGTGTGCGTGTTCGTGTGCGTGAACGTGTGCGTGCGTGCGTGCGTGCGTGCGTGCGCGCGCGCGTGTGTGTGTGTGTGTGTGTATGTGTGTGTGTGTGTGTGTGTTTGCTTGCGTGCGTTTGCGCGTGTGCTTGTTAGGGTTGTAAATGAGAATATTTTTAAAGGGTTATATTAAACTAAAAGGTTAAAAAAGTCTGTTAAGTTTATGCATTGCATGTTTCAAAATTTACAACAGCAATTTACCGCTTCAGCAATGCTGATTTATATTTGGCTTTGAAGCTTCCTGTGCTCATTTTATTTCTTATAGAAAATGGCAAATCGCTCTATATTCTTGCTACAGTAAATTCAAAACATCCTCTGCACCTCGTAGTTTTATGTTTTGGCATTTTCAACAGGTTTCGTACGAAGGCTTCGATGGGAAATATATTTGATCCATAGGAGTTTTTCAAATAGGTAATTAGGATTTTTTAAAGTGACATGTATTATATGCCATATAAAAGTATCATTTGCCGTAATTATTAAGAAAAAAATTGACAACTAACCTCACCGATATTGTATTACAGAGAATGATATTATAAAATACAGTTTATTTTTCTTTAAAACAATAAATGTCTACTAGGATTTTCTCATGTATCGTGAAGGTAGTTAACATGCATAAATTGCACAAGTCAAATATCCAGACTTATAAATACTTATTCCATGCGGGTTATGAACCCGCGACCCTCAGCACTGTAACTCGTTGCTAAGCCACTGCGCCACAGAGCCGTCAAGTTAAATGATAACCTCTTTATTTTTAAAGTCGAATATTAACGGGTGATAAAACTAATCCTGTATGAGATTACTAATGGTCCTTCGAACCTAATTTCGGTTACGGCGGCCAGTCTCAACGGAAGCTAGCCATATCCGCAGGACAGTATTATAGTACTCGATTGTAGAGCCATGCTGCAGCTATATTATGGTTGTAGCACTAACTTGTGCTCGACTTGGTAAGGAAAACGCTCTCGCACAATACTAGTTTAAATAGCAGCTTGATGTTGCTCTGTTTCAAATGGGTGTAGAGAACCCAAGACCTTTTTTACTGAAAACGATACATTACATCTTAGTCCTCAAGGGTGACAATGCATTTGCCTTTTGATTCTTACCTGACGATAGATGTGGATGTTTATGGGCCACAGAAGCCACTTACCACACGTGAATTCTGTGCTCGTTTATCACTCTTATTCTATTAAAAAAATAGGTAAGCAAGCACAGGCGCAATCTCCTTCACTCTCTAGGACCAATGAGATGGTAACTGACAGGACAAGAGAGAGATCCGGCGTAAGATCAACGGCTTTACGTGCTGTATGAGGCACGCGGTTGGAACACCACCAACTTCTTCACTTCGGGCTGCTACTGAGACATTATTGACAGAAAACCCAATAAATGATTTTTCTCGACCAGGGTTTCGAATCCGGGACCTTAAGATTACCAATTGCGTTTACGACCACTAGACCAACGATACAGTTAGTTAATAGCTTACAACACGTAGCGACAATCGCGCTCTGAATATTCATTCTTGACGCGTGTGATATTCGCAACAGCACGCAGCGCGGCTTACTGGCCGATCCCTTTAAATAGGGTAAGCTGTCGTATGCCGGAAAATTTTCGTTATCGTATCTCAGCAGTGTTTACGTTCATTCGTATATATTGCTTATGGAACTGAATTCAACATAATGGCGAAAAATCTGAACAGGATGCCTTGTCTTGACATAAAAATCGTTTTTAAATATCCTTTTTCTCGTTTTAACGTGCGTTTCAGTGATATCTATGACATATGTTACATATTATACAACGTGTACCTTGTGGTTCCCATTAAGTGCGTTATCAGAATCAGTATTCCGTTACCGTTATCGTTACACCCTATTAGAGTCCACTGCTGAGCCTGGGCTTCCCCCATAAATATATTATTGGGATATTTACCATAGTTGCCACGTTTGACAAGCGAACTGGCAACCACAGTTTATGATTTTTAGTCGTTCTTGGCAACCACAGTTTATGATTTTAGTCGTTCTTAGAAAGACTCTGCTGCCCATCTTTTTTTCCCTCTGTCGCCTCTTACGACACCGACGTGATGACATGGGGTAGTGGATATTCTTAAACCGCCACCATACGCTAATATCATATTTTAAACACATAGAAATAACTTAACTTCTGAAAACTCGACCATAAGAATTAAATTAAATTTAAATAAATGTTTATTTGCAAATTTTTTGAATAAGATACTAGGTATGTTTTTTACTTATTTTAATCCAGTGCTATTACAATACCACCTAAGCGTAAGGTAAGCGGCAATGAAGCCCGAGACAGTAAAAAAATTCTATCCTCTTTTGCCTTTAAAACACCCACTTTGTGTTACCTTTGAAGATTTTACGACAGTAGATATTATTCTCATGTTTATTATTAGGCTTTATTACGGAAAAAAAGGTCCTTTTTTGCAAGAGAGAAAGTTTGTACAGCAAGGCTGGAGATACCTTTTTGAGAAGCCTTTCTCACGCGTAGTCACACATCGCACGTTACATCCGTGTACATGCGGAAGTTACACAGTCGTTAAACGTATTCCTAATATGATATACGTTCATATATAATTGTTTCCTCCTCTAATAAATATCTGGAACAATATTTATAGTTTCACCATCATCATAACAGCCTTTCAGAAAACTGATTTCTTTTCCACTGCTGGACATAACCTTATTATTTAATTTCTTATTATTAATAATTAACACTTTCACTGTCCAGTTTTCAGACACAATACTCGTAGTAAGACAATAGCAATGATCTATATGTAGCGCACGGGACAGCGAAAGGGTTAATATTAATATTTTGCAAGGTATGACACAAAGCACGGTTCTGAGCCACCTGCATCCTCTCTACGTGGTAGAGCCATGCTTCTACGTGGTAGAGCCATGCTGCATCTATATTAGGATCACGCTCTCACAGAATATCAGCGTAAAATGGCAGCTTAACGCTGCTGTGTTTCATATGGTGAGTGTAGAGAATCGGAGACCATTTTTACTGGACAAGAGGCATTCCATCTTAGTCCTCACGGGTGACAACGCATCTGCATTTTGAGTCTTTATTGAGAATAGATGTAGATGTCGATGGGCCATAGCAACCACTTACCATCAGGTGGAATGTATGCTCGTTTGTCACCCGATCCTATGAAAAAAATCCATCGGATTCCTGCATGTCTTACCAGGTCGCACTTTTTTATAGAATAAGATCTATATTTATAGAATAAGGGTGACAAGCGAGCACACAGTCCACCTGATGGTAAGTGGATGCTGCGGCTCATAAATAGATAGACGTCTACATATTTCCTGGATTAGAACTGAAATGCATCATCACCCCTTGAGCTAAGTTGGAATGCCTCGTTACCAATAAAAAGATACCCGTTCTTTACACTCACCATACAAAACATAACATTATTTTGTTGTTGTAGCTGGTCCTGCCCCGGTCCACTACAACCACTTTGCTTACCGGTATGAGGTCGTCACTCAATCAACACTCATAATTGATCCGCATGTAATTGTATTATAGCTGCAGCACGAATGGTTTAGCTTCACCGGGGAAGAACCACGTTCGCATGGAATACCAGTAATAGCAGAATGATGCTACTGAGATTCGAATTGTCAGTGACAGGAACTGAGGACCCTCATACTGGTTACGTTGCTTTCTGTCTTAGTCTTTAGGATTGGCAACCTATAATATAATACATAAAATATTTTTTATTGCACAATAAAAAAAAAACAAATAACATATTAAAAACACTCAGGTAAAGAAAAAAATGCGGTCTTATCGCTACAAATAATATTTTCCAGACAAACTACAAGAAGGAAATAAAAAAGAGAGAAAGATTTATGGGTAGGTTGCACTATAAATAATACTATGATTTAAAAATATGTAATATAAAGACAATATACCGACCAACCACAGGCCAGTGGTCATAAAAAGAAATTAAAAAGAGAATAAAAGAATTAAAAAAGTTTAAGAGATAATTTATTTGCACCTTGTTAATTAATGTACAGACTTGAAAAAACGAAAGCGACATGGAGGGAAACATTAAATATTGAAAATATCAAATTTCACTCAAAGGAAACATTCCTCTATTTTCAAAGTAATGTTTCCTTTGAGTGAAGTAATCACATTCAAACAACTTTTAAATAGCTTACCTCATCCGGGAAACGAAACAAATAAAAATTAAAAAAATAGACAATCACTATTTTATTTAACGAATCAATAGAGTCCACGATAAGGATAAAATATCTTAATTAAACATTGTATCTTACAATTAAAGAAGACCATGAAACCTACCCTGTTTAATTTATAGAAGTCAAAAGACCTTTTACGAGTATCATATATTATTCATAAATAAACGAAGAAATGTCATACATTTCTCATTTGTTACAGTTTAATAATTAGCAAAAAAATACAAGCCTTTACATACATTATACATCCTTAAATACAGGGATAACCTAGTTTAGGCTCCAGTCCGCCGCAAAAACAGTATAAGTTTTTATTTTTGTTATGTTTTGTTAGTAGACCTATCTGCATACTTTTGTGGTAGAGAAATAAATAAATATATTATATAATAAGCTATATGTATATATATATATGACCTTTTCTAGATCTTGTTGTTTTTACATATATAAATAAAAAAGGATAATATAGTATCCAGTATATAGGTCCCAGGTTTTCTACATTCATCATGACAAACACAGCAGCATTGACCTGCTATTTGACACTGATAATCTGTGAAAGCGTGGTTCTTACTCCGTCGAGCCGATCCTTTTGTGCTACAGCCACAATATATCTGTAGCATGACTCTACCACGTATAAAATATAGGTGTGTATGTGCCACAACATTGACTTGCCATTAGCACTTAGTAAATTTTGTATGCTCGTGTTCACTTTTACTCATTAAATACTTATCTTTTTTTTCCTGGAAATATAAATAGAAATTTTAGTTCAATATAGATAATAAATAATACTTATTAAAAGTCGCTCTTATGTTTAATTTACCACTGGTTTGTACACTGACCTAGGAATCAACAGCAAGAATCTCAGCGGGACATTTGAAAAAAAAGGAACCGTTTGCAACCATTAAAATACTTAATAATCAACCAAAAACTTAACAAATTAGAAATATTACCTGAATGCCCAGGGGTTGTTATTTTCCATGAATGGTTTGGTGTGGTTGGTTAATCGTATTCTGATTAATTCTTCTTCCTCCTTCGTCTTAACTTCGGATTGAATTACAATAACATGATTATCGGCAGAACTCTCCGTACGCCGTCCTCAAGATGAACGTGGCGCCATAACAATCATCATAGATTGTAGACGTGTGGCAATGTGTCACCCCGCTTTTCTGCTCCCCGTCCTTCGAAGAAGGAAGTAAACAAAAATAAATAGTATTTCGGTATTACAAAATTACTTTTTATTTAGGCAAAATCTATTCATTATATTTAGTAAACATTATCTTATCTTACACTTTATTTAAATTATAACAAAAATATTTTCAAACACAATACACAGGAACTAATTTTGGGAAACTAACGGTAACAAGTATAGTAATATATACACATATAGTAATAAGTAATAAAACGAATAAGTTTTGTTATTTCATTATTATTATAAATGTCCCGCTGGATTTCTTGCCGGTCCTACGCGGGACAGAGGTATTTTACGAACCAGTGGTAGATTAAAAACAAGACTGACCTTCGATAAGTATTAATTATAATTTATACTGAACAAAACAATTTTCATTTCTATTGACAGCTTCGTGGCGCAGTGGCTTAGCAATGAGTCGCAGCACTATGGGTCGCGGGTTCGTATCCCACAAGAAACAAGTATTTGTATGGCCTACAAATAATTGTGCCGGATCTGGATCATTGTCCTTGTCAAAATTATGAATGTAAATTGCGCCCACGATACAGAAGCAAATTATAGTTTGGAGGTAATCTTTTTTAAAGTGAGAAAAAAAAGATCATCTTTTTTAAAGTGAGAAAAAATACATCATACTCACTAATTTGTCTGGGTTACATTATTAAAATTTTACGGCAAATTTCTACGGTAACCTAATTTTTTTTTAAATTTAACCGATAATAAAGTTTTTTTATAGGATAAGGGTGACAAACGAGCACACAGTCCACATGATGATAGGTGGTTGCTGCGGCCCATAGACATCTACATCTATCCTCGTTTGCGAATCAAAATGCAGATGCGTTGTCACCCGTGAGGACTAATGCCTCATTTCCAGTAAAAATGGCCTCCGGCCACCTGCACTCACCAAGCGAAGCGCAGAGGTAAACCTCTACTTCACGCTGGTATTCTGTGAGGTCGTGGTACCACCCCGGTTCGAGCCGGCCCATCCGTGCGACAGCAAAAGCTGCCGCGTGGCTCTACCACTGTTTAACATAAAACAGTTATTACAAATAGATGCCTGTACTTATTATATTTTTCTTTTGTATCTTTAAAAAAATGTACGTAATGTATTGTTATATAATTAATTATAATTAATATAATTATTTCCTAGTTTTTTTGTATATTCTTGTAATCAGAGCATTACATATATAAAAACGTCGGTAATTCTTTATCTTTTGAATTACTTTAAGAAACATTAAACTGTAATTGATAAACAGTGCTGATATCCTTTATACAACAGCAAATAGCCGAAGTAGGGACATAATCTGACTTCACACAAATTATTTTGTAATTTCCAAATATGTTTTGTGAGGTCACATTAAGTTTTCTATATTTGTTGCTTTATTTAATAGATAAGTATCCAAAAGTAAATTTATATCAGACTGACAGACAGACTAAAATAGGACATTGTTGATTATAATGTGGTTAGCGCAATTATTCTCGTTTAAGTGTTTGTGGGTTTTGGTGAAATCGAACCAAGTGTAGAAAAACCTATATTTGTTATAAAAATGAATTATTATATTATATACTAGTCTGACTTTTTCTTCGTTCGTTCGTCTTTTGGAAAAATGTTTTAAAAGTTAAAAGAAGTAGAAGCTTATGCCACAGATAAAAAATATCGAAATTCAAATCTACATAAAATCTAAAAATTAATTATGAATTCGTGATGCCCTTGATCTTGGTCAAGAAACTGTATGAACTGAAGTAAGGTGGGGTTAAAGGCTACGTTCGAATTAGCAGTATTTTGAGTTAGTTATTGATAAATTAATTCCATACTACATCATTTATTTAACCCATTTTTTTTTTCAAAAAGTAAAAAGTCAGCCAGTACATAAAGGTAAATAGAGGCCTTCATCAAGTTCTAAAGTGCTGCCTCCAGAAATAAAATAAATTAAATAAAAATCAATAAATTTCCATCACGATATTCGTTTAAGGGTCGGAAGTGTTAACATCGTTATTTTCCCCGTGATTTGTGGACTTACAAACGCAAGTTAGGATAATGCGGATTACACTAATTTGGTAAAGAAAAACAAATAGTAAATGCTAAGTTAAAGAGAAGAGCGACGCAGAAATTTCAGGAAATAAAAAAAGTGAATAACGCTTTTCTTACTATGCAACACTCCAATCTGCAATTTTTCTATTAAACCAAATAACGTTATGAATTACATGTTTTATAATCTCTATAACGTGTGTATATGTTACTGTCAAAACTCATAAACGGTGGAAACCACTTTTGACTGTAAAAATTAGGCAAAAATAGTTTTCACTAAGGACGCTGGATAATACCACTTTTAACTGATTAAAGCAGTCAAAAGTGATTTTACCTGATTTCAAATTCAGACTACCGGTCTAAACTCGCAATATATAGTGACAGTAGTTTTTTACTGGGGTGGCAGGTGAGTCGAATTGTTTTTAATTAAGGGTCAAAATCATTTTTGCCAAAGCTATCTCTGGGTCACATTAACCCCATTTACAATCATGGATGGTGAACCTAGCATGTGTATAAAAATATTGCATGTGTCAATTGCCCCGTGTAAATCTCTGTTTTTTTTTTGCACATATCAATAATACAACCTATTTTCATGAGCGTAGTTCTACTATTTTCTAATATTGTAAATGCAGACAAATAGTACTTTCGTTATTGTACCCTGCATCATGTCCGCTCTTCATGAGACAAGAACTGCTTTAACAAGCAATATGTTATTACCGTGAAATTGAATTCCTCTGTCCGTTCAGCACACACCGATTCCTTACGCGCACAACACTGTCCTATAATCGAACAGAAATTTGCAAAAACTTTTGAACTTGTTAGTTTTCAGTCAATACGTTATTCCCATACTAGAATTTTCTCCTGTATCGTGCAAACAGTTTTCAAACATAAATTTAACAAGGACAAACATCTAGACGCGGAACAATTATTATTTGTAGGCCATACAAATATTTGTTCCGTGTGGGGTTTGAACCTGCGGCTTTCAGCTCTGCAATCCTATACTAAACAATTGCGCAAAGAAACCGTCAGGTAAGACAGACGGACAAGACGGAAAACACGTCTGATATCATTTTTTAATTTATATAGCCATGACTCCCATGAAGTTGCAATAGCGAGCAGGCTAAAAGCACAAACATGACAGAAACTACGTAAATGATGACTGATTTTATAGAATGAAGGTGACATTGGAGAAGCCCCATAGACACCAAGAATAGAAAAGAATAATTTTTATTCAATATAGATTATTACATAACTAGCTTTTTACCCGCGGCTTCGCTCGCGTAGTCTTCTTTTTTAGAAACATCATTAAATGTATTCCACGCCAAATTTAGTAAAGTTCGATCACTTTTAGAGTCAAGTCGGTGTCTGTGTATCTATGTCAGTTTTTCAAAGAATTTTTTGAATTCCCAAAGACTATTGGACCTAGATGATTGAGGGACACGTGCAGAAATAAGTTTTTCAGAATTGCATTAATATCATATTATGTCTAGAAATATCTACATTTTTTTTTTCATATTGGACCTGTCTTCCGATGTATCTATCCATAACAAAGATAAATAGTCTTGGAATCCAAATTTACTATTATTATTTACTCTTTACATTCATTCATAATTTATTTTTATCAAAATAATGATGAGTTCATGGTCTTATATGCGATATTTGATTCATATCATTGTTTTTTATTTTATATTGATTAGCGCCATAAAATAGATTCTGATTTTTTTTTCTACGTTCGAGTAGACTTCAACATTTCATAAATGCAGTTCTGATAATGATGAATACTACACATATGATAAAACAAATTGTAATAAATCACGTTACATTTTAACTTCTATTTAAGCGGGTTGTACAAAACACATCTTTGGAAGAAAGTTCCATATAAAATTTGCGTAAAACCACGTATTGCTGATGTGAAGCACCGACGCTCCGAGAAGTCTGAAAGTGTGTCAACATGTTGAGTATCGTCCCAATCATTATATCAGATCTGATAGACAAGAAATAAACCCCCGCCCCCCTCTCCATGGGTTCTGTATATTGCCCGAAACGTCATCAATTATAAAAGTTAAAATTAAACACGCTAAAATCCTTATGATTACTTTTATTGCAAATGAAGTTCTATTCGCAGTGAACGTAGGTAGAACTACACTCATGATCGAAAGCAGAAAAATATTCGCCTTGTTGTGGCGGCGAAAGAGAATCCGCCACCTCATATCGTTCCGTGTGTGTCCTAAGAGGCGATAGAGGAAAACAAACAGGAGATGGGGAACATCATGTTCCTGACAACAGTTCAAAATTATAAATGCTGCGGATGCCAACCTACCTGCCAAGCGTTGCAACTATAGCAAATATCCAGCCTATTTGACAAGTTATGGGGGAGACCTATGTTCAGTTCAGTAGCGACCTAGACCTAGTAACGACCTAGATACATGTCACTACTGAGCACAGGCCACAGAGCTATTGGCCAAAAAAAGTGCCAACGCTGGATCACCTCAGCGGGGGAACTTCTCAGATATTCAGGTTTTCTTTCACCGCCGAGAACGTGGTAAATCGACACTTCAAATTGCATTTAACATATATGTAAAAATATATAATAATGCTTATGTACTATGAAATTTACCTTTGCCTTTGACAAGTAAAATAAAATATATCTTTGTTTAAAAATCTGGAATCTTCGATATTAAAAGTATTTTTTCGCAACAGCCTGTTTATTTCCACATCTAGTGTGAGCTATGAAACCACTACTGTCACAAAAATCTTGATTTGTCTGATAATATGAAAACCAAAAAATACAAAAATCCAACAAACTGATTTATAAGTCTCATTAAAGGTTTAAAAACTAAAGTAGCAGCTTACATACGTCTCACTACTGTGCACACGGCTCCCCAATACCTATAGTGTTTGTGAGCAGAAAAGAGTATGCCGCAATCCGACATTTACTACTACTCCGACATTTAGGTTTGCCCACGAAGTTTTTCTTCACCACTTCACTGGGTACCTATGTAGTAAGTCAGTGCGTAAAATTTCCCATAACAGATTCATTTGTCCTCAAAGGACTCGTACACGTTTTGCTCCCTTGCCGTGATGAAATCTCACGGCGAGCTACACGTCTCTCGTATTTGTTTAAATAAAATTCATAAAAACTGAAACAAAGCTTTTGTACCATTGTTGATCATATCTACCGACTAATTAGAAATCCAACGATGCCACGAACTATTCCATCAAATAGAGATAAAATCACACAGTGCACCTAATTTCCAATTATTTACATCAGATAACGTGATAACATATAAAGTAGGTAAAATGAAACCTATGTCGACAGACAAACAATATATTGAACTAAAAAGCTTCTCTCCTAATCTCAGTTTTGTGTACAACAGTGTTGTTAGCCATTTTGCCAAACGTGGTTATTGTGGTAAATAATCCCGATAATGACCACCGGTCTAGGTATTTTTAAGTGTGACAATTTTTGATGCTGCTCGAATAAGAATTCAGTAGCATTCTAAAATTAAATTTTATCAGTTACTTATCATTAGTTTATTTAGAGAAAGTAGAGGGCGCTAAATTACATAAATACTATGAAAGTCAAAATTATACTATCTAGTAATATCGGCTATAGAAGAAAGAAGGCTCAAGAGCCACCCCGAAACCGGGAACATTTATTTATTATATAAAAAAAGCAATAAGTGATGTTGATTCTGTTAAAAATCTGTTTCCGTTAAAAAACACACTATCAGCGGTCAGCGCCGCTAGCGGTGAAAAACTATTTGACGATATGAAGATATTGTCATGAAATAGCAATATTGTGTTAAGTTAGTGATATCGTTAAACGATCTCTATTCTTTGTTTGGCTAAGCTATATTATGACATGGTCAACAAACAGTGAATCATGAAATGACACCATTTCACGAAATAATGATTTCATGAGAATTTTACAATAATTGCAGGACGGAGCAGTTTTAATCAGTTTACATACATATATAGTATTAAACGTATGAAAATTGATATGTTTTTTAGTTCAAAATAATATAAATGTTCATACGTTTGATAGATGATGTCATGATGTTTTTACATAATAGATGTCACTTTTATCTATTATTTTTTAAATTTTAATTATTGCACTTTTAAAATGAAATAACGATTAAATTAAGCCTTAGGATTTTAAAATAATTTTCTTAATGTAATTATTTAAACATATGAATGTAAGTTATTTATATAATTTATTAGTTACTAAAGGCAAAATGTAGGCTTTTTTCATTTGATGATAGATGGCGCTGTATTGATAATTAAAACGTATATCATCAGCGGAGTTTCAAATTGTTATGCAAAGGTTAATACTTATTTAAACTAAATTTACAAATATAATATTTCTTTTAAAAACACCCGTCATCCCGCCTATTAACTAAATTAATCATATATAATAGAAAATTAACATCTAAACGAAGAAAAATACTTTACCTTCTTTTTTAAGTTTCGTAATCGGATAAAGAGTAGCCTATAAGTTGGCCCGGGGTACTAACTACCTACATATAAAATTTTATGGAAATTGGTCCAGTAGTTTTTGCGTGAATCGGTAATACACAGACAGACAGACAGACAGACAAAAACTCTAAAAACCACTAATTTAGCTTGAGCACACTTTATTTTTTTTTACAATTTATTTATGACAAGCTCGTGGAAACTGTCCATGCGGTCGGAGCTAAGTTCTGCAAGACCCGCCGCAGAAGAACACAAAAACTCTCCGATCACACTCTTAATCTCATGGCTGTTAGACGGGAGATGAAGCTACATTCTTCAACAGATTTAACAGCATACAGGCAACTGAACAGACAGATCTCCAAATGCATGCGGCGGGACTTACGCAAATTCAATACAGCTCGTATTGAAGAAGCGATCGAGCGGAACCGAGGCTCCAAAGTCTTTGCCAGAGATCTGTCTGCCAGAAAGCGCCAACTGTCAAAGCTGAAGACAGAATGTGGCAGCATCGTTTCCGGGGCACCTGAGATTTTGAGTGAGATTGAGAGGTTCTATGGGCAGCTGTACACGTCATCGTTGGAGCCGCACGCAAGTGTGAGTAACGATCCAAGAGCGAGTCTTATCCGACATTATTCCGATGATATCCCGGACGTCAGTCTGAGCGAGATTAGAATGGCTCTCCAGCACCTTAAAAACGGCAAGGCCCCAGGCGAAGATGGAATTACAGCGGAGCTTCTGAAAGCGGGTGGAAAACCGGTACTTGAAGTCCTTCAGAAGCTCTTTAATTCCGTCCTCCATGGTGGCCTTACACCGGACGCGTGGAGCAGAAGTGCGGTGGTCTTGTTCTTCAAGAAAGGCGACAACGCTCTCTTGAAGAACTACAGACCGATTTCCCTTCTGAGCCGCGTCTACGTGCTGTTTTCGAGAGTCATTACGAATCGTCTCGCGCGCAGACTTGACGACTTCCAGCGTCCCGAACAAGCCGGTTTCCGAAAAGGCTTTAGCACCATAGACCACATACATACCCTTCGGCAAATTGTACAGAAGTCTGAGGAGTACAATTTGCCACTATGTCTGGCGTATGTGGACTATGAGAAAGCCTTTGATTCCGTCGAAATTTGGGCGGTGCTGCAGTCCCTTCAGCGATGCCAAGTTGACTGTCGGTATATCGAAGTGTTGAAGTGCTTGTACAGTAGGGCTACGATGGCTATCCGAGTACAGAACCAGAGTACGAAACCTATCCAATTGCAGAGAGGTGTAAGACAGGGTGACGTCATATCCCCGAAACTCTTTACCGCTGCATTGGAAGATGTTTTCAAGCTTCTGGACTGGAAAGGATACGGTATCAACATCAATGGCGAGTACATCACTCACCTTCGATTTGCCGACGATATAGTCCTTATGGCAGAATCGCTGGAGGACCTAAGCACTATGCTCAATGACCTCAATAGTGTTTCCCAACGGATAGGTCTTAAGATGAACATGGACAAAACAAAGATCATGTTTAATGTCCATGTCACACCTATGCCGGTAGTTGTTGGGAACACTAAGCTCGAAGTTGTTGACGAGTATGTTTACCTGGGACAAATAGTCCGACTAGGTAAGTCCAACTTCGACCGAGAGGTCAATCGACGGATTCAACTCGGTTGGGCAGCGTTCGGGAAATTACGGCACATCTTCTCGTCAGGTATACCTCAAAACTTGAAAACGAGACTGTACACCCAGTGCGTGTTGCCAGTGATGACATACGGAACTGAGACGTGGTCCTTCACTGCTGGCCGGATGAGGAAGCTCAAGGTCGCTCAGCGAGCTATGGAGAGGGCTATGCTCGGAGTTTCTCTGCGTGATAAACTCAGAAATGAGGATATCCGCAGTAGAACTAGAGTGACCGACATAGCCCAACGGATTAGTAAGCTGAAGTGGCAATGGGCCGGCCATATAGCTCGAAGAGCCGACAACCGATGGGGAAGAAAGGTTCTCGAGTGGCAGCCTCGTACCGGCAGGCGAAGTGTAGGGCGTCCCCCCACTAGATGGAGTGACGACCTGGTAAGATATGCAGGAAGTCGATGGATGCAAGTGGCCCAGGACCGTGCTTTGTGGCATTCTTTGGGGGAGGCCTATGTTCAGCAGTGGACTTGTGAAGGGCTGTAATGATGATGATGATGACACTTTATTTAGTAATATGGACTTGTTTTTTCAAAAATATGTTATAATTACAGACACGGCTTTTCTACAGATTTATTATATGTATAGATACTTATTGAAAGTCATATTTTATTGACCACTGGTTTGGATAATACCTCTGTACTGAGAACAATCAGCAAGAAACACAGCGGGACTTTTTTCAACATATATCACTTAACAATAACTTTGTACACATTTTAAATAAAATTTAGTGGTTCTGCCAGCATGATGGCAATCACCTCATTCCCAGGGGTTATTTTCATTCATGAATTCTTTGATCTTATAATATCTCTTTTTGTACAGTTTTGCTTTAATAAATTTTAAACTTGTTTATTGAGAAACTCTGAACATGATCTGGGTTTTGTTGTAAAAGTATATACATTGCTCCATAAAGTAATAACTAATTCTGTGGATTCCAGTAACTGGTATTACAAGCTGATGTTTGTTTCTAGTATTAAAAATATTAACATCTTTATTCTTATAATTTATATTTATTAAAATAAAGTAACAGTTGATCTAAAATAAAAAGAGCTCTTATCTTTTTAAATGTTACCTCGGTTTTAGAGCCTTGTGGAAAATATAGAGACGATGGTAAGAGACCCGACGGTATTACATTGGTCCCTTGGGAGAGAGGTAAAGCCCTAGTGTGGGATGCTACTTGCGTAGACACTTTGGCGGCCTCTCATCTCAGGAACACCTCGTTTAGAGCAAGTGTGGCATCAGAGGCAGCTGAACGGTGTAAGTGGCGCAAATATGAGTCTCTGAGAGATGACTACATATTTGTGCCATTTGCTGTAGATACTATCGGTCCGTGAGGTCCACGTGCGGTGAAGTTTCTAAAGGAACTCTATCCGTGACTGGTCGTTGCTACTGGTGATAAGAGGGCTGCTTTTCTCGCTCAAAGGCTAAGTATAGACATTCAACGGGGAAACGCAGCCAACGTCCATGGCATGATAACGCGGGGAGCAGGACTATCTGATAATTAAGTTATTAGTTGTCGTTTCTTTTCTACTATAGTTTTTATTGTGGTATGTAATAAAAAAATTAAAATTACCTTTTAAAAATTTTTACTGAGAGTTAGAAGTATAGAAAGAGGTTTAAAATTAGTGGGGTCCAATTTACTACCAGATTTATATAAAGTTGTTACTAACAGAAATCACACCAGATTCGATACAAGTATTAAAATTTATAGCAAGATGAGGTGCAATTTAATCTGTTATGGACGCAATAACTATAACAGAAATCTCCTCCTCTACATAGCATCAAACTTTATCTACAGCAGGATCCCCCAAATAACATCTAACAATTTAAGAAAAACTGCGGTTGCCAATCCGTATGCCAAGCGTGGCAACTATGGCAAAGTGTAGGTTGGCCCCCTAATTGAAGGAGTGACAACCTGGTAAGACATTCGGGAAGTCGATGAGTGCAAGTGGCCCTTGACCGTGTTTTGCGATATTTCTTTTTCCTTTGTTCAGTATTGAACTTGTAAAGAGTTGTAATGATGATGATAATTCCATAGTAACATATCACCTTAATCTACTTTAAAGATAATATTGTGATCAACTCTCAAAGTGCCATGTATAATAGAAACATTGGTTTACTAAGTAAATGGAGAAACGGAACGGTCTGTCGCAGTAAAGATAGGGTGGTATTAGTTAATAAACCTAAATATACAAAAGTTTTTTTCTCTTATATTCTGAACAGCAGTGAATATTTCATTTGCTAATAGAGCTTACAGTGATGGAGAGGCGAACCTCGTGATAACTAAGGATCATTTGTTTCTTTAGAGCTGGGGTCGACCTCGTAATGGACAACGAATTACGGTAAGGCGATACGGTCAGTTAGTGTCGCTGTGTGTATACGTAGGATATTCATTTGCTGTTGGTTTTATGTTATGAGAAAATTCCTAGGTTACTGAGAGTTGTTTATCAAAATCAGATAATCATTAATCATGCATTAAATGATATCTTCAACAATAATCCAAAGGTAAATATAAAACCTAATCGTATTTTTTGTGAGTTTGAGTTATTTGTAAGTTATTACTTGTAGTTTTTTTTCTATTATAGTTTTTAATGTGGTATGTAATAAAAAAATTAAAATTACCTTTTCAAAAATTTTACTGAGAGTTAGAAGTACAGAAAGAGGTTTAAAATTAGTGGGGTCCAATTTACTACCAGATTTAAGTAAAGTTGTTACTTTTCATTAAAACAGAAATTACACCAGATTCGATACAAGTATTAAAATGTATAGCAAGATGAGGTGCAATTTAATCTATAATGGACGCAATAACTATAACGGAAATCTCCTCCTCTACATAGCATCAACCTTTATCTACTCTCCATTTATTTATTTATTTATTTGGTCTACCAACGACTGTTACATTACAGAAACTTAAAGTAGTTACATTGTAATAAACTATTATAAGTTAAATGCACAATCAGTTACAGGTAAACACAGCGTGCTATTTTAACATGTGACATAAGTACCTTTTACATTGATATAAGGTTAATTTTAAACTAGTTATTACAGATAAAAGATAGGTATAATTAATCTGGGATTTTTTTAACAAATGTACACGAAACTGGTTAAGTTTAATTAACTGTGGTCCCTCCCCGTTCGATCCGTCCCATTCGTGCTACAACTATACTACTAATATAGCTGCAGCATGGCTCTACCACGTGGTAGATAAATAAAAAGTATACTAGATAAATAAAATTACACATGATTTGATCTATACCTAGAAATTATTCATGGTATATAACTTTAAAATATTCCTATGAATTTGATTATATGGAATAATTTATTTGTTTACATTAAAACTATTAAAAATTTATGCAGTTGAAATCGAGTACACTGAACAGTTTTAATCCTTTGCCTTAACAGTGGTTGAAATGCCTAAATCTAGGATATTTAAGTAAAAAAATCTCAATAACTGTTAATTTAATCCACAAAGAAAAAATACAGGGTAACAGAAGAAGATTTGGTAAATGTTTTTAATTTAACAAAATTGTATTTTTGTCAACCCCTTATTAGAAAAAAAATTCCCAAAGAGTACCTATCTTTGTCATATTTTGCAAAATTTCTCCAAAACGGCACAAGCTTTTTAAATAGTTCTTACACTAAAAAAAAGGTCTTAAAAATATTAATATTTTTAAGACCTTTTTTTACAAAGTAAAGTAATAGGCTATACGAGTACAAGTCCATCTACTGGGCACAGGGCTCTTTTTTATTTCTGAGAGGGTTTTAGGGCAAGGAAATGCCCGCCGTGCTACCCCAATGCGTGTTGACGAAAATTGCAATTACAAATTTCATTCGTGCTGTCGGGGATCAAACCCGGGAAAATTTACAGCGAACGCTTTGACGACATATTTTTAATACGACACAAATAAATACGATTTAACATATATAATAAAAATTCTTACGTACTTGAAACTTGAACACTTGATAGCTCGTGATGCCTACCGGACAAAGCTACAGCACCACACCGTGCAATGTAATTGAAGATGCCTAACCGCGATATAATTCTCAGTGATGCGCAAGCATAACAGGCAGTATGTCACTTATATAATTGTCATATCTGCAGTCTATTAATCTTTGCACTTTTATAAGTAATACAGAACGTAGTTGCTAGACGATGTTGACATCGGCTAAAATCTCTGCGATCGCCGTTTCGTCAAGGTCATTCAGGCTAGTTAAAGCCTTAACGAAAATCTGCGGAACGATTACATAATAACATAATTAGAAGATACAATACCAATTGCAACGTGTAATAAAACTATTTTTCTTATTCCATTATATAAAACTTTTATTGAATTGAATCTTATTATGAACTCAAACAATAACGAAATAGAATAAACATGGTGATATAATATACACACTCATATTATATCATCATAGTAGTAGGATTGATAAACATCATGAATATAATATAAGTAAAAAGTGCGAAGGAAACTCAATATCCTGTTCAAAACTAGTGAATCACAGGAGATGCGACGGGATAACTCGCTATCACGAAGGCGGAGAGAACAAGGGCAGAAAGTATTTCTGTTTTGTCGTGACATCCAAAGGACTCACATTCGGATAATTAGTCTTTCACATGAAATGGATATTATTATTATATATTTATGCAACACTTTACTAAAAGAAATCAGTGTGCGAACGATTGTGTGAGTAATTTACAAGTTAATTATTCGTCGACTAAGTTGAAAGTTAGTGATTGAATAAATTGGAAAGTTATCGATTCTCCTCCATTTATACTAAAATTGCACTAAAATGGAAAATAAAATAAATAACAAACGATATGCACAGGAAATTATATAATAATAAACAATATGTAGCTAAACGTAAATTATTAAGTAGGTACCTAACCTTCCTAACAAAATTAAAACAATAAAAAATCCGGTTTTTTGGTTTATATTGTCATAGAGTATTGAAAAAGTAGGTATTTTGGCATATAGTACTAGTTTTTCTAGAGAACTAGTTTGGTGGCCTTCTTATGGCACCAATTCATTTCTTTTTTAAATTAGCATCATTTGGGAAGCTGAAAAGGTACGATAATAATTTATTTATCATTTATATATATCCTACGCAACTTCTTAACCTCACCATGTACCTGGCAAGCTTTTGTTAAAAAACCCTTCGTTGGTCAAGATATTGTTAAATTTATGAAAACAAACACACTCATGCATAACAAGTAAATAGTCAGGAGAATTATGTTGACTTGTTTTTAGCAAAAGTCACTATTATAATGTTATCTGATTTCTGAACCATGCCTATTAGGTATAATAACGCATTCCAAGTTTTTGAAAACATAAAAGTATAGAAATAGCATAAGGCATAATATACAATAATTCAACCCAAAACACCTCACCGATGATTAACCTAATTATTTAAGCAACTTACTTTATGATTGCTGGTTTACTACACTGATTTCTGCTCTGAGGAATTGTTCGGATTAATCCCAGCCGCCAAATTTCACGAACGCACATCGCGGCAGAACTTCCGATACCATCCACACCATCTGGATGATTGGTGGTCCACCACTGTGCGATTTAGAAGATGTTTTCTTCCTCGCACAACTTCCTTGTGGAATAGTTTACCACCAGGGATTTTTCCGGACCGATACGACTTAGGGACCTTCAAGAAAAGAGCCTACTCCTTTTTAAAAGGCCGGCAACGCATCTGCAATTCCCCTGGTGTTGCGGTTGTTCATGGGCGGCGGTAGTCACTTACCATCAGGTGAGCCGCATGCTCGTTTGTCCCCTCTCCTATAAAAAAAAAAAAAAAAATTTCGTACATTCAGTGTAGTAAATGGTAAGTTCAGTCCTCCCACTGGGCTGAAACGGTTGACAAATTGAAAGAATAAACTATATTAGCAATTCGCCAATCGACATTATTGTCGATAGCATACGTTAGTGGATCTGCACAAGCACATCACTAACTCATCGCAAGATACAGTGGCCGTACTACACGATGCATCCCCATAAATAAAGTATCGTTTTGTCATATTTACATTGCTTGTTCAGTCTCTTAGCAACATACATAAGTAGTGGTTAAAGATTCATCATTTTAAAGAAAAATACAGTAAAATACTTGTTCGTACATATCGCAAGTGATTCTATGATTTACAAAGACTTTGTTTAGACTTCAGTTTTTACAAGAAACCACTGGAAAACACGGCATTCTGATATTGTTTCACGATTACGGTTGAAAGCACACTAATAGGCGGAGACGGCCGTTTGAATAGAACTTGAGCATTTTGATCATAGCGCGCGGACACACACACGCCCCCTTGCCACTTCTCCTCTTTTTAATATTTCTATGCTTGGCGGTGTGCGACGAGGCGTTGTCGTGGTGAAGGAGGATCCTACTACGAGGTAGTTTCTCCCAAAATTTTTCCAAGAGAAGTGGCAAATTTCAATGGTGACCTCAGGAATCGTATTTGGGTTGCTCGCGTAGTGTGAAATTTGCAGCGAGTGCTTTTTCCTTCCACCACGGCTCTGGTTACCCTTACTGATATTAATATACAAGGGCTTCTACCCCGCTAAAGAAATATAACACCAAAAAAGGGTAAGAACGTTTTATCCAATTGTAAAATGCGCAAGCTAACACAAGTAAAACTTTAAAGACACGATCCATCTTAGTTGTTGTTAAGTTGTGCCGAGTGCGGCGCTGTGTTTCAAAACAATCACTAAAACTTAAACAGTTCATTTTGCATCCCGCGTTTATCTGTTGCACAGCAAGAGAAAGTAAGATTTAAGAGTCATAGAAATTTGTGGACCCAAAACTTAAAGTATAAAAAATTAATTAGTATAATATATTTAAAATAATTACATTAGTGTTCAAAAAATGCATCCATTCATCCATTATAGCCAATAGAGTCCAGTGCTTAGCATATGCTTCCCCCATACTTTACCTTATAGGGGGAATTTTGTTATAGTTACTTAGCAGGCGGGTTGGCTACTTTTTGCTGCTGTTGAAAATAATTCTAGTTAGTATTGTTATCGGTGGGCTTCCTAAATTTATCTGCATCACAGAATCCATTACAATAATAATTGCAGTTGGATCAAATTATTGTACATAATCTAACGAGTTAGGAATTTGTAGACGTCATTTAGTTCCGATCAAGTAGAATTGATAACTGATAAAAAATAAGGGTTCTAGAATGACAGTCTCTTAATAGCAAGCTTAGTAAAGGGTTAAAGAGGGGTCAGCCCACGGGATGGAGTAAGAGAAAAGAGCACTGAAGAGAAAAATTGATGAATGCTGGTGACTCAGAACTTGTGTTAACTGCCATTGTAATTATTCTTAGGCCTAACGCCTACGTTTTCTTTCCCCCATATAACGCTATCTACATAAGTGTGACTAACACTGATCTATCAGTATAAGCTATAACTACACGCTTTTAAAATAAACTACTTTATATGAAATATATACGTGGCAGAACAATGATGTATAACATGGTTGTCGAATGAATCAACTTGACCTGGGTAGGACCATACACTCATAGAATACCAGCGTAAAATAGCAGCTCAATGCTGCTGTGTTTTGTATGGTAAGTGTAGAGAATTGGAGACTCTTTTTACTGGAAATGTGGCATTCCATCTTAGTTCATCTTAGTCTTAGAGGTGACAATGCATCTGCATTTTTATGCTTGTTCTTGATCGAGGATAAATGTAGATCTATGTCTAGGTGCCAAAACATTATTTACCATCAGGTGGAATGTGTCACCGTTTATTAAAAAAGAAGAAAACCACACGTAAAAAAAAGTGTCATCATCAGTATCAGTATCACCAAAGTGTCGAAAAAGTTTAGTTCATTTCAGGCACTGCTTGCAAAAGCTGTCGTAAAGTCCGTACATCAATCATCTCCATCATTATCTTCGCAGCACTCATCGCTAACTACCGCTGCGCAAACTTTCTGTGACACTCGCCACGCTCATAATTTACGTGCTCGTCCAATTTCACAGAACGATTGTTTATAAATGGCGACTTTCATGTATTTGCCGTTTTGGAAAAAAAAATTGATTCAATCTTCATTTACCTACGGTCACAGATCAATAAAAGAAGAAAGATGGTGTGCTGCGTACGTTTCATACTAACAAAAATTAATCCCAAATCATTGCAAGAACACGCACTCAAGTACACATAATGCATTTAAAATCTTTTGAGATCAACGAAATGGTTTTAGGTGCATAATATGTGTGGTTCCGCAGTGAATTTTCACGGGTTGATAAATAAAGAATAAAGATGTGTACGTAAGTGCATCATGAAGTTGAGCATGATTCTAACAGGCTTAGCGTCAGATATAAGTTTCTCTGTATTCGAGCAATCCAGGTTTGATTCCCGCCTGCACGGATGGATATATTAATTGCATTTTTAAGTGTTGATTTACTTATGCTCAATAAACCTCTCAGAAATAAAACGCCAAATCTAGCAGTAAGACATTAATAAGATGTAATTTTACTAACTTTAAATAGTCCGAAACTTTCTCATTTAAACTGTACCGTGTTGTTGTTATGCCAGGTTTTTTCTTATTAATCAAAAATCTGGGTTATTTGAGTAATTGAAGTAAAACGTATTTTTTTCTTTTCACAAAAGAACTTTTTAACTGTGGAGGAGCATAAACTAGTAAATAAAAATAGTTTTTCAATGTCTTTGTGTTACTAAACGTAGTTCGTAAATGTGAGCGGTTGAATGGAGTCAGGAGGATTTTAAGCTAGAAAACTTATTAAATTGGGTTCATCACTAATCCACGTTGTAAACAAAAGTAAAAGCTTTCGTATTTTATATGTTTAAACGAGGTAGAGCCAAGCTGCAGTTATATTACGGTTGTAGCACGAATGGTTCAGCTCGACCGGTGTAGGACTATGCTCTCACTGAATACCAACGTAAAGTAGCAGCTTAATGTTGCTGTGTTTCTTATGGTGAGTATAGAGAACTTGATACCCTCTTTACTGGAAACGAGGCATTCCATCTTTGACCTCTAGGATGTCAACGCCTCTGCATGTTGATTCTTAATCGAGGATAAATATGGATGTCTATGGGTCACAACATCCATGTGGACCACCAGGTAGACTATGTGCTCGTTTGTCGCCCCTATTCTACAAAAATATAATTTGTAGGCTGCAATTGATGAATGGATGGAAATTCAAAGCACATTTTAAAAGAATTCTTACAAAGAAAGGATATTAAATTAGATAACTATTTAAAAGATATCTACCCCATATCCTCCCGTGGGTGTCGTAAAAGGCGACAAAGGGAAACAGGCAGGAGATGGGCAGCAGCATCTTTCTGATAATAGCCAAAACTACAATAAAAAAACTGCGGTTGCCAACCCGCTCGCCAAGCGTGGCAACTATGGCAAATAACCCCCAATGACTAAAGCAACAAATAGACGGCCCCCAGTCCCCGGCGGCCCCGCTATTCCTGGCTACGTAACGGCGGGGCAGGGGGTGCTAAGAATCTCCGGTGGAGGTTCGGTTGCCACCTTAGACGAATCGACCTGGCAACGTACAACGCACGCACCCTGAGGACTGACGAGTAGATCGTGGAGCTGGAAGAAGAGGCAAGTTGCGCTGGCATATTATAGGATTATCCGAAGTCCGAAGAGAAGGGTAGGACACGGTAATCCTCGAATCCGGCAACTTGCTCCATCACCGGGAGGGCGACCATCTGTCCCAAGGAGGTGTCGGATTTATCGTCCACAAGTCTCTCGTTAACAACGTTGTAAAGATCGGGAGTGTGTCGACGAGGTTTGCGTACCTTATACTCAGAATCACCAAACGGTATTCGCTGAAGGTCATACAGGTTTACGCACCAACCTCGGCACAGTCCGATGAGGATGTGGAGGAAATGTATGAGGATATCTCTAGAGCAATGCATTCCTCCAAAACCCGATATACGGTGTTAATGAAAGACTTCAATGCAAAACTAGGCACAAGAGAGAACGGTGAGCTGAAAGTAGGGAAATTTGGAATAGGGCAACGGAACTCAAGGAGCCAGCAGCTGGCCGACTTCATGGAGAGAGAGGGACTCTTTATGATGAACTCTTTCTTCCAGAAGCGGCCCCACATGAAGTGGACCTGGTCGAGCCCCGACGGTTCGACAAAAATGAGACGACCAGACGACAACTGTTCAGTTATGTCTCCGTGATCGCGAGGGTGAAAACTGGTAGCGATCACCGAATGGTTAGAGGCACACTGAACCTAAACGTTAAGTTGGAGAGGTCTCGTCTAACGAAGTCAACGCTCCGTCCCCCTCGTTCTCTGTTCCAAAGTCCCGAAACCTTTCAGCTCGAGTTACAAAACCGTTTTCAGTGCCTAGAAGACTGCAATGAAGTGGACGATATGAATGACAAACTCGTGGAAACTGTCCATGCGGTCGGAGCTAAGTTTTGCAAGACCCGCCGCAGAAGAACACAAAAACTCTCCGATCACACTCTTAATCTCATGGCTGTTAGACGGGAGATGAAGCTACATTCTTCAACTCACTTGACAGCATACAGGCATCTGAACAGACAGATCTCCAAATGCATGCGGCGGGACTTACGCAACTTCAATACAGCTCGTATTGAAGAAGTCATCGAGCGGAACCAAGGCTCCAAAGTCTTTGCCAGAGATCTGTCTGCCAGAAATAGCCATCTGTCAAAGCTGAAGACAGAATGTGGCAGCATCGTTTCCGGGATACCTGAGATTTTGATTGAGATTGAGAGGTTCTATGGGCAGCTGTACACGTCATCGTTGGAGCCACAAGCAAGTGTGAGTAACGATCCAAGAGCGAGTCTCATCCGACACTATTCCGAAGATATCCCGGACGTCAGTCTGAGCGAAATTAGAATGGCTCTCCAGCACCTTAAAAACGGTAAGGCCCCAGGCGAGGATGGAATTACAGCGGAGCTTCTAAAATCGGGTGGAAGACCGGTACTTGAAGTCCTTCAGAAGCTCTTTAATTCCGTCCTCCATGGTGGCATTACACCGGAGGCGTGGAGCAGAAGTGCGGTGGGCTTGTTCTTTAAGAAAGGTGACAACGCTCTCTTGAAGAACTACAGACCGATTTCCCTTCTGAGCCGCGTCTACGTGCTGATTCCGAAAGTCATTACGAATCGTCTCGCGCGCAGACTTGACGACTTCCAGCCTCCCGAACAAGCTGGTTTCCGAAAGGGCTTTAGCACTACAGACCATACCCTTCGGCAAATTGTACAGAAGTCCGAAGAGTACAATTTGCCACTATGTCTGGCGTATGTGGACTATGAGAAAGCCTTTGATTCCGTCGAAATTTGGGCGGTGCTGCAGTCCCTTCAGCGGTGCCAAGTTGACTGTCGGTATATCGAAGTGTTGAAGTGTTTGTACAGTAGAGCTACGATGGCTATCCGAGTACAGAACCAGTGTACGAAACCTATCCAATTGCAGAGAGGTGTAAGACTGGGTGACGTCATATCCCTGAAACACTTCACCGCTGCATTGGAAGACGTTTTCAAGCTTCTGGACTGGAAAGGATACGGTATCAACATCAACGGAGAGTACATCACTCACCTTCGATTTGCTGACGATATAGTCCTTATGGCAGAAACGCTGGAGGACCTAAGCACTATGCTCAATGACCTCAATAGTGTCTCTCAACGGATAGGTCTTAAGATGAACATGGACAAAACAAAGATTATGTTTAATGTCCATGTCACACATATGCCGGTAGTTGTTGGGAGCACTAAGAATGAAGTTATTGACGAGTATGTTTACCTGGGACAAATAGTCCGACTATAATAATAATAAATAGGCGCCTTTTTTTTCTGTGGCAACCTCGGTGACAAATAGTTAAAAAATTGGGCTCCCAAATAATTTCGTAAAAGCAATTATTGTAATTGATAATTTTCCACGGAAACTAATATAAATGTTGATGAAAATGAGATAAGCATGGATGAAATAGTGAAAGCGTTGAAAAGTATGAGATTAGGTAAGGCTGCAGGGTATGACAGGATTACCGTCGAGATGCTGAGGGCTGGACAGGGCCTGGTGGCTAGTCAGCTGTACCGCCTTTTCAATCTGTGCTGGCGAAATGGGCAAGTACCGGCAGACTGGTGCAAAGCCGTAATCGTGCCATTGTATAAGGGAAAAGGGTCACGGCAGGACTGCATAAATTACCGCGGTATAAGCCTTCTCAGCGTCGTCGGTAAATTGTATGCGAAAGTGTTGATTGAAAGGATTGTGAATGAAACAGACAAGAAAGTATGGGATGCACAAGCGGGATTTAGAAAGGGAATGGGATGTACGGATCAGGTCTTTTCCTTGCGGTGCATAGCCGAAAAGTATTTGGCTAAAAACAAGAAAGTCTACTGCGCGTTCGTAGATCTAGAAAAGGCCTATGATAGAGTGGTGAGGAATGAATTGTGATCAGCACTGTCCGGGAACGGTGTGAGCAGTATCCTCATACGAGCAATGCAATCTCTTTATAGGGATTCTAGGGCTTATGTAAGGATAAACGGGGCATACACTGAATGGTTTAATATCGAAAAAGGTGTTAGACAGGGATGTGTAGCGTCACCGTGGCTGTTTAATCTGTTCATGGACAATTGTTTGACAGATTTAAAAGAGAATGAAAGTGGGTTGAGAATGAATGAGTTACTCGTCAAATGTTTTCTCTATTCTGATGACCAAGTATTACTTGCGTCTTCGGCCGAGGAGTTGCAGGAGATGGTAACTGCTATGAGTGGAGCTTTTGTTAGAAAGGGAATGAAGATGAATGTAAGGAAGACGAAAGTGATGGTGTTTGAAAAAGATGAGGCAGTGACAGACTGCAACATTGTGATTGAAGATGAACAAATTGAACAGGTGAAAGAGTTTGTGTATCTGGATTCAAAGTTTACAAGAGATGGAAAGTGTGAGAGTGATATCGAAAGAAGAGTGAATGCAGGAAACATGGTGAATGGAGCTTTGCACTCCTTTATGAGCAGTCGGAAGGTGTCTAACAAGGCTTGTTTGGCTGTGCATGAGGGGGTGTTGGTTCCGACACTCATGTACGGAAGTGAAACTTTGGTATGGCAGAAGAAACATGAAAGCAGAATAAATGCAGTTGAGATGAGAGCATTAAGAAGTATGATAGGAGTTAAACTAAGTGACAGGCTAAGAAATAGTGAGATAAGGAAACGTTGTGGTCTGAAAGAAGATGTAGTGACAAAAATTGAGAAAGGTATGCTGAGATGGTTTGGCCATGTCGAGAGAATGAATGAAGAACGATTGACGAAAAAAGTGTATAAGGCGAGTGTGAATGAAAGTGTTGGAAGGGGTAGACCTAGGCGGACATTTCTAGACCAAATCAGGGACGTCTTGAAAAAAGGCCAGGTCAAGAGTACCCTAAACCGTAGAGCATGTATGAAGGGAATAATGAAAGTGGACGAAGCAAAACAAGTATGCAAGGATCGTAGCAAGTGGAAAGAACTGGTCTCTGCCTACCCCCACGGGAAAGAGGCGTGATTATATGTATGTATGTAAATTTAAGTTATAGTTGTTAATTACGAACAAATTGTATTGTGTAATAAATAAAAGTGGTAAATATTTAAATAAATAAATTTTTAGTGCCTCTCAAAGTGACAGCAGGTAACGAACATCGTTTAAATGTTACTGTAATTCTTGTTATCCCTTTTAATATTTACAATATATCTCTTAAGTGTTGTTGTTTTCGGATTTCATTTTGAATTGTTTTCTTGATAATTTAATTTGAGATCTGTAATTAGAGTCCTACAATTGGATATTTGCTTACTCTGTTCCCTTGATTTTCCATCTTTGTTTTCTTTTACTATTTAAAATACACAGTAAAATGAATACTCTTAATGCCAAAACGCGCCAGATGGAGAACCAACTCCATCTTGCGCTCTAAGAACTGAGGGCGTCCAGGGAGCAGTTTGAGCTGTTACTTAAAGAAAGGGATGACAACGAAAAGGAAATAATAAGTATAATTTCGAAAAATACTCAATTGAAAAGTGATATGGTTAAGTTACATAGAGACTATACAGATATTTTAAAGGAAAAGGATCAGCTCCAGGGAACAGTCGATGAGTTTGACCGATGCAGCAAAGAATATGAGGAATCCCTCAGATTAATTGCTGCATTGAAATTACAATTAACTGAAGCTAATGAGCAAATTTCACAATTTAAACAAAATATTGATAACTTGCATGCACTTAAAACTCAGAGTCTGTTCGAGGAGCTCGTAGAATGTAAATTTCATAAAACGTTGCAACCCCCCAGAACAATAGATTTGACTGATGATTCTACCACATCAAGAACAGCAGAAAGGATTACAAGCAGCAGAAGGAAATTAAAAAAATATATAAAAGTTAATAAATATATTAGGAAAGTGCAAAAATTAGTTAAAAATAAAATTAATATTAAAAATTATACAAATGTATGTACGGAAAAGCAAGAGTTAATTAGTAAAATTAAATTATATTCAATTGAGGTGGCAAACATGAAAAATTTTTTTTGAGACTGAAATAGAGTGTCTTAATTCAGAAATTTTATCACTTCAAACCTCATTACAATATGTCAAATAAAAATAAATCTGCAGGGAATAAGATAAAAGAACACATACTGGCCATGGATAATCTGGTAAAGTCCTGCAAGTATAACGAGGAACGTTTTGACTCCTTATTAAAATATCAAAATGAATATCAGTGCTCACTGCCAGGTTCTTTAGGGACTGTGTGTGTTAATAATATGACAAGCAGTAATACTTCATTTTCTTTATCTACACTCTATGATAGTACCATAACAAAGCAGATAAATTTAAAAAGTAATTCATATAATGAAAAAAATAATATAATTGTGTATAGTGATGACATAGGCAAAAACTTGGGTATATCATTGAATAACTGTTTAAAAAGGCAACAGATAAGTAATTACTGCATGCCTGGAGTATCATTCAGTGATATTATGAATAAAATTTTAACTAGTAAATTTAACCCTAATAGTATATTAATAATTTTTGTTGGGAGAAGAGCCAATATGAACAAGAATCAATTATTAAAATATATTGAATATCTCAATAACATAAATGTGGTTAAACTTATCTTGTTTACATTTCCTTACATAGAGGGGTGGCCACAGGAAAATAAACTAAGACATAATTTAAATTTAATGATGCATAACTTGACATGTAACAATAACTTAAATTTGACATTTAATTGTAAGAATAATAATGATAAATTTCATTTAATTGATATTAATAATTTAACTAAGAAGTTTTTAACAAGAGATAGGTATTACCTATCAAAGCATAGTTTAAGACTGGTAGCAAATACTCTATCTTATTATTTATATTTTAACTCAGCCAATGATTTGGCTACCTTGACACCTGCTTCTTTTGAGCAACAAAATAATTTTACATTTGATTTGGAACCAGTTCCAAGTAATTTAAATTAGATAATAAGACAATAGAGGTAATTTCTAGCAAAGATAATTTAAATAGCTTAGAATGCAACTTACCAATACATAACTATGCAATTTTACAAAATGTCAATAATAAAAACTGTATCAACCTGGTGCATCAAAATATACAAGGTATGTTAGGCAAAGAATTAGAAATTGAATTATTTTAAATAGTAACAGTATACATATTTTATGTATTACAGAACATTGATTGAAAGAATACAACTCCATATTTAAGTTCAGTAATCACCAGGTGGTCAGTTCGTTCAATAGAGATACTAAATTACGTGGTGACTCCTTAATATTAGCTAATAAGTCCTTATCATGTAAAGAACGTAAAGACATTGTGAGCCTCTCTGTTGAGCGTACTGTAGATATGGCATGTGTTGAGATTGACCACCTTATTGTTGTCAGTGTTTACAGACCCCCATGTTCAAGTTATGATACTTTTGAAAAAGTTATGGAAGAAGTTTTAGTTAAGCGTAATAAACAGAATAAATCTCTTGTAGTGTGTGGAGACTTTAATATCAATTTCCTGGAAACTTCTTCCATCAGTATTACATTTTGTTCTTTGTTCAAATCCTATAATCTTAATAATTTATTCTTTGAAGCAACACGTATTGCAGGGTGTAGTGCAACTTGTATTGATAATATTTTTTTAAGTGTTGTACCAATCAACAAATCAATAATTCAAAAACTTAGTTCAGATCACTGTGGACAACTAGTTTTGTTACCTTATATGCACAAAAAACAGGTAATTGAGAAAATTGTGTTTGTTCCTATTAATATAACGCCTGGAGAGATTTAGAAGTAATATGTTAAAAATCCTTCCATCCCTTTCTTATAAGAACAATGCAGACTATTTATATAGAGAATTATTTACTTTTATAAACAATGAATTTAATAAAACATCCACTTCTAAAACATTCTCCAGAAACAGTCGCAAGGCATTTAATGAGTGGGCGACAGTAGGAATTCATAAAAGCAGACGAAGGTTATATGACCTTTACCATGAAAGATCATATAATCTTTCCGATGCTTTTAAATAATATGAAAAATATTATTCTAAAATGTTTAAAAGAGTTTGCTCCACAGCCAAATCATTACATATTAGTAACAAAATTAAGACGGCTAAGAATAAAATTAAAATGACGTGGAGTATAATTAACAGCGAAACCGGTAAAGAGAAACCTCGTAACTCAAACTATCAGTTAAAAATTAATAATGAATTGACTAAATCAAATCAAGAAGATGCAGCGGTGTTTGAGAAATATTTCACTGATGTACCTATCTTGACAACAGAGTCATTGAATACTTCTCCAACTGTCGCCGAGTCATTACTTAAACAGAATGTTAATACCTGTTTAAAAGAATTTAGATTTGAAAAAGTATTACCGCGTAATATTGTAAAATACTTCAAAACCATTGATGTAAAGAAAACCGCAGATTTGTGGGGGATTTCCGTTACAGTGATTGAGTCCATAATAGATTTAATTGCACCTCATCTTGCTATTATTTTTAATACTTGTGTCGATTCTGGTGTGTTTCCTGATTTAATGAAGTATAGTAAAGTAATACCTTTATTTAAATCTGGTAGTACATTGGACCCCGCTAATTATAGACCTATTTCTGTACTACCAACTCTCAGTAAAATATTTGAAAAAATTATTTAGCATCAATTGTTAATTTTTTTTATTACAAATAAATTACTTCATAAAAATCAATTTGGTTTTACAAGGGGTCGCTCGACGTCTGACGCCGGTGTTGAGCTTATGAAATATATTTTTAATGCCTGGGAGAATTCACAAGATGCCTAAGGTGTTTTCTGTGACCTTTCCAAGGCTTTCGATTGTGTTCATCATGTTACATTAATGAGGAAACTACAACATTACGGTGTAAAAAATTTGGCGCTTAAACTTATTACTTCATATTTAAGTAACAGAACTCAAAAAGTCGTCATTAATGGTAAATGATCCTCCGGATCGGTAGTATCAATGGGCATTCCTCAGGACTCGATTCTTGGCCCATTCCTGTTCTTCATCTATATTAATGACTTACCTTATCTTGTAGGGGACAATCACGATATAGTATTATTTGCTGACGATTCATCTTGAATTTTCAAACTGAAACGGCAGTCAATTAAATATGACGATATAAATAATGCTCTATCGAAACTAGTACATTGGTTTAACGCCAACAATTTGCTCTTAAACGGCAATAAGACAGATGTATTAAATTTACAATGCCTAATGTAAAACATTCGAAAACCAATGTGCTCTTAAATGGGGAAGAGTGGAGTTTTGTGGATACCACTGTTTTTCTCGGTATTACTATTGACGCGAAACTTCAATGGGGCCCCCATATATCTAAATTAGCAAGCAGACTTAGTTCTGCAGCATAAGCTGTAAGAAAGATTAGAAGTCTCACAGATGTTGAGACAGCTAGGTTAGTGTATTTTAGTTACTTTCATAGCGTAATGTCTTATGGAATTTTGCTATGGGGTAATGCGACTGATATTGAAGCTATATTTGTTTTGCAAAAGAGAGCCGTACGGGCGATTTATAATCTAAATTGTAAAGAGTCCCTCAGAGAAAAATTTAAAGAAATAAACATAGTAACTTTGGCATCGCAATATATTTATGAAAATGTAATGTATGTACATAAAAACATAAATAGCTTTAATAAGAATAAGGATGTTCATACCTTAAACACTAGGAACAAACATAAGCTTGTAATGCCACTTACTAGACTCCACAGAATTAGTAATTCATTTATGGGGCAATGTATACGCTTTTACAACAGAATCCCAGAACATGTTCAAAGTTTGTCAATAAACGAGTTTAAAAGTTTTATTAAAGAAAAACTGTACAAAAAGGGTTATTATAATATCAAGGAATACATGAATGAAAATAACCCCTGGGAATAAGGTGATCGCCACCATGCTGGTTCTATGAAAATTCATTTAAAATTGTATATACAAAATTATTGTTAAGTTAAATCATGTTTAAAAAAAAGTCCCGCTGGGTTTCTTGCTGGTTCTTCCCAGGACAGAGGTATTTTCCGAACCAGTGGTAAATAAAATAATGACTTTCAATAAGTATTATGTAATAATCCATATTGAATAAAAATCATTCTATTCTATTCTATTCTACTAGGTAAGTCTAACTTCGACCGAGAGGTCAATCGACGGATTCAACTCGGCTGGGCAGCGTTCGGGAAACTACGACACATCTTCTCGTCAGGTATACCTCAAAACTTGAAAACGAGACTGTACACCCAGTGCGTGTTGCCAGTGATGACATACGAAACTGAGACGTGGTCCTTCACAGCTGGCCGTATGAGGAAGCTCAAGGTCGCTCAGCGAGCTATGGAGAGGGCTATGCTCGCAGTTTCTCTGCGTGATAAACTTAGAAATGAGGATATCCGCAGTAGGACCAGAGTAACCGACATAGCCCAACGGATTAGTAAGCTGATGTGGCAGTGGGCCGGCCATATAGCTCGAAGAACCGACAACCGATGGGGAAGAAAGGTTCTTGAGTGGCAGCCTCGTACCGGTAGGCGAAGTGTAGGGCGACCCCCCACGAGATGGAGTGACGACCTGGTAAGGCATGCAGGAAGTCGATGGATGCAGGTGGCTCAGGACCGTGCTTTGTGGCATTCCTTGGGGGAGGCATATGTTCAGCTGTGGACTTATGAAAGGCTGTAATGATGATGATGATGATGATTTAAAAGATAATAATGCGTGTAAAAGAACTGTCTTACACTTCTTTTACATTTGTAAGTACATATTATACTTCATAAGGATAAATTGTAACTGTTGGGAGAAAAATATTCTACTTTTTAATTTGTTGCCGCTTCTTGTCACAAGATCTCCCCGCAAAAAGGACTTGTTGAAACGATGGCGTAGCATTTTACTTTCAAACAGTGCTTTTTAATAGCCAATTTCAAATAAAAATATTTGTCTTTGACTTAACCTAATGTATGTTTGGATGTTTTTCCTTCAATCACACTTGAGCGGCTGGATAAATTTTAATGAAATTTGATTTTTTTTTTTTGGAAACACATGTAAACTCTATAAAACACATTTTAAAAGCATTCTTATGAAGAAAGGATATTATAAATTAGGCACTCTTCTTACACTTTTTTACTTGTGTAAGCTGTTATTGCTCTAACTATACATTATCTCTTTTACCTTTTTATCTCTATATCTTTTTAACTTTTTTAATTTTATTGCTTTTTTTAATTTCTTACAAAATGGCATCAAGGGCTAAATGATTAATATGTAACAAATGTGATAAAGAATTATGTCATACGGAATTTCTTAAATGTTATGTACGCAAATTCTTTTGTGAAATTGAATGCTTAAGTATTACATTCAAATGCTTCTATCTAATATCTAAAGAACACAAACTTAAATGGAAGTGCTAAACTTCCTTGGGACGGAATACAGATGTTACAGAAGCTAAAACCCAACAAAAACTAAGCAATATCACATAATCATGGTCATTAAAATAACATAACACAGCACTGACCATTATATATACAAGTAACACAGAGGAAGCCAAGAGTGGGTAAACATAATTCTTTTGAAGATTTATCAAATAATGAGATCATAGAAAATTCCAAATTCTTAGATGATACTTCACAAAGTTTACCTAATTTAACAACCACGGAGAGCTCACTGAACAATGATCTTAGGAATGAAATACATGCGTTTTCTATAAACTATCTAGAGCAAACTATGAAATAAATTTATTAAATTTGGAAATCACAAAATATCAAAAAAAAAATTACTGAACAGCAAAAGAAGCACGATATATACAAAAAGTTTTTATCAAATGGAGATATATCACCACGAAGGTTAACACCGATGAAGTTAGATAAAATTCCACCGATGAAGTAGATGAATTTATATCCACTTCACAGGATACGAACAGCAAAACAAAAGTTGGACAAAGTTCAAACATACATTCGACTACAAAAAAGGACCTTAAACTGCAAGAAACTTGCATAGAAAATAACCAACAACAACTCTTCATAAAACGATTATTTTTGCTGATGACGCAACACACATAAAAAATACAGTTAATTTGAGAAAACCTCCTCTCTTTTTTGAAGTCAGTTAAAAACGACTTTGTAAAAGCCAGTTTTAAATAAAAATATTTGTTTTGGGCTTTGAATTTGCCTAGTGTATGTTTGTTCTTCAATCACACTTGAGCGGCTGGACGAATTATAACGAAATATGACATTTTCTAGGAAAAATAAAATTTGGCTTGAAAGTCAATTATTATGTCTCGAAACAAAACAGGTACATAAATATATCGTATGTTACCAGCGAGGCCAAAATCATGCTCAACTTAAGAAACAAGCTTACTACTTTTAAAAAAGTCGGCAACCTGCAATTCCCCTGGTGTTGTAATGGGCGGCAGTCAACACTTACCACCAGCTGAGCCGCATGCTCATTTGTCTAACAATATTCACGATCGTACCATTTATCTATACAAATAAATAAAATTGGAGCGTCTGT
Organism: Parnassius mnemosyne; assembly: GCA_963668995.1. Classification (NCBI taxonomy): domain Eukaryota; kingdom Metazoa; phylum Arthropoda; class Insecta; order Lepidoptera; family Papilionidae; genus Parnassius; species Parnassius mnemosyne. The sequence goes on from CAVLGL010000142.1 coordinate 181,373, forward strand.
TGGTAATGTCAAAATTACAGCTTTTTACTAAATGAATATGAAAGTATATATGGAACTAATAACAAAAATACTACTTTTAAATTTTTTGTCTGTCTGTCTGTTTGTTCCGGCTAATCTCCGAAACGGCTGGGCCGATTTTGATGGGATTTTCACTGGCAGATAGCTGATGTCACAAGGAGTAACTTCGTCATCTTTTATTTTAGAAAAAGAATTAGGGTTCCGCGCAAAAAAAATTAAAACTCCAAATAACATGCGCGCGAAGTCGCGGGGAACAGCTAGTATTAAAATAGAAATTATTGAAGTTTCTGTTTATAAAAATAAATAATATCTTTATTTTGTCCGACGGAGTACGGGTACCGTATAGTAAAACCAGGTTTAAAGTCGTTTTCTATTATATTCTCTCTCTCCCATTTATGCACATTATGGTCACAAAGCTTATCCTAGGATTTCCGTAATTTTACCTTTTCTATTGTACCTAAGGGACGAATGATAATGGAATGGAAATGGAAAATGGTAAATCGGGAGGATTTGAGCAAAGAATATTATATTACTACAATGTACTTTGAGGCAATCTATGGGAGAGATCTATTTTCAGCAGTAGTCTTTTATCAGCTGTATTGGATGAATGAATATATAATGTCATAGACATTTTCAGAAGTATTGCAACCCATAACTTATATTGCAGTTTTTCCTATTTTTAACAACATTATTTTCAACTGCTTTTTAAAAAGGAGATGGTCGATTCGACTGTTTTTGTGTGTTACCTCAGAAATTTTTTTCTACATTGATGGTGTGTCCAATGCTTATTTAACTGACTTCGACTACATCGATGGTGTGTCCATTTTATTTATGTTGAAGTCAGTTACATAAAATGTTTAATTTTACCACTTGTTATTTCTATCACTTCACAGTCCACAAGCTTATTGATCTACATGGTCAAAGGCAGTATAAGTATATCGACAACCCCATATCGTTCCGTGAGTGTCGTAAGAGGCGACACAGGGAAACAAACCAGGAGATCCAGAATCAGTGTCCCCTGAAAAAAAAACTGCGTATGCCAAACCGCTTGCTAAGCGTGGCAACTATGGCAAATATCCCCCTGTGAAGTAATTCATGGCGGAAGCCAATGTATGTTCAGCAGGAACTTTTAATAGGCTGTTACAGTAATAATTTTTTACCGCGTTTTTATTAACTTGTTTTAATGTATGTCGAATTTGATAAGTGATTTTGAAATAAAGTCCCAATAATCTATAGACTTGAAATTTTCAACTTAGTACTGAATCGGACGGCAATGTAAAAATATGAAAGAGTTTTTTTTAAAACGTTACCCCCACACTAGGATTTTCTCCTGTGTCGTGGAGGCAGTTTACAAACATAAATTGCACAAGGACAAACATCCAGACCCGGAATAATTATTTGTAGGCCATACAAATACTTGTTCCGCGCGGGATTCGAACCCGCGGCCCCCAGCGAACAACTGATTGCTAAGCCACTGCGTCACGGAGCCGTCATAAGAATAAACGTAGTACATTAAAAAATGTTATTGCTTCTTTTTGTTAACCCTGTTAATAAAACGCTTTCATATACATTGAAACGATATTTCAAAATTAATAGCCTAACCCCTTAAGTTTCAAAATAAATTTTAAAAAAAATCTTTTGATCTCTTAAGTTGCTTTTCAAGATACACCTTGCAGGCGATTGAAGGTGGTTAATTATTTACTTACTAGTCCGAGCGAGCAAGTTATGATGACCTCGCTTGCGTCCCGAGTGTTAGTTTGAGTGACTATATTTAATTATACGCTACTTCAGTAAGTGTTCAAGTTTCTTAATAAAGAAGTTTAACACTCGAAACATAAGTCTGCAGAAACAAACTAATTGAAGTATTTTATTTACTAGCACCAAAGCAAAGTCGTTATCGAAGCTAGGTATCAATTGTTATTGCACGAATAGGTCGGCGCGACCGGGGTTTACCAGGCTCTCACAGAATACCAATGTGAAGTGGCAGCTTAATGCTAGCACAGTCTATAAATCCATACAGTCGTCCGACGAAAACGCCTAGACAGGGAAATCGTGCGGGGTGTGAGGGTTGAGACGCGGGAAGTACGAGCCCGAGCTGCTCATGCCAATCGTATTAGTAGCTCGGGACACGACTTCCAGGGTTAACGCTCGTTTGCTTTTATTATTTTTAAACTTAGTGTATAAGGAAATTGGTTCATACGACGTGTGCTGTGAGAGATTGCAAATCGTCATCTCGCATAAATAAATATCTGCGATTTCATCAAATTCCGCACGCGGAAGAAATGTAAATAAATATTTTTTTTACCTTTCTTCCGTGTTCTTTTTGTGTTGTGAACAAATTGCCAACTTAAAAAAAATAGCGGACGTAAAAAATAGGTACTAGTCGCTGGGCATTACTGTTTCGAATTTTGATTGTTTTTCTTCATGTAAATCGTGTGGTTGGACAGGCTAAGGTTTTAGACCATACTATAGTGCCTCGTCTTCGGTCTTTCGAAGCTTTTTATAAAATATTAAGATTTAGGGTCAATTTTTAGATTTGTCGCAGTGCTAATTACGAAAATAGCATTTACTTTTAAATCCAAAATGGCGGTCATTTTTAATGTATGTATGTTATGGATGTCAATTTTAAAGTTTCTTGGGGTATTACGAATACGGCATCCATTTTCATATCCAAGATGGCGGACATTTTCTTAATAATATGATATGGGTATCAATTTCGAGGTTTCTTGTGGTGCTGATTAGAAAAATGGAATTCTTTTTTAAATTCAAGATGGTGGACATAATTTTTTTAATGTTATGGATGTTAATTTCGAGAATTTTTGGGGTGCCAATTACGAAAACGGCATCAATTTTTATATCCAACATGGTAGATTTTTAATAATACAATATGGATGTCAATTTTGAGGTTTCTGGGGGTGATGATTATGAAAATTTATAAATAAGAATTGTATTTAAACATTTCAGATGCAACTTATGGATGGAAGTTATTGATAGACCTTATTTAGTTGAAAGAATTTTCGAAAGCCGAAAGAATCATTTGTTAAATAAACGAATAATTCAATGTCTTTAGTCATTGTAACGTTAATAATAATATGGATTTGATTTGATTTTATATCACTCCCTCACGTTGTAAGGCGTGCAATTAGCGTTTTGAGTACTTTCAGGAGAAATGTAAGAACACATTGTTACTTATTCTTTATATTATAAATCATACTGTTGATGACGATGTAGATCTAAAATAAATAATTAAATTAGTAAAAGTTGTTAAGTTATCACAACCCCAACCTCCATACGCTGTCTAGACATTGTCGGCATTTATCACGAGATCAAAGGCGTCGTCCTACTGTATGTTTACTGTGATGCTAGTGTGCTTCGTATGGTGAGTGTAGAGAGCCGGAGACTTTTTGTACTGGTAGCTAGGCATTCGATCTTAGTACTCAGGGGTAACAACGCATCTGCATATGGATTCTTAATCGAGGGAAAATGTAGAGCCTATGGATCACGGGTGAACTGTGTTCTCGTTTGTTACCCTTATTCTATAAAAAATGCACATGTAGTCTCTCAAGTTTAAAGATTCAGCCTATATACGTCCCACCGTTGGGGATGGGCCTCCTTGCATTTCGAATATGGAGCAATTATTCTACCATACTGTGCGCTACTGTGTGTTCTTACTTTTCTTTTTTCAACTTGTTGCTAAGCTATTGCGCCACCAAGCTCTCATAATCGCGGGCTTTACATGTCCTTGAAATATTACTTTAATATGTATGTTTTTATGTGTATGTTTTAATGTATATTTCTGTGTATATATGATAATGCCTTAAGCCATTACCTCCGCCGGTTTTACAATTTGTGTGCATAAAAGTTTAAATATATAAAGAGAGAAGCGGTTAATCAAAACAAAATTGCAACTATCAACTTCCTTTGTATCGGCAATAATCGAACCCACGTTGGTCGTACTTAAAAATTTGCAAACAATAGCTTAGCTTCCAGCGCTCATGGAAGATGGGAAATGTAAGGTGTGTTAAAATGTAATTCTCTCATACAACTGGCAATATCTCTAGACAAGTTAATTTACATGCGACAACGTATAAATATTCAACAGCGTTGCCTTCTTCACCGCAAGAGACGTCCTATGTGGTAGAGCCATGCTGCAGCTATATTATGGTTGTAGCACGAATGGGTCGGCTCGACCGGGGAAGGACCACGCTCTCACAGAAAACCAGCGTAAAATAGCAGCTTAACGCTGCTGTGTTTCGTATGGTGAATGTAGAGAACCGGAGACCCTTTTTACTGGCAAAGAGTCATTCCATCTTAGTCCTCACGGGTGACAACGCATTTGCATCTTGAGTCTTTATTGAGGATAGATGTAGATGTCTATGGGTCACAGTAACCACTTACCATCAGGTAGACTGTGTGTTCACCCGACCCTATAAAAAAAAACACTGATAAAATTATCAATCATAATTTCTGGTAAATATTGACTTATTACATGCTCGACGAAGAAATTTAATTAGCTAATATCCGCGTATTAAACGCGGTGACTGACCGCTAAGAGCCTATTTCACCTAACTGCAGTGTCAAAATAACTTGACGATGAGTCGTTTAGAGGCCAAACACGTGTTGTCGTATCGACGGTGATGTCTTTCCATGTGTAGTGATGTTGTGATAATTAAGTGAAGACAGTTCTCTTTAGTCACCATACGGGAGAGCGTGGTCCTTCCCCGGTCTAGCCAACGCATTCGTATTTAAGAACACTCACTGGATGGTATGAAATGACTGATTTTGCATAATAAGTGACGACATAATCAAACCACTCAATCTCTCAATGATTATGGGTGCTCTAAAGCATACCAACCATCGAGAATTAATAATTATTTAATTTGAACGTAGTAAAATGCCTAGAATTAGATTTCTTTTTATACCAATGAAATATAATAAAAATAAAAATCTTATTATGAGATTGAACAGATTTGTTTTAGGATGCAGGTAGAAAACAAATAGCTCAGCAACGATGATCCATTTTAAAGCTAATAAAATAAAAATTACGTGACTTTCCCGTTAATCTAGTGGGTTCAAATCCCTATTTGAGTCAAATTCAGTTATTGTGTTTTTCTATCAACTACAGGAGTCAGGAATTTGGCGGTATTTCAATACCGTGCTTCAAAAAGCACGTACAGCCGCTGCTCTAGTGCTTGACCTCTTTCCACTTGTGTCGGCTGCCATTTCATCGCATTATGAGAGTGAGCGAATAGAGAGTATGTGTGTGAGAGAATGAGATTTTTTTATAGGAGATGGGGCAAACGGGCATGCAGCTCAACTGATGGTGACTACCGCCGCCCATGAACAACCGTAACACCAGGAGAATTGCAGATGCGTTGCCGGCCTTTTAAAAAGGAGTAGGCTCTTTTCTTGAAGGTACCTAAGTTGTATCGGTCTGGAAAATTGCTGGTGGTAATCGATTCCACAAGGCAGTTGTGCGAGAAAGAAAACATGTTCTAAATCACACAGTGGTGGACCGCCAATCATCCAGGTGGTATGGATGGTATCGCAAGTTTTATCGCGATGTGCGATGGTGAAATTGAGCGGCTGGAATTAATCCGAACAATTCCTCAGAACACTCCCCGTGGTAAATGCGATAAAATATGCAAACAGATGCAACATCTCTATGCAGTGCCAGTGTATCGAGCCAATTAGAAAGAACTCGATCATCATAGTTTCGAACCACTCTGCGCTGGATGAGGTCAAGTGAAAGGAGCTGGCACTGAGGTCCCCCGGCCCAGAGATGAGAACAGTACTCCATGTGAGGCCAGATTTGCGCTTTGTAAAGTTGCAAGCGATGTGCCGGTATGAAATACTGTCTCGCTCTGCTGATCACGCCAAGCTTTCTAGAGGACAGATTGGCCTTCCCTTCCAAGTCACCACGAAACTGCACACTATTCGATATGTTAACGCCAAGGATTCCGATGCTAGCTGAGGCAGCAAGGGGAGTGCCTTGTAACTGAGGAGATACGACAAAGGGGTTCCTTTTAGCGGTAAACGCGCAAACTTGTGTCTTCTGGGGATTGAACTGGGCTAGATTTAGTCGCCCCAAATCCGAGACTTTGTTCAGTAAAGACTCGACTTCAGACACAAATTTGTCCCAGTACTCGCCGAAGTTTTCCCGAGAAATATTGGCACGGCCGGTATATAAGGCATCACCAGTACTGTCGTCTGCATAGCAATGAATGATACTGGTTTGCAACATATCATCGATATGCAGGAGAAACAGCGTTGGTGATAGCACGCAGCCTTGTGGAACACCAGCGTTGATAGGCTTGAAATCAGAGCATGCACCGTCTACAAAGACCTTGATGCTCCGATCAGCAAGGAAACTGGTGATCCATTTGCATAATTTCTCGGGAAGGGAGATTCGAAAGAAGCGCTTTGTGCCCCTTGCACTCTACTGCCTTCGCCCATCTATGAGTCAGGTAAACCAAAAAATCACCAGCTGATCCACTCCAACGAAAATCGTACTGGTGGTCCCTAATCAGCTGGTGATCCTCAAGGTACCTCATGAGCTGGCAGTTTATAATGGATTCCATTATTTTGGAGAACAAGGAGGTTATGGCGATAGGCCTGTTGTTGGACGGGTGTGAGCGGTCGCCTTTTTTAGGGATCGGGTGGACCAAAGCTGTCTTCCATGAATTCGGGACTACGCCTTGGGAGTAGGAGTACTGGAAACGACGCGTTTAAACCGGTGCCAACTCCGAAGCACATGTCTTCAGCGCAATTGGAGGGACTCCATCAGGCCCACTCGACTTGCTGACGTCCAAGGAGAAAAAAAAAGCGTAAAACATTTACGAACAGAGCGCTGTGTAAATCGTACATTCGGCATGGAGCACTCACACCGCGGGATGGTCGGCGGTGTATTCCCCCCGTCATCTAGAGTCGAGTTGGACGCAAGGAGAGAGCTTAAAAGATCGTCTTTCTCCTTTGCGGCATAGGCCAGTGAGTCGTCCTCTCTGTGCAGAGGTAGAGGCACCCGTAGACGTGAGTATGGTCGTCGCTGACTACGCACAGCGATAGGATGGACAGGTAGCCGTACTTTCAAGACTGCCGAGTTGTCGAAAAAAGATGTCCTCTCTGACGTATACGCAAACCTTCTTATTGCTCCACTTGCCCCGAGCAGTATTAGTCGCGAGCGAAATTTTGTCCCCCCCCCCCCCCACTCCCTGAATAAGCAAGGCAGCCTGAGCACCCACGCTCAGGAGTGGAGTAGTTTGGTCGTGGATGCTCAGCGAGGGATTCTCCAGGGGTGCTGGTACCCTCCTGGGGTAATTTTTTGTTTAATTCCGCTACCATGTTTATTTGGGGGGGGGGGGGGGGAGAATTGGGCCTCCGGTCACCTGCACTCACCAAGCGCAACGCAGAGGTAAACCTCTACTTCAGGCTGGTATTCTGTGAGGTCGTGGTACCACCCCGGTTCGAGCCGGCCCATCCGTGCGACAGAAAAAGCTGCCGCGTGGCTGTACCACTGTGTGTTTGCGTACAAACTCGTGCCCTATAGTCGTATCCTGCGCACATGCGTAGACTCCGTTCAGAATGGCCACCATGTCCAAAATTCGGTCTGAAGAGCATTAACATGAATAAAGTTAGAAATATTTAAATTAGTTCTGTACGGACTTCCTCGTTCCTGTCGACACTTGTAATTTTTCTGGGTGCCATCATCTTGGAATTCTATATTTAAAAAAAAATTATCACATGCTTAGGATGCAAGATTTCGCCATATGGAAAGTCTAACCTGCGAAGATCGGCCAAAAATTTAAGTTAATCGTTGAAAATATGCCGGGTCGACCAGTTGGGAATTAAAAAAGTAATTAAATACGATAAAGTCCGTGAATTAATTTTATTTTTTATTCATTAAGTATAAAGTTAAACAACACAATGACGACATAGATAGACTAAATGGATGCTTATATAGAAATTCTTAAGTAGACCTTAAAGAAATACCCGCCTTTTAAGACAAACGGGGTAAAGCATTTCAATGCAATTCATTTTCCATGACGACGTTTGCAATTTATTTTAGACATATTTAATGTAATAAGATAAGAGCTAAATATTCAGAATAATCTCCAAATTACATCTTTACCAGAAAATCCATTTCGAAAATGAATATTGGTGTTTATTTTACATTTCGCATCTGTTATGAGATTTGCTTCGCTTATATTTTACACTTTGAATGGAATAAGTGTGACAAACGAGCACACAATCCATCTGATGGTAAGTGGATGCTGTAGCCGAAAGACATCTTTATCTATCTTCGATTAAGAAACAAAATGCAAGAAAAATTTAAAGAAATAAACATATTAACTTTGGCATCGCAATATATTTATGAAAATGTAATGTATGTACATAAAAACATAAATAGCTTTAATAAGAATAAAGATATACATACTTTATACACTTAGAACAAACATTAGCTTATAATACCAGTTACTGGACTCAACAGAATTAGTAATTCATTTTTTTATTTTTTTATGGGGCTATGTTTTATTAAAAAATATACACGAAAAGGGTTATCATAATATCAAAGAATACATAAGTGAAAATCACCCCTAGGAATTAGGTGATCGCCATCATGCTGTTTGTATTAAAACTAATTTAAAATATAAAACAAAATTATTGTAAAGTAAAATATGTTTTAAAAAAGTCCCGCTGGGTTTCTTGCTAGTTCTTCCCTGCTGGTTATATTAAAACTAATTTAAAATATGTAACAAAGTTATTGTAAAGTGAAATATGTTTTAAAAAAGTCCTACTGGGTTTCTTGCTAGTTCTTCCCAGGGCAGACGTATTTTACAAACCAAAAAACATAACTTGTAAAAAAAAAACCAAGTCTCGCAACTCAGTTATTCTAATGTCAGAAGTTCTGAGACCTATGTAATATCAAGTCGGTTAATTTATTCAGTCCCTACTTAAGGGTCCTTCCCAAGCAGCACACAAGCGTTATGAACATCAATAGGCCAGCCCATATAGAACTTAAGAGTTCTTCTAGAGGCGTATAATAGTGTCGAAAAGAGATTGTACCCTTATAAGAGTGGTTTATGAGTTATTATACAACTCAGTCTGTATACAGTCCGTATTATGGGATGTAAGTAAGCTTAGGGTTCTTAATCGGAATATGAAAGCTCTACTATACAACTATAAGTATTTTGTAACACTTCAATCTGATTTTATTATTAAAGCTATATAGAAGCTGTTTTTGCATGCAGTCCCTTGCTTATTACAGCTCTAAGTGTAATTATAGTATCATTCAAATATTATATCTGTACAATGGTGTATGTGAACTCCCTTCTAAAACTTATTCTTATGGCGTAATTGTACACTCTTGTAAATACAGTAGTTTTATAACTTCTGTCTATGAAAGTGATATAAAACTAAAAAAATAAATAACAGCTATAGTACAGATTAAGTCTGTATAAGTGATAGAATATCGCCATTTTGAATGCGTAATTGCATTTTAAATATATTCTGCTAGTGAACATATTAATTTATTATCAATATGTGTATAAAAGAAAAAGATTTGGTGCAGTTAGAAGAAGGATTAAAAGGGAATATTTAAATAGGTATTATAAATTATCAACAAAATAATAGCAATACTGAATAATATAGAAACACTTTAATAAATCAGACAAGCACAGTCAAGCGTCAATCCCATTGACGGCTAACAAAGAGGGTTCCGTAACAAAAACATTAAACAGTGTTAATCATGATCACAGTTATGTCAAATGTAACTTAGTTCCAACTTTGGCACCTGATTATGATGATTCATCATGCAGCAGCACAAGTAGTTCAAATGATGATAACAGCGAATTTTCAAAAACTCTATTATTTCGCCAGCAAATAAATAATTGGGCCACAGAAAAAAATAATCTCAAGTGGCTTTAAATGATTTAGCTACAATTATAATTTTTAGATATTATTAGCTAGATATATTAGCATCTAGTCGCTTTTTTGGCCATCTTAAAACCCCTTTTTATTCCCATAAATTTGATACAATTAAAGGCAATTTTTCCCTTTCTCTATGGTTTCCACAATTTTAAACGGCATATTTTCCTAAAAAGTCAAATAAAACCAGTATAAGATACACAACACAGTAAAATTACTTCACAATAAGTTAACTTAGGTATCAAATAACATAGCTAACTCTTTTGGTTTTGCCGTACCTACGTGACAGAAGAGTATGACAACGCGAGCGAATGACTAGAAAATGACATGCGTATGCGCTTGCCAGGAGGTACCGTACTGCTGAGTGAAGTAAAATATTCTGTCATAAAATGTACCTTCCTTAATATTGTTTGGCAAAGAAAGAGATAGCTTTAATTCTTTACTCCACTCTTTTTACATTAGAAAGAAAAGATGTATAGGTAATCTTTATTTGCTAAAGGTAGTCATATTTTTGGTTTGGTTTGTGAATTTAACTGAATCAAAGGGGTAGTAATTTATTGCCAATAAATACAATCATTTCGATAAAATCGTACAAAAAAGATTATTAACTTTGTCTGCGTGTCTTTATATAGTCTCCGTCTTTAAAGAAGTGAAAGAAGTAAACCCTTTTTTACCTTGTCTAATAAAACAAAAAATTATTAAACATGGTTACATGTTAATATATTATTATTTAAATGAGATAAAGTGAAGAAAGGATAAAGTGTTGTTCCTAAGACAAAGGATTTTCATCTTTTATACGTATCTCTAAAGACAATTATACGAGTATGTGATGTTTTAAAAACTACTCTACAGCGTTAGTTATAAAAATATTATATTATACAACTGATTAAAAACTAATGGCTGTATGGTAGAATCCATAACATACATAGTACAGCTACTAAGACTATAAGATCCCCGAAATATCGTTTAGGCTTATAAAAACAAAATTTAAATTGAAAATTTAGGAATATGAGACATTAGTTTTAGCCTAAACCAATATTTTTTAGTTTGACTAATGATCACGGTGCCCCAATGTGCATCCATATTCTCTAATTTAATTATTTTCTTATTCTAACATATGCAATCAATATTTACTTACCGTATTTAGTATTTTGTCCTTATATTATTTTTCTGGCGCGGCATTTTTTGATAGAAATCATATACAAGTTTACCGTAAATCTATATTTGCACTTTCTATTCACCAGTTATCACCGTCATAACTCAACTCCAATCCAAGTAATATTAATATGTATAATCTTTCACTCACTAAATATCGCCATCATTCAATAAAGTACATATATAAATAAACCTATTAAGTTATTTTTGTCAATTCATTTTTGATACAGATAAAACACTTATAAGATAGTATTTGTAGTGTAATAGTTTCCTTATACACCAAATAACAACTATAATACGAGTACTTAAAAGCGTTTAAAGATTTTAAAGATTTTAGATCTAGATCTTAACGGTCTGCCACCGTAGAGTCTACATCACCTGAGGATGCCTCGTGTAGAGGTGACACACGTGTCGTATTGTCGTCAGTGGTGTGTCTTGCCTAGTGTAGTGGTGTTGGGAGTAGCGGTGCTGGGGATAGTGCACGCAATTGAGGGAGGGCGGGAGGTGCTCTTCATACTAGGTTAGATGACATACACACATCATTTTATGTTATAGCGCTGATGTTTGCGAAATAAATTTTTTAAAAGCTTTTATATAATGTATTTCCGCAAAGTAACGCCTGATTCTATTAACTATAATACAGTCCCTTTTATGCTTGTATAGCTACTGTACAGCGCTACTAACGCATAAAGCTGTTTAATTTGTGTCAATTTTTTACTTATAAGAACTGTATAAGCGCTTATACAGCCTTTGTACAGCCAGTAAATGCAGCCTCTAGTATAAAAAAGAGCTCCAATACAGCTCGTATCAGCTGTATAGCTTGCATGTTGCTTGGATTCTGTCTCAAGTTATTACGTAATTAGCTAACCTAACAACATCTTATAGTGACCATATCAATATTAAAATCTTTTATGTTTTAAATAAATAGATTGACTTGGCCACTAATTGTATTCTAAATTTGAAGCTTCTACGTCTGCTAGAAGTGCCTTAGAGTTTTGATGATCGGTCAGTCAGTGAGTGACACAATTAAGAAACTTTAACTAGTTATAATTCTTAAACTACTACTTCAAATTGAATGAAATTTGAAAGATACTATATTTATACTATGATTGCTTGCCCACTTAAAATTCAAGCTAGTTTCATACACAACGAAGTAATAGAGGTTCGAAAATTGCCTAAACTGCTTCGAGATAATGATGGTACGACCGTGCCGCTTTTATGTTCGATTTGGCGGGGGAATTGCCGTGCCCCCAGATAACAGCGGGTGCTAAATTTGACTGAAAAGCGTGGCAACTATCTAATTAAGGCTGTAATTATTTAATTATTCTTTACATTGTCTTACCACCGACTTCATAAGCTATTATGTGGAAATTATTTTATTATCTTTAGTTAAATGAATCAGCGTTCACTTTATCTAAAGTTTATTTACTAAAAAAGAATAACGCTGTTAACATCATATCCTTTTATCAACTCCAATAAAAAGAAAACTTTAAATGCTTATATTAAGATGTGCGACAGTTATGACATGATGCATGGAGCGCACGACCTATTTATACAGTATACCAATCACAAGGCTATACTCGTTTTTTATGTTTCTAGAGCAGACCGCTATGATATTCAGGCGAGGTGATGTTAGACCTATATGAGTAACAGACAATTATAAGAGTAGAATTTTAGAGTATGTTCCCAGCATTTATTATGTAAAGTAATTTTAATACAGACATCGACACCGACTCCTGTTTCTTTTTCCCGTGCAAAAACTCTACTGAATCGTTTTTATTTCAGAACTCATTTCATAAAGACAGAAATTCCAAAGGTTTTGAACGTTTGACATTCAATAAAGCTTACTCGAAACGATTTTTAAGTTTTTATGCGTCTGAATATTTTTATAATCTGTAGCAATATCGACAATATTAACTTTAGAATTTTTCGTATTCAATTTTAACTTTAAATTTTTAGTCACGAAAGGCAAAAAGTACTCTTGTACTCGTAACTTTAAATGTATTAAAAATGCACCGATAGAAAACTTATTAATATAAAGTGTCGATATTGAGCCTGTGAAGAAATCTTGAACGATGTTTCTATGCACATCGTGGACATTTAAATTTACTTGGTAAAAAACAATTTTTAAATAGGAAACGGGGATTAATCACAAAAACAGATCCAAGTACTTGTCTGAAAAATTCTTAACGATGCCTTGTTTCCAGAAAAAGGGTCTCTGGTTAATATTCGGTTCTACGGTCTTTCGGTCTGGTTGATCTTCGGTTAATATATTATTATTATATTAACATTAAAATAAGTAATGATTTTAGTTGTAATCAATGTTGTAGTTTGTGCAACATAATTAGACAACGAGGTATCTTTAGCTTTATGCGAATTTTGACAAGTGTGCCATGTCAAAATATATACGTAGTGCAGCTTTTTTTATTTAATTGATTACAGCTTAGTCCGCTGCAGAACATAAGTCTAACCATTGAATGCTCCATAAAGGGGTTTGCCATAGTTGCCACGCTTGATAGGTGGCTTGGCAACCGCAGTTTTTTTTTTCGAGATGTTATTAGGAAGACGCTCCTGCCCAGTTCCTGGTTAGTGTCCCTCTGTCGCCTTTACGACACCCAAGAGACGATATGGGGTAATAGATATTTTTACACCACCACCACTCGGTTAACGCGCGGCTTTGCTTTGCGAGAAAAATCACGGGAAGAAGCTAGCAGAATTATGACATAAATATATCCGTTTTTTACTTTGTCAGATGTTAGTTAAAGATGAGAAATTTCTTTGGATAATTTCCAACCGGTTTATACAAATCAGTTCACATTAATTTCTTCAGAAATTTATTCGAATAATTCAAAATTGGGTCATTCATATCCACGTTCTGTTACGTCACGTGAGAGATAAATGTTCAAGTAGACACTTTTATTCGTTATCTCCCCTGAGCACTGCCTGCTGCGAGTGACACAGTTCCTTTGCATATTGTCTGCACTAGGAGTGGGGAAACAACGACGGAAATATGAAGCAAATGGAAATTAGCACCGCTTTATTTATAAATTTTACATAGTAAAAATGAATTAATAAATACACAAATTACTCATGATTACTAGGTAGGACTCCTTTTCTTCCTGGGAATTTATCCGTGTAGGTACAGCCACTTCAGCTAATTTAACGCTGTAATTAATTTAAAAACAACTTACAATAACGCAAATTATTAAATAATTTAGTCTCCACATTTAAGCATGTCTTTCTAATTTAATTAATAAACTTGTACACTGTATTCGACACGTTTCTTATCTTACGACGATTACACTGTCTGAAACATTACCAGATGTTTCTTTGTTACACTATATACTACAATAAATTACAGATATTACAAATGTAATATTTAATTCGTCCAAGATTTTAGGTTAGGTTTAATAGTTGTTTTTGTAAGAGAAACTCTTTTCTCTTCAACTCGTTACCTATTGTTTAAACTAATATGTGGTAAACAGTGTTAAAAATATACATGTACTATACTTTTTGATAATTCTTTTATAAATACCTATGTACAATTGTTTGCATATATTAATAAATAAAATAAAAAATAATGCAATTAAATAATTTAATCCATTATTAACGTCTAAAAGTACATTGCTGAATATGAGATGTAGTGTCAATTTGCCTTAATCACTAAACCTGGCATGCTGATCGGCGAACACAAGCTTCTCGCATCTTTTTTTTATTTTTTTAAATTCATGCAGGCGGACTTAATAGCGGAGAAATTATCTACCAGTCAACCTTTGGGTGATTTACAAGTGCCTCTTCGCCACCGGTCTAAAATAAATAAATAAAATAAATAAAATCAAATAATTTATTCAGTATCAGAGTTTTTACTCTATTAAGTGTGTGTGTTTGTGTGTCTGTGTGTGTGTGTGTGTGTGTGTGTGTGTGTGTGTGTGTGTGTGTGTGTGTGAGTGTGTTGCGTGCGCGTGCGTGTGCGCGTGCGTGTGTGCGTGCGTGGGCGTGTGCGTGTGCGTGTGTGCGTGCGTGGGCGTGTGCGTGTGCGTGTGCGTGTGCGTGTGCGTGTGCTTGTGCGTGTACGTGTGCGTGTGCGTGTGCGTGTGCGTGTGCGTGTGCGTGTGCGTGTGCGTGTGCGTGTGCGTGTGCGTGTGCGTGTGCGTGTGCGTGTGCGTGTGCGTGTGCGTGTGCGTGTGCGTGTGCGTGTGCGTGTGCGTGGGCGTGTGCGTGTGCGTGTGCGTGTGCGTGTGCGTGTGCGTGTGCGTGTGCGTGTGCGTGTGCCTGTGCGTGTGCGTGTCCATAAGCCATAGTCATCTCTTATAACAATTACGAGACGACACGGAGTGGTGAGTTCTTTAGCCTCGTTTATGTGTCACTACACTGCTGGTCTTAATAATAATTAATAACAAGAAACGTAGATCGTGTTGGAAATTTTGAATATTAATAATATTTAAAAAAAATATCTATTTCATGCCTCCTCTCATTTCAGAAAGGATTTTAGGGCAAGGAAAGGTCCGCCGCGCGACCTCAATGTGTTGGCGAACATCACATGTCTTCGAAATGTTTTTTTCTTATTTCTCAGACGTACAGGTTTCCTTACGATGTTTTCCTTCACCGCCGATCACATAGTAAATCAGCACTTAAAATTGCAATTAACAATTTTTTGGCGCCAGCGGGGACGAACCCGTGTTTCTTGAGTTCTGTGAAATTTACAGCTAGCGCTTAACCCCTGAGCTACCATAACTCTATGGACTAATTATGGAGTAAATGGGCATTATTCGTAACGCCCGGGCAATGTGAATAATCTCTGCTGGTTTTTTTTTCACACTCAAATGTTAAGTATAATCATTCAGCAAGGAAACGCAGCCAGCGTTCTTGGCAAGATACCACGGAGAGTAGCACTATATGATAATTTAACTGTTAAGTTTTAGATGTTTTATTATAGTTCTTTAATATTGTTTACATTTCAATGTTATGTAAAAAAATTTTAATATATATTTAAACCTTTATAAATAAAATAATTATGCCTTACTAAAAGCTTCATCATTCTTGTGTAATGTCACTATAAGTGTTTGGGATTTGGGTTAATTACGCTTGTTAATACATAAATCATTATTTTAACGATAACTTGGCTTATTAATTAAAATTAAATGTCTCGTCAATCAAATTATTTAGCTCGTAATATAGGTACTAATAATATTTGCGTCGTCCGTGTAAGTGCTTTCATTTAATTAAAATTTGATTTTATTGAAATTGGAATAATCGTCTGACGCACAATTATCCTCCATTGAAATGCATTGAGTGCCGACATTATTTTGTATTGTGAATTTATTAACGCAAGCAGTAAGCTGAATGCTTGATGAAAATTTATGTCGATATTTTAATTATTTTTTTAATTAAAATAAGAGTAAAGGGTGAGGTTGCAGTCCATTCATTTAGTCTAGTATCCGATTAGGTACCTTTTTAAATACGTGGTAGAGCCGTGTTGCAGTAATATTATAGTTGGAGCACAAATACGTCGGTTCGACTAGGGAAGGACCGCGCTCTCACCGAATACCAGCATAAAATAGCAGCTCAATGCAGCAGGATTTCGTATGATGAGTGTAGAGAACCGGAGACCCTTTTAACTGTATACGAGGCATTCCATCTTAGTTCTCACGGGTGACAACGCATCTGCATTTTGATTCTTAATGGGGGATAGATGTAGATGTCTATGGGCCACAGGATCCACTTACTATCAAGTGGGATGTGTGTTCGCTTGTCACCCTTATTCTATGTAAAAAATGTGGAAGTGACAAACGAACCCACAGTCAACTTATTAGTAATTGCATACTGTGACTCATAGACATCAACAAAAAATGTTAAAAAGAGAATATTTTATCTCTTGACGTGTTACAGTGAGAGTGGTATTTTTATTAGAAAGGTCTTTTAAAATGAGTTTCCATCTAGTTTGAGGTGTAAGGGAAAATGCGTGAACCTCGACTGCACGCCGTGATTGATGGGCGAGGCTATTAAGTCTGACTGATGACGGAAAATCCACCCAGAAACGTCATCCTCAATTTTAACTGACTAGTGATGGAGCTTTACCGGTCCGGATGTATCAATTCTACGCTTAACAACCTACTCAGCCTGGCGATTATTCGTTATGCTTTCAAGTAATGCATTCCAGCTTTCCCAGGGCTTGCACAGAATACGCATGCAGCAGTTCCTTGAAAAGATATATATATATATATAGAGGATATATTGGCTTTTCAGTTGGTTTTAAAATATTTTTCTAAAATTTAATTTTTTTTCGCTGTACTAAGAATTTGTTTAAAAAAGCAAACTTTAAATAAGTAATTAAGACTAAGCAAAACAACATGCTATAGTGTAGTGGCGGTGTAAGAGTATCCACTACCCCATATACTACCGTGGGTGTCGTAAGAGACCACAGAGGGAATCTAAAAAGGAGATGGGCAGCAGGATCCTATGGTTGCCAACCCGCCTGCCAAGTGTGGCAACTATTGCAAAATCCCTCCTATGAGTCAACCGATGTGGGAGAGTTCAGTAGTGGATTTATCAGATGTGATAGATGATGGAGAACAATATTCCACTACCATACTTTTTGAAATTAAAGTATCGGTATATCATTAGTCCCTTGGGAAAGAGGTAGAGCTCTAGTGTGAGATGTTATTTGCGTAGACACTTTGACGGCCTCTCATCTTGGGGGTACCTCGTTTAGAGCCAGGGCTGCATCAGAGACAGCTGAACTGAGTGATGATTACATATTTTGTGCCATTTGCTGTAGAGACTATCGGTCCGTGGATTTCACGTGCGGTGAAGTTCCTAAAGATACTGTATCCGCGACTGCTCGCTCGTGATAAGAGGCTGGCAGCGTTTTTGGCACGATACCACGGGGAGAAGGACTATTTGATAATTAAATTACTAGTTTTAGTATTTTTTTATTAAAGTTTTTAATATCGTATATAATAAAATATTGTATGTTATTTAAAGTAGTATTTTATGGGCAATCATTGCTCTATGCGAAGGACGAGATTATAGTGACCGAGTGGATGCGCAAGCACTGGTTCACTATATATTCCCTCATCCTCATATTCCAATGGGACGTTAATCTGACACGACTGCAGATATATCAGGCGCAGGACTAACGACTTTACCTACTTTCCGAGGCAGTGGGGGTGAAACACCGTCAACTTTCTGACTCCGGGCTAATACTGAGAATTTCTTGGTAGAAAATCCTAACTGATTTTGGCCAAGCCCGGGATTGGAACTAACGACCTCCTGACCAACGTATATACGCAGCGTATACGACAACTGGACCAAAGTCAGGTATATCTAAGAGTTCATTGGGAGAGGCCAGTGGGCTGGATAGGCCACATGAAAAGGCTACCAAAGAAGAATATTATAAAAATTATTATTGTATTCTTTACAATTTTTGTGTCTCCAGACATTTAATATTTAAAAGATCTCCGCTTTTTCCTTGTCTAGATAATACAAGAGCGTAAAAGAGCAATGCGCTTGCTAAAACTACTGCGAGGAATTCAATTTCACGGTTATAATATATTGCTTATTGAAGCGATTCCTGTCTTGTGTTCTTGTCTATAGTCCCCTTTAAAAAAACGTGGATACGAATTTGCCTGAATGTTTTTATTAATACATACTCGTTCTATACTGGATTTTTCTTCTCACCAATACTTTTACTAAGAAATATTGGGAGATCACATCTAATCGTTTATAAAGCTTTCTCAGTGGTTTGCATTATTTACAATGTATATTTTTAATTGTAATATTTTTATAGGTAATAAATTAAAACATATACCGTAAATCGAAATGCATTCTATTCACCAGGCATTATGGTTTCATTTCTAACTAGAAGAGTAAAGTTGCTGCCTATTTACGTCCCACTGCTGGGTACAGGCCCCCTCTCATTTCTGAGAGGGTTTTAGGGCAAGGAAATGTCCGCCGCGCTGCCTCAATGCGTTGGCGAACTTCACATGTCTTGGAAATATTTTTTTTCTTATTTCTCAGACATGTAGGTTTCCTAACAATGTTTTCCTTCACCGCCGAGCACATGGTAAATCAGCACTTAAAATTGCAGTTAACAATTTCATTGGTGCCGGCGGGGATCGAACCCGTGTTGCTCGAGTAATGTGAAGCTTACAGCGAGAGCTAACCATCTGAGCTACCACAGCTCTCACTAGAAGAGCACTATGAATATATTAAAATCTCATAATTATTTCTGCAGCCAGTACGGATGTTATAAAATTAAAAATCAACAATATGTTTTTACGTGTGTCATATTGTCTGTGGTCGATATCTCTTTCTTTCTTTAAATAAACTATTGTATGCATGAATTGTAATGGCGGTGTTAATCTGTGCGCAGTAGAATAAATGAAAGTTTTTAAAACATACAGGCTGTCCCAGAAACGGGTGGTGGGCCAAGTTATGATAGTTATCAGAAAAATAAAATAATAAATTTAACTTACGTATTTTTTTAAATTTTATAAATCTACCCGTGGTGACCTTGGGCTATCTGGAAATAAGATTTCTGTCTTGCACAAACTTCTCCATCTAAATCAAACTCTTTTTACGGCCTTGAGGAAAGCCTTGGGTACATTAGAATCATTTAAGCAATAAAAACTTGTCCAAAACTGAGTTAGCAAGAAATAATCCAGCAACTGTCAAACCATTTTTAAATTCTTATCAAATGCGCCTACTTTTAAAGTTACTCGCCAAACTAGTGCAGTACATTATTTTTTCAGTACAGTCATTTAAAATTAGGCGAAGTTTTAAACCTTTCGCTGTCCTGTTCACTACATTTAGGTCATTGCTATTGTCTTACTATTGTATCTGAACGCCGGACAGTGAAAGCGTTGACTTTGGATACATATTTGGGCTAAAAGTGACAATATCTTCCAATCTGGAGCTTTAAATTTTAGGCAAAAAATTACAAAAGAGGATTTATATTTATTCAGGATTCGATAATAAAAATAAAATTTAACAGCAATAAAGATTTGCAGTAACGGCAGTTAAAAGACTATCACAAAATGCAGATTTCCTCGATTTTTAAAATGCCTATTATGTTAAAAAACATGATTTTTTTTTGATAACTATTTTTCGGCTTGACGTCGATTTTTGGGACAACCTGGAAACATAGTCGTATGCTCGCCAATTCTAAAAAATAATAACCCAAAATTATAAAAATAGTATCGTTGCCAATCCGCTTATGAGGTAATCTATGTGGGAGTTCTATGTTCTAAGGGTGAGGACCACGAATTGAAAAAGTCGTGGAATAACGATGGTGTTCCTCAGAGGTCCGTCCTCTCCGCAACTCTCTTCCTGCTGCATGTTAATGATCTGCTTATGCCCGGTATCTATGGGTATGCAGACGATAGCAAAGTTATGGAGAGATATCAACCAAGTCCTCGGGCCAGTCGGGATCAAATCCAGTCCGAAAGAGAAGCTCTATGGTAGAGCGTGTAAATCTCACACTACAGACAGTCTCCGAATGGGGCGACGTCAATCTTGTGAAATTCAACGCCTCCAAAACACAAGTCTTCTCACTGCAAAATGGAGCCAGCTTGCCTTGGCTCCTTCTATCCGAAATGTATCACTGGAATATACCGACCGCCTTCAGTTGTTAGGGTTTGAGATATCCTCAAATCTGAACTTCAGGCGGTACCTTGAGTCCAAGGCCAAAGCAGCTGCAAGGAAGCTGGGAGTCCTTGCAAAGGTGCGGCGATACTTCAAGCCGGGGCAGCTGCTTACTTTATACGAGTATAAATGCAAGTCCGGTCGTGCATAGAGTATTGCTGCCATATATGGGCTGGTGCTGCAAAATGCCAACTAGCAGCTTTGAACTCTATGGAAAGTTGTGCTAAGAGGCTTATTGGTGACCCGAATTTGGTTAAAACCAATCTTACAGTTTTCTACAGGATGCATTTCGGAGAGTGTGCGCAGGAATTGCATAATTTAATTCCTCCCTCTCCCTTCCACCATCGGACAACCAGATGTTCGGCCAGTCTCCATTCTTTCATTGTTGACTTACCACGCATTCGAACCAAACAGTTCACCACGTCGTTCATCATGCGTACAGGAAAGGTGTGGAATAAGTTGCCAGCATCTGTCTTTCCATCCGATTACAGTGTGGGTGTCTTCAAGGCAAGAGGGAATAGACTTTTGTTAAGTCAGTGAGGTTCACCATCTCAGGCTACATCACTACTTACCATCAGGTGAGATCGTAGATAAGCGCTGGTTTAGTAGAATATAAAATAAATCGAATCCACCATTCAATTACTGTCGTGAACCATTCCTAACATAAGCATTTAAGCTTACTTGAAGTGGTTAAAGGAAATAATAGTAACCTTAATATTAAAGTTAAGTCCTAGTTATTATTAAAAAAATGTATGATAATGTGTATCTTACCGATTATTATTTTTATAAGAGAGGGGTAAACGGGTATGCGGATCACGTGATGGTAAATGTTGACCGCTACTCATGAACAACTGCACCACCAGGAGAATCGCAGGTGCTTTGTCGGTCTGTAAAAAAGGAGTAAGCTAGTATCTTGAAGGTCCTTAATTCGTATTGGTCCGTTAAAATCGCCGGTGGCAAACAATTCCACAAAGAAATCGCGCGAGTAAGAAAACTTTTAGTTAAGCGAAAATATTTTGTTGGAATTTCCGCTGGCGCTGTTTCAGGCCCGACATTTATAACACGTAAAGGTTGAAATACAAGTAGCGGAATTGTTATGGTAATTTAATTTTACACAGGAATAATTCTTAGGCATGACGGGATGGAATTTAACCGTTTTCACATTTAAACAACAAGGCGAGGACAGCGGCGGGCTTGCATAACATAGGCATATATACCTAGTCAGGTCATAAATTTACACAGTCACATGTATAATATAAAATAATTGAAACAAGTTTATTCATTATGTAACCATTTATATACCAAAATGAACTTAACAAAACATAAATTCTTATGACACTAAAGTTTATTTAAAATGACCTCCGTGATTTTGAATACAGGCCTTCAATCTGCGCGGCCAGTCGTCTATCGCAGCACGAACGAGGTCCATATCAATTTCGGCGGCTGCCTTAATCAAGGATGTCTTGAGTGACTCCAAATTAGGATGAGGCTTTGAGCACGCCTTCTCCTCCAAGTGTTGCCATATCTTGTAATCTAACGGATTCAAACTCCGACTGGAGGAGGGCCAGTCTTCGTGCTGGATGAAGTCGATTTCACGCGCTGCCAGCCAGTCTTGTGTGCTCTTCGTTATATGAGCTGGTGTCGAATCTTGTTGGAATACCCAGTGCCTGTTATTGAACATGGTATGAGAAACAGGTTCCACAAGGTTTGTCAGAACTGTATTTTGATACACAACTGCATTCGTTTTTACACCTTTCTCACAAAAATGTACCTTTGTTAAGCTCCAATAAGAAACTCCCAACCATACCATGAGCGAGGATGAAAAATGACCTCGTTGAACACGCGGAATACGGTTGCTCGCTTCTTCACTACTGTGTGCGTACACCTTATTATTTTGTTTGTTGTAGCTCTCTTCTACGGTAAAAATTTTTTCATCCGAAAAAAGAATTTCCCGATATTTTTTTCCCGCGTACCGCTTCAACAAAACGCGGCATCTCTTCAGTCTCAGGTCCATTAGACGAGCATTCAGACGATGTCCTGTTTTTCTTCGATATGCCCGAAGCCCCAAGTCTTCATTTAACACCCTTTTCACCGTGGTTCTGCTTAACCCCATCTGAAGGGCCAACAGTTTCTGCTTACGTTTGGGATTTCTTTGAATTCGCGCATTCACAGCTTTTATCACTGCTGGAGTCCTAATAGACCGAGGGCAACCACTTCTTGACCTGTCATCTACATTAGAGTCTTCATTGTATCGTTTGATGGTACGATAGACGAATTTTTTGGTTATATTAAAATTTTTCAGTATGTCAAAAATTTGAATTGGCGCGTAACCGCAACGATGCAACGCAATAACTGCAACACGGTCTTCTTTAAGCGTCCACTCCATATTTAAAAATGAGTAAAATTCTAAAAAGTATACAGTTTTATTTTTATGAACAATTCGAAATTCGAATTCAATAAACTTTTTTGTGGCCAGCATTCTAAAAGAAAAGTTTTTACTGTGTGACAATACTTATGACCTGACTAGGTATATGTATAATTCTTCTGTGCACGTATTGTACACATAAATTTTTCTCTTAAATCATTATGTCTATTGATGAAAACCACATCAAAATCCGTTGCGTAGTTTAAAATATCTACAAATACTAAAGTTATAATTTTTAATATTGGTAGAGATTATAAAAATATTCCAGACGCATAAAGACTTAAAAACGGTTCGAGTTAGCTTAATTGAATATCAAACATTCAAAAACCTCTGGACTCTCTCTCTGGACAAAAGGTCTTTGTAAAATGAGTTCTGAAATAAAAAAAGTTTCAGTTGAATCTTTGCAAGAAAAAAGGGAAAAAAAAAGAAGTCGGTGTCGATGTCTGTATTAAAAGTACTTTACATAATAAATGCTAAGAACGTACTCTAAGATTCTGCTCTTATAATTGTTAGTTACTCATATATGAACAACATCACCTCGCTTGTATATCATAACGCTCTGCTCGAGACGCAACAAAAATACGAGAGTAGCCTATTGATTGTTGTACTGTATAAATAGATCGTGGGCTCAAACCCCTAATTTCATAACTGTCGCAAATATTATTATAAGAATTTAAAGTTTACTTTTAGATTGGAGTCGATAAAAGTATATGATGTTAACAGCGTATTCTTTTTTGATAATTAAACTTTTGGTTAAAAGTGAAAGCTGATTCATATAACTAAAAATAATAAAATAATTTCCATATAATAGCTTATGAAGTCGGTGGAAAAACAAGAACAAAAGAATTAATTAATTACAGTCTAAGATAGTTGCCACGCTTTTCAGGCAAATTTAGCACCCGCTGTTATATTCTTTTCTTGAGTTTTTATCAGGAAAATGTTGCCACCGTTACTACACAGCGTTAGAGGAAACTTAAAATAAAATAAAAAAAAAATACATACATACATACATATAAATAAAATTTTACGGTAGTATCAAAATAACTACGTTCGATTCAGCGAAGGAAGTTATTTGCATGATGTCAAGACATAATAAACCATTTTAAAATTTTCGCCTGTTTCTCTGATTGTCTGTATCTGTTTATCTTTCTGTCTGTCCAGGCTTATCTTCGGAATAGTCGACTGCAGTAAAACTTCACGGACAGATAAAGAGCAATACAGTCACTGAGTTATCAAGGCTATTATTTTATCAGAAAAGCATGAAGGATTTTTTAATCTTTTATTTGATTTACTTTTATTTAGTTATACACAGATAAATAGACCTAAAAAGATAAAATTCTGCAATTGGATCACCTGCTTCCTTGCAGATCAGAGCATCAAGGTCGTTGTAGACGGTGCATGCTCCGACTACAAGTCTATTAACGCTGATGTTCCACAAGGCTTTGTGCTATCACTAACGCTGTTTTTTCTGCATATCAATGATATGTTGCTAACTGGTAACCTTCATTGCTATGCGGATGACACAACTGGTGATGCTCTATACTCCGGCCGTGCCAGTATTTCTCGGGAAAACGTGGCCGAGTACCGGAACAAACTCGTGTCTGAAGTCGAGTCTTTGCTGAACAAAGTCTCGGATTGGGGGCCACTAAATTTAGTCCAGTTTAATCCTCAGAAGACACCAGTTTGCGCATTTACCGGTAAAAAGAACCGCTTCGTCGTATCTCCTCAGTTTCAAGGCACTACCCTTGTTGCCTCAGCCAGTATCGGAATCCTTAGCGTAAACATATCGAGTGGCGTTCAGTTTCGTGGTTACTTTGAAGAGAAGGCCAAATTGGCCTCTAAAAAGCTTGGCGTGCTTAGCAGAGCGGGACAGTAATACGAGTATCGTCACACCGCCTGCAACTTTACAAGGCAGAGGTTCGGCCTCATATGGAACACTGTTCCCATCTCTGGGCAGGGGCTCCCCAGTGCCAGCCCCCTTCCACTTGACCGCATCCAGCGCAGAGCGGCTCGAATCGTCGACGACCGTGTCCTTTTCGATCGGCTCGATTCATTTGCACTGCGAAGAGGTGTTGCATCCCTTTGCATTTTCTTTCGAATTTACCACGGGGAGTGCTCTGAGGAATTGTTACGAGTAATATCTGCCGCTAAATTTCACGAACGCACATCTCGGTAGGACTCCCGATACCATCTACACCATCTGGATGATTGACGGTCCACCACTGTGCGATTTAGGAGATGTTTTCTTCCTCGCACGACTTCCTTGTGGAATCGATTACCATCAGTGATTTTTCCGGACCTATACGACTTAGGGACCTTCAAGAAAAGAGCCTACTCCTTTCTAAATGGCCAGCAACGCATCTGCAATTCCTCTGGTCCCCCTGGTGTTGCAGTTGTTCATGGGCGGCGGTAATCACTTACCATCAGGTGAGCCGCATGCTCGTTTGCCCCCTCTCCTATAAAAAAAGAAAAAGTTAAGGATGAAACGTAATCTATACATATAATAAATCTGTAGAAAAGCCGTGTCTGTAATTGTAACATATTTTTGAAAAACCAAGTCCAGGGTACAAAAGTGTGCTGAAGCTAAATTAGTTGTTTTTAGAATTTTTGTCTGTCTGTCTGTCTGTGTATTACCGATTCACGCGAAAACTACTGGAACAATTTCCATAAAATTTTATATGTAGGTAGTTAGTACCCCGGGGCAACTTATAGGCTACTTTTTATCCGATTACGAAACTTAAAAAAGAAGGTTAAGTATTTTTCTTCCTTTAGATGTTAATTTTCTATTATATATGATTATTTTAGTTAATAGGCGGGATGACGGGTGTTTTTTAAAAGAAATATTATATTTGTAAGTTAAGTTTAAAATTAGTTTTAACCTTTGCATATCAATTTGAAACTCTAAAAAGAAAACTCTAAAGCTGACCATATACGTTTTAATTATTAATACAGCGCCATCTATCATCAAAGGAAAAACGCCTACATTTTGCCTTTAGTAACTAATAAATTATATAAATAACTTACATTTATATAACTATATAACTTACATTATAAATATATAACGTACATTAATAAAATTATTTTAAAATTATAAGACTTAATTTAATCGTTATTTTATTTTAAAAGTGCAATAATTAAAATTTAAAAAATAATAGATAAAAGTGACATCTATTATCTAAAAACATCATGACATCATCTATCAAACATATGAACATTCATATTTTTTGAACTAAAAAACATACCAATTTTCATACGTTTAATACTATATCTGTATGTAAACTGATTAAAACTGGTCTGCCTGCAATTATTGCAAAATTCTCATGAAATCATTATTTCGTGAAATGGTGTCATTTCATGATATTTATCACTGTTTGTTGACCATGTCATAATATAGCTTAGCCAAACAAAGAATAGAGATCGTTTAACGATATCAGTAACTAAACACAACATTGCTATTTCATGAAAATATCTTCATATCGTCAAATAGTATCTCAGTGTCTCATAGCGTGTTTTTTTAACGGAAACAGATTTTTTAACAGAATTAACATCACTTATTGCCTATTTTACATAATAAATAAATGTTCCCGGCTTTGGGGTTGGCTCTTGAGCCTTTTTTCTTCTATAGCCGATATTACTAGATAGTATAGTATTGATTTTCATAGTAGTAATGTAATATAGCGCCCTCTACTTTCTCTAAATAAAGTAATGATAAGTAACTGATACAATTAAATTTTAGAATGCTACTGAATACTTTTTCGTGCAGCATCAAAAATTGTCACACTTAAAACTATCGAGACCGGTGGTCATTATCGGGATTATTTACCACAATAACCACGTTTGGCAAAATGGCTAACAACACTGTTGCACACAAAACTGAGATTAGGAGAGAAGCTCTTTAGTTCAATATATTGTTTTTCTGTAGGCATAGGTTTCATTTTACCTACTTCATACTTCATTCACGTTATCTGATGTAAATAATTGGAAATTAAGTGCACAGCGTGATTTTATCTCTATTTGATGGAATAGTTCGTGGCATCGTTGGGTTTCTAATTACTCGGTAAATATGGTCAAAAATGGTAGGTACAAAAGCTTTGTTTCAGTTTTTATGAATTTTATTTAAACAAATACGAGAGCCGTGTAGCTCGCCGTGAGATTTCATCACGGCTAGGGAGCAAAACGTGTACGAGTCCTTTGAGGACAAATAAATCTGTTATGGG
The DNA here is from genome assembly GCA_963668995.1 of Parnassius mnemosyne. NCBI lineage: Eukaryota > Metazoa > Arthropoda > Insecta > Lepidoptera > Papilionidae > Parnassius > Parnassius mnemosyne. Next base: position 208,757 of record CAVLGL010000142.1, read on the forward strand.
AAATTTTACGTGCTGATTCACTACATACCCAGTGAAGTGGTGAAGAATAATTTCGTGGGCAAACCTAAATGTCGGAGTAGTAGTTGAAGGACTGCGGCATACTCTTTTCTGCTCACAAACATTATAGGTAAAGGGGAGCCGTGTGCGCAGTAGTGAGACGTATGTAAGCTGCTATCAGTTTGTTGGATTTTTGTATTTTTGAGTTTTCATATTATCAGACAAATCAAGATTTTTGTGATAGTAGTGGTTTCATAGCTCACACTAGATATGGAAATGAACAGGCTGTTGAGAAAAAATACTTTAAATATCGAAGATAGCAGATTTTACTTAAACAAAGATTTATTTTATTTTACTTGTCAAAGGCAAAGGTAAATTTCATAGTACATAAGCATTATTATATCTTTTTACATATATGTTAAATGCAATTTGAAGTTTTGATTTACCACGTTCTCGGCGGTGAAAGAAAACTTGAATATCTGAGAAGTTCCCCGCTGAGGTGATCCAGCGTTGGCACCTTTTTTGGCCTAATGCTCTGTGGCCTGTGCCCAGTAGTGACATGTATGTAGGTCGTTACTTTTTTTAGTTTTAATGGGGTAATTATGCTGTTTTTATATCATTCATATTTTCGGAGATGTTATGTTTTTGTTTTCACACTACCGTAAATATTAACGATAGCAAAGATTCGAAAGAATAGAACTCATCACCGTTATCATTACAACCTATCAAAAGTCCACTGAACTGAACATAGGTCTCCCCCATAACTTGTCAAATAGGCTGGATATTTGCTATAGTTGCCACGCTTGGCAGGCAGGTTAACATCCGCAGCATTTATTATTTTGAACTGTTGTCAGCAACATGATGTTGCCCATCTCCTGTTTGTTTTCCTCTACAGCCTATTAGGACACACACGGAACGATATGAGGTGGCGGATTCTCTTTCGCCGCTACAACAACGCGAATATTTTTCTGCTTTCGATCATGAGTATAGTTCTACCTACGTTCACTGCGAATAGAACTTCATTTGCAATAAAAGTAATCATAAGGATTTTATCGTGCTTAATTTTAACTTTTATAATTGATGACGTTTCGGGCAATATACAGAACCCATGGAGAGCGGGGCGGGGGTTTATTTGTTGTCTATCAGATCTGATATTATAATAGTTTGGACGATACTCAACATGTTGACATACTTTAAGACTTCTCGGAGCGTCGGTGCTTCACATCAGCAATACGTTGTTTTACGCAAATTTTTATGGAACTTTCTTCCAAAGATATGTTTTGTACAACCCGCTTTACTACAATTTGTTTTATTATATGTGCAGTATTCATCATTATGAGAACTGCATTTATGAAATTATGAAGTTTACTCGAACATAGAAAAAAAATCACAATCTATTTTATGGTGCCAATCAATATTAAATGGAAACAATGATTTGAATCAAATATCGCATAAAAACCATGAATTCATCATTATTTTGATAAAAATCAATTATGAATGAATGTAAAGGGTAAATAATAATAGTAAATTTGGATTCCAAGACTATTTATCTTTCTTATGGATAGATATATCGGAAAACAGGTCCAATATAAATAAAAATTGTAGATATTTCTAAACATATTATGATATTAAAGCAATTCTGAAAAACTTATTTCTGCACGTGTCCCTCAATCATCTAGGTCCAATAGTCTTTGGGAGTTCAAAAAATTCTTTGAAAACCTGACAAAGATACACAGGCACCGATTTGACTCTAAAAGTGATCGAACTTTACTAAATTTGGCGTGGAATACTTTTAGTGATGTTTCTAAAAAAGAAGACCACGCGAGCAAAGGCGCGAGTAAAAAGCTAGTTAAATATATAATAATTCAAATAACAAGATTAAAAGTGAATTACATATGCAACGCAAGCACGCTGCAAAAACAAGAACTCTCAATGAAATCATAAAACTTAATCTAGGATTTGTTCGTACTCAAGTTTCTGTTCGATTCAACGAAAAGACATTATCATATGAAACTCCACTGGTGTTTTCTGATGAAGTTGGTTTTAATGCTTTTAAAGTTTTGAGCAAGGTAGTAGTATGATTAAATTCTTGCAAATTTTAAGAACTATTATTTCTAGTATTTGACAATTACTGTCTTCTAACAATTTCGATTTCAATATACGAGTACGTACTTCGTGCTACTAAGAACGAAAACCCCAATAATTGATTTTGACCCGACCCGGGGTCGAACCTCAGGACCTCATGATCAGCAACCGCGTTTACAATCAACAGACCTACGAGATTGGAGATATAACATATATATAAAATAGAATGCTATACAAATCCTAAAGTTTTATGTATTACGGTCGAATTTCGACCATTAAGCGACCACTATTTAGATAAAAGTTTAACTTAATACTTCTTAAAGTGTTCTTAAGGTATTGCAAATAGTGAAAATCAGAAAGACATCATTTAAAAATCAAAGTTACGACGTTACGAGAATTTATACCAAAAGCCACCTCTTCATGTACAAAGTCATTCTTAATTTAGGAAACACCATTTGAAACTTTAATAACTCGTTATAAATCATTTTTAAATGTTAAGCATAAGCCGTGTAGTGGCGGTTAAGAATATCCACTACCCCATATCTTCCCGTGGGTGTCGTGAAAGGCGACAAAGGGATACAGGCGGGAGATGGGCAGCAGCATCTTCCTGGTAACGGCAAAAATACAATAAAAAAACTGCGGTTGCCAACCCGCTCGCCAAGCGTGGCAACTATGGCAATATACCCCCCATGATGAAAGTTACGAAGAGACGGCCCCCAGTCCCCGGCGGCCCCGCTATTCCTGGCTACGGTGGCGACCATAGTAACGGCGGGGCAGGGGGTGCTAAGAATCTCCGGTGGAGGTTCGGTTGCCACCTACGACGACTCGACCTGGCAACATACAACGCACGCACCCTGAGGACTGACGAGAAGATTGTGGAGCTGGAAGAAGAGATGGACAAGTTACGCTGGCATATTATAGGATTGGTCACGGGGGACAGTCCCCCGTGACCGCGGTTGCTGGAAAGCAACCTAAACGTCGGGAATATAAAATAACTTAATTAAACGCGATAAAATCCGTAAAAGTAGTTTTATTCATTGTGTAGTGTTCGCGTAAATATAAGTAATAATATTATACTAATAATATTCCTAAGATTAGTAATTTCAAAATCAGTAAAGGTAGGTAAAACGCAATTTCAACTATGGAGAAAATTACTATCAACGATTTAAAATATAGCTAAAATTACAAACACGTTTTACAATCATAACAACAATAAATAAATATTTTGGTAAACTGTCAATTAAACAATAGAACAAGATCAAGTCCTAACAATTTATAGCTTTAGTTACTACTTATTATATGTAAATATATTTGGCATATTAGGTTGCCTATGCGACAGTTCGGTGAAGACTATTCGATGTTTTGCTACCAACAGCCACTCAAAACCTGCTTCACAGTTAGTATAACTGACAAAGAAAATACATACAACAGGGATAATCTCATTTTTATACAAATTTCATATCAGAAATAGTTATCTAAGTAACAAAATCAGTAAAAGAAAAACGGCAGGTAAAATATTGCTAAACAGCAAAATATATCTTTTTTAGGAAAAAAACAACTACTATATTACTTCTTTAAGTACATTGTATTTAGAAAAAAAAAAAACTATATAATTAAAGCGTGCCTTACATGACGCGAAAAAATAATTTAATCAGGTAAAATTTCTTAATGCTTTTACCCTAGATACCGTAAAGAAAAAATACATTATGTTTAAAAGCTTTTACAAAAATTTACTTCGCAAATATCCGCGTTATAAAATAAAATGATGTGTCTTACGTACTATGAAGAAGCACCTCCCGCCCTCCCTCAATTTCGTGCACTATCCCCGTCACCACTAATCCCAGCACCGCTACTCCCAACACCACTACACTAGGCAAGACACACCACTGACGATAATACGACACGTGTTTCGCCTCTACACGAGGCATCCTCAGGTGATATAGACTCTACGGTGGCTAACCGCTAAGAATCTTAGCGATTAGCCACGGATTAGTGGTGACGGGAATAGTGCACGCAATTGAGGGAGGGCGGGAGGTGCTTCTTCATACTAGGTAAGACACATCATTTTATTTTATAACGCGGATATTTGCGAAGTAAATTTTTGTAAAAGCTTTTATATAATGGATTTCCGCAAAGTAACGCCTGATTCTATTAATTATACATTATGTTTAACTACATTAATCAAAAATTACTAAGTTTATTCAGTTAAAATCGAATACCTACCAAGTGAAAATTATTGTCACCGAAAACTGTGAAAATGTGATTTTTTTTAAATTACCAAGCGACATCAAAACTCTTCCTAGCTGTACGAGAGTATGACATATTTTTGCTGATTTCAATGATGTATATAACTCAATATCGCCCAACATGTCGCTGGGTAATTATTACCTGTCAGGCGATATGTTACTAGTTTCCCAAAATTATTTCCTGTGTATAGAAGTGCGTTTTTATATATGTATTTTGTTATAATTATATAAAGTGTAAAATAAGATAATGTTTCACTAAATATAATCAACAGATTTCGCCTTAATAAAAAGTCATTTTGTCTTAAATATTATTATTTTTGTTTACGTCCTTCTTCGAAGAACTGGGAACAGAAAAGCGAGGTGACACATTGCCACACGTCTACAATCTATGATGATTGTTATGGCGCCACATTCATCTTGAGGACGACGTACGGAGAGTTCTGTGTGCCTAGTGCGAGTTCCACAAAATAATTAGAATGACTTCACCATCGCGTTAACCGAGTTAACGTCATACCTATCGATAAGTGAAGACAAGCGAGTGTGTGTTACAATCGAAGCTAACCTTTCGATTCGCGTTTACTCACCGTGAATCGCGTTTGTTCCTTCTCTTATGTTGGTAACACGTGAGCATCGTGAAATAAACTAACCGAGTTTAGGATGACATATTTACTTAGTCGTCTTAATATTACAAGCTGTCTATCAAAGTTGTGGTTATTATAGCATCTTTCATATACTTTGAGAGTTTGTGTTTGTTGTGAACTTACGATTTATTTATTTTAATTGAAAATATTAAATTATAATTATAAGTAAAAAAAGAAGAAGACTAGTTCGTCCCAATTCGATTTGATGGTGATATTTATGGAGCAGTAAGTTGAATTTAATTTATTTAGTATTTAGGGAACATATTAATATGTTGTTGTATATTTTGTAACTAAGTTTATTGGTTTTAGGCATGGAGATCTCAGCAAACCATCCAATAACAATAATGCAAGAGGTAGGATGGCTTGTATAAAAACTACAGTAAAGTAAATATTTAAAAAAGGCTGCTCGTCTACATAAAGCAGCTAGAGGTACTACTGGTGGTGGGCCTGCCACACATGTTAAATTGACAGATTTGGAACAAAGAGTCCAGTTGAAGAGGCTGGGTTGTCACAGGTTACAACTATAACTTAAATTAAACTACCTGCTTGTAGGTTATATTATCTCATAAATTGTATTTTCTTTCAGGGGACTTATGTTCAGGCTAATCCCACAGTGAATCTTGAACAAGGAATACTACCACAACCACATCAATCAGTAGAATGTAAGTAGCATATTATTAACAAATTATTAACAGTACATATTATATTATATTAACAATGTTTATTTTTTTATTTTAGGTACTTCCCAACCTGCTTAGGAAAATATTGCCCCACAACTGCCGCCAACACTGCCAAGGCCTATATCTTCACCATCTCTTGCCTTTGCAGAGGAAGTTCAAAGTAATATATAACTTACTTATTAAACAGTATAAAATCTTCAGGCTAGTAGTACTGAGTTTGTTCCGGGAATCAAACCCAAAAATTCTTGCTTGGCAGCAGCACTTGGAACCACTAAACCACGTATTGTGTGTGTGTAAGTCTTCTTTCTCCGAATAAATTAAAAGTAATAAAATATACATGAGCCACTCAATGTACACTCAAGTAGTTAAATATGAATAAATCTTACGAGTACTTACAGATAAAAATTACATTAATTTTATAAATTTACAAGCCAACTTGTCTGTCTTTTTGGTTCTTGTACACAACTACTAAGTATATTGATTTTGTTGAAAGTTTCATTTATATTTTTCATATTTAAGGTTCTCAATCTTGGAACGACCCAGGGCCATCAACACAACCTCATGTTGCCTCAGCAAATACTGTGACATCTCCGCTTATTTCATTTGTGGAGGTACTAATGGAAAGTAAGATAGAACTAATTATTCATGAAGGTGATAATTTTAAATAAATTTGAAATTATTACAGATACGGGCATGCTCACTCCAACTATGATCTCATCTCAAGTCCAAGAAAGTCAACCAGGGCCTGCTTTGTCGGGGCAAACTACACCTTGCCGTGCAAGACCAATTCGTACTCGAGGATCACCTCGAAGACGAGTGAGGCCAGCCCACACAGAGCAGGCAGCACAACAGTTTCTCCAAGCCAAAGAACACTGGAAACTTTTTTTTTATAGGACAGGGTGACAAACGAGCACACAGTCCACCTGATGGTAAGTGGTTGCTGTGGCCCATAAACATCTACATCTATCCTCGCTTGTGAATCAAAATGCAGATGCGTTGTCACCCGTGAGCACTAAGATGGAATGCCTCTTTTCCAGTAAAAAGGGACTCCGGTTCTCTACACTCACCATACGAAACACAGCAGTGTTAGGCTGCTATTTTACGCTGGTAGTCTGTGAGAGCGTGGTCCTTCCCTGGTTGAGCCGACCCATTCGTGCTACAACTATACTATTAATATAGCTACAGCATAGTTCTACAAAATAATTTAGATTACTTTTCTGTTCTGTTTCAATGTTCTTGTAATTGTTAAATTGTTGTATTAAGTTGTAATTGTAATTATTTAATTAAATATGTGATAAAATTTAAGGCTGGTTATAAATAAAAGAAAGATTTAAGCTTATTCAAATTTATTTATTTAATCCCTATAGTAACCTTCTTGCTAATTGATCTCTTATTCTACCTCTAATTAAATCAGAGGTAGCTTCTCTTACTGTGTAACTTATTTGATCAGATTCCACCATTCTCCTTTCAAATTGCAGACCTAAAAATAAATCATAATTAATACAAATATTAAGTTTACTATTTATAAGTTAGCTTAATATATTATAGTAATTCAATTTAAAATTAAGATACCTACCTATATTTTCCTCTGTATCCTCAACACCAAAATTAATATCTAATTATATTATGTTACACAGAGCATGCTAAAATAATGTGTGCACATTTTATGGGCTTGTAGTGCAAAACTCTATCCTTGTGCAGACATCGCCATCGATTTTTCAGCCTTGAAAATGTGTTTTCAATAAAAACTCGAGCTCTCATGTGTTTTTCATTATAATTAGTGGACTCAGCGTCTAAAAATGGTGTCATAAGCTATGGGCGTTGGGGATATCCAGAATCTCCTAGAGTTAAAATATACATGTTGTTGTCAATAATATAGATAGAAATTATTTAGTAATGTTTTACTTAAAAATACTTCATATAACTCAAAACATCCCAATAAGTTATACTGTGGATATATGACCTATTCTATATATATAGATTCTCCATTTTGGTGCAAAGATTGCACGTAAGTGTTTAAATTACTGTTTTCCCATATAAAGGAATCATGATTTGCTTGGGATTCACATTTAAAATTCTATATTCATCATCACATACCTGAAAAGAAGACATTTTGTTTATTTTCTACCCCTTTTTAACCAAGGAATAACAAAAAATAAAAAAACCATATTTTCTGTATAAACTGAATTTTAAAATAAATATTAACCGAATCTAATGAATAATTTGCATAAGGTTGTTTAAAGATAAGCATATATTTATTACCATTATATAAAAGCTTTTACAAAAAAATTTTTTTTACTTCGCAAATGTCCGCGTTATAAAATAAAATGATGTGTCTTACCTAGTATGAAGAAGCACCTCCCGCCCTCCCTCAATTGCGTGCACTGTCCCCGTCACCACTAATTCCAGCACCGCTACTTCCAACACCACTACACTAGGCAAGACACACCACTGACGATAATACGACACGTGTTTCGCCTCTACACGAGGCATCCTCAGGTGATATAGACTCTACGGTGGCTAACCGCTAAGTGAGCGGCGAGCCAAAACAAGTGCCTTTTATACAAACACCGCTCTCTACCTAACGAGCGAGCGATTGCGTCATGCGATAAAACATGCGACCAATCACCGCTGGACTTACGCAGCCGTTTGTAAAATTAAAAACAAACCGCCGCGCAACGCCCACATTATTAGAGAGCAGGCTTGAAGATATTTAAGAGAGGTGAATTAGTAACATTTGTTTGTTCATTCAGCAATGCAACGGTATTATTATTACTTTTTAATATCTCCAACTGTTCCAGCATACACAGCCGCAGCCCTTTATTACACGTATGTAAGACTTTAAAGGAGTGGTCGTTGGCTAGGTTGTGTCCAGTGTCCAAAAGATGTTTGGCAAAATGGGATTTATCGGGATTGCAATTCCTGTACGCGGCTAAATGCTCTTTATAACGTGTCTCGAAATTTCGACCAGTCTGACCCACGTAAACGGCGTGGCATTCGTCACAAACAAGTTTGTAAACACCTGACTTTTGACGAATATCCAACTTATCTTTACTATTACAGATATTTCTAAGAGAATTGTTTGTTTTGAACGCCACATGAACGCCGCTTTGTCGAAGAGTATTAGCTACTTTTTCAGATATGGTGCCTAAGTAGGTCAAACTGCTCACATATCGATGAACACTTTGAGGTTGAACCGCGTACAGAGAGTTGCGAATAACATGCTTTTGTTTCTTTTTAATTAAATTGTTAATGAGATTTTTTGAAAAACCGTTAGAGACCGCTATTTGATAAATTATATTAAGTTCTTGTAATTATTTTCTTTACTTATTGGGACAGTGAACAAACGGTTAATGTAACAATAAAAAGCGGCTACTTTATGTTGCCATGGATGACATGATGACGCGGGGATGACCGTGTCGGTGTGAGTTGGCTTTCGATAAATTTGGAAAACATTTGACGATTCTTTTCTTGTTATTGTTAAGTCAAGAAAATTAAGGGAACAATCTTGTTCCAATTCAAGTTTAAATTTAATTTTGTCATGGACTCTATTTATTTTATTGAGGAAAACATCCAGTTGTCTCCTTGTGCCAGTCCAGCAAATAATTATGTCGTCTACATATCGATAGTAATATAAGATATTTTGATTGAAAACTATATGTTGTTTTTCGAAATTATCCATGAAATTGTCCGCCATAAGGGGACTTAGCCCCTCTAACCCCATAGCTAACCCTTCTTTTTGTAGATAGAAACGGTTATTAAACCGGAAATAGTTTTGTTTCATACAGAGAGAGGTTAAGTTAAGAAGATCATTTGTTTCCCCGGGATGTAGACGACGTTTTTCAAAGAGATCTGCGAGTATACGCAAACAGTCAGGGGATGGGACATTTGTGAAAAGGCTATCAACGTCTAAAGATAACAATATGGATTTAGGAGGAATACGAATATCTTTAATTTTGGAAATGAGATCTAAGCCATTTTTTAGGCTGTAAGTGGGGTTGAATCCAGATTTCTCTCGAAGGAGGAAGTTTAATTTTTTAGCAAGGAAATAAGCTGGTGCACCAATATATGACACAACTGGACGAATAGGAACATGTTCTTTATGTATTTTTGGTAACCCATATAAAATGGGTGCTTGAGGATTCATTGGAACAAGATTGCTCCGAGACAAGTTGTGATCGGGAAAAACATATAAGATGACTGTTGTATACATAACTTAATATCCGAAGTAAACTTTTTGGTTGGGTCAGACTCCAATAGCTCAAAGTCATCACCTTGGATAACATCGTTAACTTTCTGGCTGTACCCACTACTCTGCATAATAACAACAGTATTGCCTTTATCGGCTTTAGTAACAATAAGGTCGTTTTCCCTTATTCTCTGCTTTAGGGACTTAAAAATAGGGAACTCAGGATTGAAATGGGAAGACGCGGGCACAGCCCGAATTTCATTAGCTACCAAACTTTTAACGATGTTATCTTTCCTCCCGATCACAACAGCCACCTCCGCGTCAACAGCCATAGTCTCTAACGATTTTTGGGAGACCGAAGGTGTTAAATTATACTTTAGGCCTTTATGTAAAAGGGACAACTCATCTGTTGGAAACTGGACATCGGAAAGATTTTTAACTCGGGGATAAAATTGGTGATATTCTGTATGTATGTCGTTATTACGATTACGGGATGAAGAGGATACAAGTCGTTGTAATTTACGGGACTGAATTTGATATTTCTCATAAACAGCCATTGAAGCAAGTTCTCTGGCTTTCCCATCCAAAATATCAAATTCAATATTATGTAATTTATATGAAAGTTCAGAGTATAATACTTTAAGGTGGATTTTTAAATTATCTCTATTGGAAAACCAACGACGACACTCCTCATTAAGCCAAATGTTCTGAGCTTTAGAAATAGCAATACTGGCCGCTCGACTATTTGTGCTGGAACGTATTTGAATATAATTGGGAATAACATGAAGTTGTTTGCACTGCTGATTGAACCAAACATTTTGGGCAGCAATACGATGGAGTTTTGTTAATTTGACATAGAGTCTTGCCTGGTCAGCCGTGCTAGCCTTTTTAATATAATTAATAGAATCAGGCGTTACTTTGCGGAATTTATTTTATAACGCGGATATTTGCGAAGTAAATTTTTTGTAAAAGCTTTTATATTATGGATTTCCGCAAAGTAACGCCTGATTCTATTAATTATATTTATTACCATTGACTAACTGCTTGTCTAGCAGCTGGAGTATCAGGGAACCGAATATATTTATTTATTATATTTTTGTGTGTCGGCTCCTGGGGAACTTCTTCTATGTACACACTTCACATTTTTTGAGACGTGTCCTTTGCAACCCCAACTGGCCTTTGGTAGGATCCAGTTGCAAAAACTAATAGAGCAGTGAGCACCTGCAATTAAAAAGAGAACAAACTTATATTTAAACTTGCACTTGTTTTAAACTTTTGCAAAAATGTGAATACTTTAATGATCGATACATACTTTATGTTCCAAGGAAACGCGTTGAGAGGACCTAAGATTTGTCAAACTCCTTAGCTCTTTACACAAAAACTTGAAGACTTTCTTGGAAATGCGATATCTATCTTTAAATTGCTTCCCCGTGAGGTCTAACAAAGGGTTGAAAGATGCACGAGCTCTTCTTTCAACATTGGCGTTATAATTGCGGTCATCTTGTGCCTTAGCGGCTGTAAACATTCTCCATGCGAAAAATAAACGTCCTGCCATAATTAAATATTGTTCACACAAAACGAAATAAAATTCAACCTTCAACAATCGTTCTCACTATGCTTTCTCACTGTCAAAATTTAGGTGAAAACTTTTTCGATATCGACGGCGTAAAGTTTGTTTATGTTATGATCAAATCGGCGCTCGCACTCGCAAAATACTTGAAACAACCAATCACGTGCATTTACGTTCTCACTGTCGAATGCGAGTGAATGCTTGATGGTCGATATCGACGACGTAATAAACTCGCACTCATGAATTGTGATTCCGATTATTGCCACTAGTTGGCGCTGATTTTATTCCATACAAATTGTAGTTAACTTTCTCGGTATCGAACGCGTAAAAAAACTCGCACTAGGCACACTGTCGATAATCATGTTATAGTTATTCGATCCGAAGTTAAGACGAACGAGGAAGGAGAATTAATCAGAATAACATGAACCAGCCACGCCAAACCATTTATGGAAAAATGGAAAATTACAACCCTTGGGAATGAGTTAATAATTCAACGTAAAATATTGTCAAAGCAAACAAACTCTTCAAAAGTAACACAAAGTGGGCGTCTTAGAGGCAACATTGGATAGGTTTTTCTTAGGTTAAGACAGTGCTATTTGCCTGGCGGTATTGTAATGAAGCACTGGATTAAAATAAGTTAAAAACATGCCTAGTATAATATTATATCAAGAGGGTCCAAAACTTTATCTATGCTCGTATCAGTTAGAGGTAATAAAACCACATTCAATTTGCAAATAAATATTTATTTCAATTTAATTTACTTTTTCATGATCAAGTTTTCACAAGTTAAGTTATTTATATGCGTTTTAAATCTTATTTCACCATATGTCGGCGGTGTAAGAATATCCATTGCCCCATATCATCCCGTGGGTGTCGTTAGAGGAGACAGAGGGAAAATCTTGAAGATGAGCAGCAGCGTCTTCATAATGTAATCCTCCCCCTCTTCTTTCTTTTTCATTCTTAAAAATCTATATCTACAAGATATATAAAAATATATCAAATTTACAAATTTATAAAATTAAGTTTTATAAATTTATGGCGTGATCTTCCTAATTAGGACCCTTATTTATGTTGTGTTGTATAGTAACTAAGTTCTTTTAGGTGTCTCTTGGAAGAATGAATATTCACTAGAGCAATCTAAAGCTGTTGGTAGTGCCTTATAAGCTAAATAACTCAAAGATTTCAAAAAAAGCGGCTAAGTCCGAATCGGACTCGCCCATGAAGGGTTCCGTAGCAGCAACTAACATAATTTACGATTTATGACGTATTAAAAAAAAACTAGATCTCGTCCAAACCAATTTTCGGTGGAATTTTACATGGTAATGTACATTATATATATTTTTTAGTTTTATAATTCTCTTATTTTAGAAGTTACGGGGGACACACACACACATTTTACCCGAAATTTCTCTCGCGCAAACTATTCAGTTTAGAAAAAAATTATATAAGAAACCTCAATATCATTTTTGAAGACCTATCCATAGATACCCCACACGTATGGGTTTGATGAAAAACATTTGTTTGAGTTTCAGTTCTAAGTATGGGGAACCCCCAAAATTTTTTCTATTTTTGTATGAAAATCTAAATGCGGTTCACAGAATACTTCAACTTACCAATTTTCAACAGCATAGCTCTTATAGTTTCGGAAAAAAGTGGCTGTGACATACGGACGGACAGACAGACAGACAGACATGACGAATCCATAAGGGTTCCGTTTCTTGCCATTTGGCTACGGAATCCTAAAAAGGTTAAAAACCAATAAATTTATTTGAAGTTAAATATAATTCAACTTCAATGAATGTAATATTTATTATCTATCATTCCTATTTAAAAAAAGGTAAATGTTCCACATTTAAAACGATTTTCTACAATTATTTCTTCCGCGGCTGCAACGCACAGGGTACCACCTTGTATATCATAGATATCACTAAAACGCACCTTAAAACAAAGAAAAAGATATTTAAATATGACTTTATATTATGAGAATGCATCTAGTTTAACTGTTTCACTATTATATTGCATTTAGTTCCATTGGCGATATTTAACGTAAACACTGCTGAGATGCTATAACGAAAATTTTCCCGCGTACGACAGCTCACCCTATTTAAAGTAGATCGGCCAGTAAGCCGCGCCCCGTGCTGTTGCGAATATCACACGCGTCATGAATAAATATTCAGAGCGAGATTGTCGCTACGTGTTGTTAGCTATTGCCTACTAATAACGCTCTGATGTTGGTCTAGTGGTCCTAAACACGATTGCTGATCACGAGGTCCCAGGTTCGATTTCCAGATCGGGTCAAATTCGGTTATTGGCTTTTTCTGTCAAAAATTGTCAGTAGTAGTCCGAAGTCTGGAAGTTGGTGGTGTTTCACTCTCATGCCTTGGAAATCAAGTAAAGCCGTCGATCCTGCGTCTAATCTCTCCGGTCGTATTGATTATCGGACTATAAGAGTGAGGGAATATAGAGTGCACCTGTATGAATACTGTTCTGCGCAGATGGCTAGTCTCCATCGAGAATCGCCGCCGTGACCAAAATTCGATCCGGAGTACATTAGTAAGCTAATACAGGATTAGTTGTATCACCCGTTAATATTCGACTTTAAGAAATAAAGAGATTATCATCTAACTCGACGGCTCTGTGGCGCAGTGGCTTCGCAATGAGTCACAGCGCTGGGGGCCGCGGGTTTAAGTCCTTCGGGAATTGTTCCCGCTCTGAATATTTCTACTTGTGCAATTTGTGTATGTGAACTGCCTCCAAGATACACGAGAAAATTCTAGTATAAGATTTTGTTTAAAGAAAATAAATTTGTATTTTATAATGTGATTTTATATAACAGAATATGAGGTATAGTTAGTCAATTTTTGTCTTTGTTATTACGCTAAGTGAAATTGTAACATGGCATGTAAGACATGTCGCATTAAAAAGCGTGATTACCTCTTTGAAAAACTCCTATGCATCAAAGATATTTCACGTAGAAGCCTTCGTACGAACTCAATAAACCTGTTGAATATGCCAAAACATAAAACAACGCGTTACAGAGAATGTTTTAAATTTACAGCCGCAAGAATATGGACCGATTTGCGATCTCCTCTGAGAAATAAAATGAGCACAGGAAGCTTTAAAGCCAAAAATAAATCAGCATTGCTGAAGCGGCAAATTACTGCTGTAAATGTGAAACATGCAATATCCTTTTAGTATAATAAAACCCTTTAAAAAACCACCCCTATGTACACAAACACACACACACACACACACACACACACACGCACACACACGTCTGTATACATAAAAATAATACTAATATTATATACATCTTGTGTTACATATCAGGAAGGAGTGCCTGAAAACCATCGGTTCATGAAATCTTAGACCCATGTAAGCAAAAGCTTATTCACTTCCGATTGCCTAAATTACATAAAAATTAAGTACTCAGTTTATACGTAAAAAAAATTATTAATTTCTTTATAATTATGATTATGATGAATAAAATATAGGACCTGCTAGGCCAGGGTTACAAGGTCTACTGATTTTTCTAAAGATCTACTGAAGATGATGTATGTCTTCTGAAATGCTGATTCCCTTGTGAATCAACTGGTATTCTATAAAATTCCGGAGAGTTGAAAGCCGAGTTGTGCCTAGTTTTGCATTGAAGTCTCCCATTAACACCTTTTATTGGGTTTTGGAGAAATGCATGGCCCTAGAAATATCCTCATACATTTCCTCCACCTCCTCATCTGGATGTGCCAAGTTTGGTGCGTTAATCTGTTTTACCTTCAGCGAATACCGTTTAGTGATTCTGAGTATAAGGTACGCAACCCTCGTCGACACACTCCCGATCTTTACAACGTTGTTAACGAGAGACTTGTGGACGATAAATCCGACACCTCCTTGGGACAGATGGTCGCCCTTCCGGTGATAGAGCAAGTTGCCGGATTCGAGGATTACCGTGTCCTCCCCCTCTCTTCGAACTTCGGATAATCCTATAATATGCCAACGCAACTTTTCTATCTCTTCTTCCAGCTCCACGATCTTCTCGTCAGTCCTCAGGGTGCGTGCGTTGTACGTTGCCAGGTCGAGTCGTCTAAGGTGGCAACCGAACTTCCACCGGAGATTCTTAGCACCCCCTGCCTCGCCGATACCATGGTCGCCACCGTAGCCAGGAATAGCGGGGCCGCCGGGGACTAGGGGCCGTCTCTTTTTATAGGGGGGTATTTGCCATAGTTACCACGCTTGACGAGCGGGTTGGCAACCGCAGTTTTTTTATTGTAATTTATCAGGAAAATGCTGCTGCCCATCTCCTGCCTGTTTCCCTTTGTCGCCTTTTACGACACCCACGGGAGGATATGGGGTAGTGGATATTCTTAACCGCCACTACACGGCACATATATATATATATATGTCGGCGGAGCGTCTATAAAATACCCGGTTGGATCGAGGTAGAATGGAGGGTATATCGAGAAACCCCCTCTTGTGTCTGTAGTATAAAGTTCAATGTAGGTGCCGTGCGCGGGAGATTCCGCTCAAGTCATTCAACGAGTGCGGTCACTCTACTAGTGCTAAGATAGTGTCGTGGTTCTGTTCGTTGTTGTAATTCTTCTAATGCGGACAAGGAGGATTGGTGTTGCTGAGAGGCTGCCCTGTGTTACATTGAGATAAGTAGTGTTGCTGTTGGTTTACATATTTTGGTGTTATCATGTAATTACGTACTCACGTTACACTGGTGTGTAATTGTGGCAGAGACGTGTTACGGTGTTGTCGAACTGTAATTTCACTATACTGAATGTATAGTGCGTTACATTGTCTTATTACTGATAACGATTAAACTGCGTAAGCAAGAGAGGAAGTTGAACATCCGCTCTCACACTTTTATTATTTTAACAGTTAACGCTATCCTGATGTATTTCCAAGATCACGAATGGAATACTCTGTTGAATAATTCTCCGACATCAGAAGTGGGATCTCCTGTTGTCATTTCCGATATATATATATGTATATTAAGTTTACCTCACAGCACAATCCTTATATCTATACTAATAATATAACAAAGCGGAAGAGTTTTTTTGTTTGTTTAAACGCGCTAATCTCTGGAACTAGCAGTCCGATTTGAAAAATTCTTTTTGTATATTATAGCCAAATTCATGTGGAATAGTATAGGCTATCTAGCATTAAGCTATATCACTCAGCTAGCCTTAAATATGGATATTTGTTAAACAAGTTAGAAGAAAAAGCACTCCCGAAATGATTTATCCGCGTACGCTGGTGTTATCGTTAGGAATACGTAAATACAATGTTCTAGAAAAATATAGACTTTTACTATGTCTTAAAAAGTCCGCGATACCATATGTCTATTTGTAATACATAAGCCATAATTTGGTGTTTTGTGACAAAAAAATATTGAAAATTTAAAAGTGATTTATGAGCGTTATTATTAGGCCTATTTATCCTTACAAACGAAAGTTACTTCATCATCAAGACAATTTTATGAAGATAAACTTTGTTCTTCATACCATGTTATTTCGACGCATAGTTTAACAGATAATGTAAAATTAAAATAATTCAATACTTGGCTGGGCGCGCGACCGACTTTGAAACCCTAGCCGTTATAAAATGCACCTCGGTCACGTGATGACACGGGTGAAACCGCGGGGCACAGCTAGTAATGTATAAAGGCTGCCATGGGATTTGCGGTTAGAGTGAAGATGTAAAGAAAAATTGGTAAATAC
>CAVLGL010000143.1:0-2500 GCA_963668995.1 Parnassius mnemosyne
TCCATCGCCATGTTGAACAGGATGGGCGACAACGGGTCTCCCTGACGCACACCTCGGCCCAATCTAACAGGTTCACCCGACTGCCCGCCGACGTCCAACTTGGTGGTCGCCGCGTCGTACAGCCGGTGGATGTAATCACAGAATGCCACGGGCAACCCTCGAGCCCGAAGAAGCCCGACCAGCGCTCTATGAGACACTGTGTCGAACGCCTTCGCGAAATCGAGAACAGCCACATGACACTCTCTTAACTTTTTCCTGCTATCCCCTAGCACCGCGTCCAGCACGGCGGAATTCTCCAACGTGCCGTCGGCGCGGACGAATCCACGCTGTCGTGCATCGGGGGGGCAGCAATCCAGAAGCCTTCTCGCCAGGATCGAGTGCATGTGCCTAAGCGGTATCGAGGCGATCGAAATCGGTCGATAGTCGCCCGGCCCAGCAGGATCATCCATCTTCGGCACGAAGACCGTCCGGCATTGCCGCAGGGGCTCTGGTATTACGCCAGTGGTCAACCAAGAGTTGAAAATTTCCGCTTTTCGGGCCGCAGGAACTAGGCGCCACTCATCCGGACGGATACCGTCCGGACCAGGCGCTGTCTGCCAGTCAAACTTGGACGCCTTCACTTCGTCGGTCGTGAAAGGCATCCACAGCCGAGAGTAATCGCGTGCGCCCCCATACTGCTCCTCCCGCCGTAAGGCGTTTAGAGCAGACGGTGTAGGCCCTGAGGCATCAGACACCCTCTCTAGGACCGGTCGCCAATAGGCTTCCAAATCTTCGAGAGAGTGCCGGACGCTCCTGTGCACTCCATCGATCACCTCGGCTGCTGCTCGACTGCGACACTTCTGGAATAGTTCCTGTACCCTGGCGTACTCTATTCTCCTCCTCTTGCGGCTCGACAAACCGGCCAGTGCGGTGTCGGCCCGAGTCACGTTCGGTATGCGGTGCCGCCTCGCACTACGGGAACCCAGGCCGTGTCGCGACCTCCTCACCGCGGCCCTCGCTAGAAGATCCGCGACAATTTGGTCTGCACACGTGTTATCTGGGGCACCACCTAAGTGCAGTGATGGATCATCGGCGACAGGCGGTGCGTCTTCAGCTGGCAGAGGCTGGACCGGCATCTCGACACTTTCAGATTCCGGCCGTGTCGAACCCCTGTTCTCTGGCGCTTGGCTGCTTATTGGTGGGGATCTGTACTCTTCCCGGCACGCTTGTACCAGGATCTTATACTCCCCACAGCGCCTCTTTCCTTTGATTGCCTCTAGGGTCCGCTCGGACCCCGACAGGCTTTTGTACAGGTCTGCGTTCGTACATCGTCCGGTCTCCTCCAGTAATCGCGCCTCTGTACGCGCCATCAATGCCAGCTCCTCATCGCGCCACCTGCGCTTCACCATATTTGGAGCGGCCTCCGCATTTGCTACTTCGGGGTGGGCCCTACGCTTGTGGACCCCCAACCCCGTTTTGGTGGTGAACGCACGTCCACACACCGGACAAGTCCAGTCAATGACCGCGGAAACTGTGGCCGGAGCCCCAGCTTGAGCGGCCGAAGATTGGGCCAAGCTCCCCGGCTCCTGTGGGAGGCCAGGGTGGCAAAATAAATCATTTTCATTCCTTACTTTGTCCATTGCTTGTGTTTGTGCCCAATGTGGCCGGGGTGCAAGCCCAGCCACCTGGTTCGCCTACCGCATCTCGTATTGTCCCGACCGAAGTCAGCGGTTCGACTTGGCGACATATTGCCACCCGATGGGACTATTCAGGAATCTCACCCGAACCTAGCCCGGATTACGCCCCATGATCTAGGACGCTGCGCATACTAGACGAATCTAGCAAACCCGGTTCACAAGCCTGACTAAAGTCTCCCGTCCGACTGCCAACAACACGACTGAAAGACGCGAAGAGACAGCCGAACGGGAGACTATAGTGGAAACGCGCTGGGCCTCGCAGAATTAGGAATGTGCCAACGAGGCGGTCACCCCGCAACAGCCATCTCCGGGGCATACTAATTTAGGCACGTCCCCCCCTCCCGTGTCAGTTATAAGCGGCGGTGCCACGTGCAGGCCTCGGGTAGGAGTTGAGTCTGCGTGTCTGGAAAGGGTCACCCAGGCACACAAACCCCATTTACTAACTCAACAGAGATCGTGTATTGAAGTGGCTGAAAAAATGGCTGGCGGTTTCCCAACCACCACACTTTGCTCCGTTGAGAGAGGAGCACACACTATCTCCTCCCGTTAGGGCCGGGACGCGAGCAGGCGACCCCGCTGCGCCCCGTTAAGAGGCTATCAGGACCTCAGCGATCGGTATTATCGTTTAACGCGCGCACCACGGCGCCAAGGATCCACCTCGGAGAGTCATAGTTACTCCCGCCGTTTACCCGCGCTTGCTTGAATTTCTTCACGTTGACATTCAGAGCACTGGGCAGAAATCACATTGCGTCAACACCCGCGAGGGCCATCGCAATGCTTTGTTTTAATTAGACAGTCGGATTCCCCTTGTCCGTGCCAGTTCT
>CAVLGL010000143.1:5000-10000 GCA_963668995.1 Parnassius mnemosyne
CCGCTTACTAATATGCTTAAATTCGGCGGGTGATCCTCCCTGATCTGAGGCCAACGATAAAAATCGAGGCAGACACGATATCCGTCAGCGCAACGACGACAGTACGACACCGTTAACGAAACGACGTCGCAGTCGTCGAGGCGCTCTTCGGACGTCGAGTCCGCCTACTTTTGGTTGTTGTGTATGTCGTGTATCTAACATATATTTTCAAAACAAATCAATCGCACACCACACAACACGTGCCGAACGAAGTCACCGCACGAATATCGCGCATGCCCTCTATCGAGTTTTAACGTCGAAGAGTCGCGCGTCGAGGGGACTAAGCCAGCTCGCCGCTTAACGCGTCTTGTGCGATGTGATAGACTAATTTTATATTGAAAATCAGTCGCGATACACACACAATTATTATATAATATTTAAACGGACCGAAAGAATACGCAACGCAAACACACTCACGTATCGCGTCTCTCAACGGAACCGTCAATTGTTCGTAAGAACAGTGTGGTTAATGTTTTTTAACAGCCGGCCCTCAGACAGGAGTGGTCCTGGATATTTCTCCACGGACCGCAATGTGCGTTCGAAATGTCGATGTTCAAATGTGTCCTGCAGTTCACACTATGACGCGCAGTTAACTGCGTTCTTCATCGACCCGCGAGCCAAGTGATCCACCGTCCAGGGTAATAGTTTGTATATGTTGTTAACTAATAAATGTTACACACCAAAGTTACAGGTCCGGTCTCCCGGTCCCGTATCGTCGGGTATATTTTTTGGTTGTTATATATTATAAAAAAATATTGTGTTAACGCGTCCTCTTACGCTCGCTCTCACCCCGAAATCTCGAAAGATTGAGGGGGCAGTGTGAACGTTAGAGAAACGTTTTAACGTTTAGAAATGAACGGTACTACGGACTTCTTTTAATGATCCGCCTTTCGCGTTCGTATTCTAAAACCGCATCGGGGTTTAATTCATTTAATATAGCGCGTACCATTATCGGACCGGAACTAGTGGCGCGGATTCTTGCCAGGTCCTCGTTCCGTTTTATTTGTCCCGGTTCGCGCTCGTTCCTCAAAGTGATCACATCACACACACACCGCACGCACACACAAACTGTTTATACCTCGCGCGCGCGTCACAATCTCAACGCGTCGTATCTTATTATATTTTTATATAATATAACTCGATAGGGCGTTTAGAGAACGTGACACACACGTTCGGATAGAAGCAGTGGTGAACGCGTAGTGACGACGACACGACCACAGATCGGAACAATTTTTTTAATTGTTATTTGGATTATATATACATATAATGTATCATTATAATACATCATATATACGTTAATGATCCTTCCGCAGGTTCCCCTACGGAAACCTTGTTACGACTTTTACTTCCTCTAAATGATCAAGTTTGGTCAACTTCCCAACAACGCCGTCGGCCGTGAAGCCACCGCGTGTCGGTCCGAAGACCTCACTAAATCATTCAATCGGTAGTAGCGACGGGCGGTGTGTACAAAGGGCAGGGACGTAATCAACGCGAGCTTATGACTCGCGCTTACTAGGAATTCCTCGTTTATGGGGGATAATTGCAAACCCCAATCCCCAGCACGAAGGAGTTTCAACGGGTTGCCCGGGCCTCTAGGCCAGGGAGAACATGCTGATTCCTTCAGTGTAGCGCGCGTGCGGCCCAGGACATCTAAGGGCATCACAGACCTGTTATTGCTCAATCTCGTGCGGCTCGAAGCCGCCGGTCCCTCTAAGAAGAATTTTAATACGTCGCCAGTGAGTTGCGCGACCGAAGCCACGCACACATAAATGACGACGCCTATTTAGCAGGCTAGAGTCTCGTTCGTTACCGGAATTAACCAGACAAATCGCTCCACCAACTAAGAACGGCCATGCACCACCACCCACCGAATCAAGAAAGAGCTGTTAATCTGTCAATCCTTCCGGTGTCCGGGCCTGGTGAGATTTCCCGTGTTGAGTCAAATTAAGCCGCAGGCTCCACTCCTGGTGGTGCCCTTCCGTCAATTCCTTTAAGTTTCAGCTTTGCAACCATACTCCCCCCGGAGTCCAAAATCTTTGGTTTCCCGGAAGCTGCCCGCCGAGCCATCGTAGTAACGTCGGCGGATCGCTAGATGACATATTTACGGTTAGAACTAGGGCGGTATCTAATCGCCTTCGAACCTCTAACTTTCGTTCTTGATTGATGAAAACACCTTTGGCAAATGCTTTCGCTGATGTTCGTCTTGCGACGATCCAAGAATTTCACCTCTAACGTCGCAATACGAATGCCCCCAGTTATCCCTATTAATCATTACCTCGGAGTTCTGAAAACCAACAAAATAGAACCGAGATCATATTCTATTATTCCATGCACGAAATATTCAAGCAGCATTTTGAGCCCGCTTTGAGCACTCTAATTTGTTCAAAGTAAAATTGTCGGCCCATCTCGACACTCACCGAAGAGCACCGCGATAGGATTTTGATATTGAACCGCCGTTTTACCGACGGCTCACCGACGATATGCTCCGCAGACGTGTCAGTATCACCGCGGATGCGGTGCACCAACAGCGCGGCGCACAAATGCAACTACGAGCTTTTTAACCGCAACAATTTTAGTATACGCTATTGGAGCTGGAGTTACCGCGGCTGCTGGCACCAGACTTGCCCTCCAATTGTTCCTCGTTAAAATATTTAAAGTGTACTCATTCCGATTACGAGGCCTCGTAAGAGTCCCGTATCGTTATTTTTCGTCACTACCTCCCCGTGCCGGGAGTGGGTAATTTGCGCGCCTGCTGCCTTCCTTGGATGTGGTAGCCGTTTCTCAGGCTCCCTCTCCGGAATCGAACCCTGATTCCCCGTTACCCGTGACAACCATGGTAGTCGCAGAAACTACCATCGAAAGTTGATAAGGCAGACATTTGAAAGATGCGTCGCCGGTGCTGGACCATGCGATCGGCAAAAGTTATCCAGATTCATCAAAATTAACGACTTCGGACGCGAGGCCCTCCGTCGATTGGTTTTGATCTAATAAAAGCACTCATCCCATCACTGGTCAGAGTTCTGATTGCATGTATTAGCTCTAGAATTACCACAGTTATCCAAGTAACCGAGGTAAGATCTAAGGAACCAAAACTGATATATTGAGCCATTCGCGGTATCGCCTTAATACGGCTTGCACTGAGACATGCATGGCTTAATCTTTGAGACAAGCATATAACTACTGGCAGGATCAACCAGGGAGCTGACAGAGAGAACTTGAGTCTCGTTGTCACTATACACTCCGAGACCACACGTGCAACGCGACGCGCAAGCGTTTTAACGCTAAAACGCACCGGTGCCGTATGAGAGAATATATGAATTCTTATTCAGTCTGGTCACGGGCGAGATCGGGTATCTCACGTCACTCGCACGTATTAACCCAGACCTACTGCGGACGACGTTCAAGTGCGCCCAATTCATAGAACGTTCAACAACGAGACAACTGTGTGAATACTTCACTATGTTAACAATCATTTAACACATTTGATATTATTTTCGTGAATAACACAAACGACATATATCGCCCGGTGTTAGAGAGATCATATCCATTTTTTAAAATAAAATACCGTCCCGCGAATACGATTATAAAAAACGCACCACGGCGACGAGCATAATTTAACGGACGTTAACGATGGACGCGAAGTCAACTCGCTCACCGAACGTGTACCGCGTTAATTAAACGAACGCTCAAATACGTCTTACCGCTTCAATAAACGGAGACGTCGTTCGACACAGTTCAACAACGACGATCATAATATATAAATATATAATATAATAAATATTATAAATAAATATCATATTTTATATTTATATTTATAATATATCAATCGCACAACACCACAAAACATCTAATCTAACAAAACACATGAGACTTGAAAATTTGTCGTATTGTGAGATTCGACTAGCACCGCTCGTGCTTCGTCTATACATATGTACGACTGCAGATATGCGTCTCCGGCGGTTCGTGTATTGAACGAATAGTTCGCTAAGACACGGAAAGTGTTCGCGTATACGCATAACATTATGACGAGCCGTCATCATAGGGTTACTTTAATACTTACCTGTCTCACGACGGATTATCATGATCATCACCCACACCAGGACCACCACCATCATCACGATCACCACCACCACCATCACCAACCACCGCCATCGTAATCATCATGATCGTCGTCGTCGTCGTCACCATCATCATCGTCAGCATCATCATCAGCATCATCATCATCAGCATCATCAACAGCAGCAGCAGCAGCAGCAGCAGCAGCAGCAGCAGCATCGTCGTCGTCGTCACGTCGTCACGTCGTCTTCATCGTCATCATCATCATAATCATCATCATCATCATCATCATCATCATCACATCAGATAGATCACCGTCCTGAGCTGTGCCACCTGCACATCGATCGACTGCTTACTTACTCACCACACACATCTCATCATGTCAGTTTATCACGAATAAATTCTTTAGATGTGCGTTCGCGTATAATAATTTTTTTCACAATGCATCTTCAAAGTCACTGAGCGTGTTCGCGTATAAACATAACATAATAAATATAATTGTATTTATTGTATCCTCTCACCTATTACCAGTGATGAACATAGTCATGTATCCATCAAACAAGGAATGATGTAACAAATAACGCGAAGTGTTCGCGTATCGACATAACATTTTTATAAGTAACCTTTTAAAGTAAACTCTTCTAATGATGTGTGGTACCTTTTTCCTTGTAACTGTTTTTATATATTATTTATTCTTGGTGAACATCTGATATTGTATACATACACTTTAATAGTTTACATTTCCATTATATCCGTGCAACAATATGTAAATTTAATGACCGTTTAAAATTTAAAATATAATTTTATTATTATTTTATTTTATAATCATATGTCAATTTGACAATTTATCAATTTATCACATAGATGATAGATTTACTTTTTTATAATAATATTATGTATACTTT
>CAVLGL010000143.1:20000-22500 GCA_963668995.1 Parnassius mnemosyne
TGATCCGCCTTTCGCGTTCGTATTCTAAAACCGCATCGGGGTTTAATTCATTTAATATAGCGCGTACCATTATCGGACCGGAACTAGTGGCGCGGATTCTTGCCAGGTCCTCGTTCCGTTTTATTTGTCCCGGTTCGCGCTCGTTCCTCAAAGTGATCACATCACACACACACCGCACGCACACACAAACTGTTTATACCTCGCGCGCGCGTCACAATCTCAACGCGTCGTATCTTATTATATTTTTATATAATATAACTCGATAGGGCGTTTAGAGAACGTGACACACACGTTCGGATAGAAGCAGTGGTGAACGCGTAGTGACGACGACACGACCACAGATCGGAACAATTTTTTTAATTGTTATTTGGATTATATATACATATAATGTATCATTATAATACATCATATATACGTTAATGATCCTTCCGCAGGTTCCCCTACGGAAACCTTGTTACGACTTTTACTTCCTCTAAATGATCAAGTTTGGTCAACTTCCCAACAACGCCGACGGCCGTGAAGCCACCGCGTGTCGGTCCGAAGACCTCACTAAATCATTCAATCGGTAGTAGCGACGGGCGGTGTGTACAAAGGGCAGGGACGTAATCAACGCGAGCTTATGACTCGCGCTTACTAGGAATTCCTCGTTTATGGGGGATAATTGCAAACCCCAATCCCCAGCACGAAGGAGTTTCAACGGGTTGCCCGGGCCTCTAGGCCAGGGAGAACATGCTGATTCCTTCAGTGTAGCGCGCGTGCGGCCCAGGACATCTAAGGGCATCACAGACCTGTTATTGCTCAATCTCGTGCGGCTCGAAGCCGCCGGTCCCTCTAAGAAGAATTTTAATACGTCGCCAGTGAGTTGCGCGACCGAAGCCACGCACACATAAATGACGACGCCTATTTAGCAGGCTAGAGTCTCGTTCGTTACCGGAATTAACCAGACAAATCGCTCCACCAACTAAGAACGGCCATGCACCACCACCCACCGAATCAAGAAAGAGCTGTTAATCTGTCAATCCTTCCGGTGTCCGGGCCTGGTGAGATTTCCCGTGTTGAGTCAAATTAAGCCGCAGGCTCCACTCCTGGTGGTGCCCTTCCGTCAATTCCTTTAAGTTTCAGCTTTGCAACCATACTCCCCCCGGAGTCCAAAATCTTTGGTTTCCCGGAAGCTGCCCGCCGAGCCATCGTAGTAACGTCGGCGGATCGCTAGATGACATATTTACGGTTAGAACTAGGGCGGTATCTAATCGCCTTCGAACCTCTAACTTTCGTTCTTGATTGATGAAAACACCTTTGGCAAATGCTTTCGCTGATGTTCGTCTTGCGACGATCCAAGAATTTCACCTCTAACGTCGCAATACGAATGCCCCCAGTTATCCCTATTAATCATTACCTCGGAGTTCTGAAAACCAACAAAATAGAACCGAGATCATATTCTATTATTCCATGCACGAAATATTCAAGCAGCATTTTGAGCCCGCTTTGAGCACTCTAATTTGTTCAAAGTAAAATTGTCGGCCCATCTCGACACTCACCGAAGAGCACCGCGATAGGATTTTGATATTGAACCGCCGTTTTACCGACGGCTCACCGACGATATGCTCCGCAGACGTGTCAGTATCACCGCGGATGCGGTGCACCAACAGCGCGGCGCACAAATGCAACTACGAGCTTTTTAACCGCAACAATTTTAGTATACGCTATTGGAGCTGGAGTTACCGCGGCTGCTGGCACCAGACTTGCCCTCCAATTGTTCCTCGTTAAAATATTTAAAGTGTACTCATTCCGATTACGAGGCCTCGTAAGAGTCCCGTATCGTTATTTTTCGTCACTACCTCCCCGTGCCGGGAGTGGGTAATTTGCGCGCCTGCTGCCTTCCTTGGATGTGGTAGCCGTTTCTCAGGCTCCCTCTCCGGAATCGAACCCTGATTCCCCGTTACCCGTGACAACCATGGTAGTCGCAGAAACTACCATCGAAAGTTGATAAGGCAGACATTTGAAAGATGCGTCGCCGGTGCTGGACCATGCGATCGGCAAAAGTTATCCAGATTCATCAAAATTAACGACTTCGGACGCGAGGCCCTCCGTCGATTGGTTTTGATCTAATAAAAGCACTCATCCCATCACTGGTCAGAGTTCTGATTGCATGTATTAGCTCTAGAATTACCACAGTTATCCAAGTAACCGAGGTAAGATCTAAGGAACCAAAACTGATATATTGAGCCATTCGCGGTATCGCCTTAATACGGCTTGCACTGAGACATGCATGGCTTAATCTTTGAGACAAGCATATAACTACTGGCAGGATCAACCAGGGAGCTGACAGAGAGAACTTGAGTCTCGTTGTCACTATACACTCCGAGACCACACGTGCAACGCGACGCGCAAGCGTTTTAACGCTAAAACGCACCGGTGCCGTATGAGAGAATATATGAATTCTTATTCAGTCTGGTCACGGGCGAGATCGGGTATCTCACGTCACTCGCACGTATTAACC
>CAVLGL010000143.1:30000-35000 GCA_963668995.1 Parnassius mnemosyne
CTGCGTTCTTCATCGACCCGCGAGCCAAGTGCTCCACCGTCCAGGGTAATAGTTTGTATATGTTGTTAACTAATAAATGTTACACACCAAAGTTACAGGTCCGGTCTCCCGGTCCCGTATCGTCGGGTATATTTTTTGGTTGTTATATATTATAAAAAAATATTGTGTTAACGCGTCCTCTTACGCTCGCTCTCACCCCGAAATCTCGAAAGATTGAGGGGGCAGTGTGAACGTTAGAGAAACGTTTTAACGTTTAGAAATGAACGGTACTACGGACTTCTTTTAATGATCCGCCTTTCGCGTTCGTATTCTAAAACCGCATCGGGGTTTAATTCATTTAATATAGCGCGTACCATTATCGGACCGGAACTAGTGGCGCGGATTCTTGCCAGGTCCTCGTTCCGTTTTATTTGTCCCGGTTCGCGCTCGTTCCTCAAAGTGATCACATCACACACACACCGCACGCACACACAAACTGTTTATACCTCGCGTGCGCGTCACAATCTCAACGCGTCGTATCTTATTATATTTTTATATAATATAACTCGATAGGGCGTTTAGAGAACGTGACACACACGTTCGGATAGAAGCAGTGGTGAACGCGTAGTGACGACGACACGACCACAGATCGGAACAATTTTTTTAATTGTTATTTGGATTATATATACATATAATGTATCATTATAATACATCATATATACGTTAATGATCCTTCCGCAGGTTCCCCTACGGAAACCTTGTTACGACTTTTACTTCCTCTAAATGATCAAGTTTGGTCAACTTCCCAACAACGCCGACGGCCGTGAAGCCACCGCGTGTCGGTCCGAAGACCTCACTAAATCATTCAATCGGTAGTAGCGACGGGCGGTGTGTACAAAGGGCAGGGACGTAATCAACGCGAGCTTATGACTCGCGCTTACTAGGAATTCCTCGTTTATGGGGGATAATTGCAAACCCCAATCCCCAGCACGAAGGAGTTTCAACGGGTTGCCCGGGCCTCTAGGCCAGGGAGAACATGCTGATTCCTTCAGTGTAGCGCGCGTGCGGCCCAGGACATCTAAGGGCATCACAGACCTGTTATTGCTCAATCTCGTGCGGCTCGAAGCCGCCGGTCCCTCTAAGAAGAATTTTAATACGTCGCCAGTGAGTTGCGCGACCGAAGCCACGCACACATAAATGACGACGCCTATTTAGCAGGCTAGAGTCTCGTTCGTTACCGGAATTAACCAGACAAATCGCTCCACCAACTAAGAACGGCCATGCACCACCACCCACCGAATCAAGAAAGAGCTGTTAATCTGTCAATCCTTCCGGTGTCCGGGCCTGGTGAGATTTCCCGTGTTGAGTCAAATTAAGCCGCAGGCTCCACTCCTGGTGGTGCCCTTCCGTCAATTCCTTTAAGTTTCAGCTTTGCAACCATACTCCCCCCGGAGTCCAAAATCTTTGGTTTCCCGGAAGCTGCCCGCCGAGCCATCGTAGTAACGTCGGCGGATCGCTAGATGACATATTTACGGTTAGAACTAGGGCGGTATCTAATCGCCTTCGAACCTCTAACTTTCGTTCTTGATTGATGAAAACACCTTTGGCAAATGCTTTCGCTGATGTTCGTCTTGCGACGATCCAAGAATTTCACCTCTAACGTCGCAATACGAATGCCCCCAGTTATCCCTATTAATCATTACCTCGGAGTTCTGAAAACCAACAAAATAGAACCGAGATCATATTCTATTATTCCATGCACGAAATATTCAAGCAGCATTTTGAGCCCGCTTTGAGCACTCTAATTTGTTCAAAGTAAAATTGTCGGCCCATCTCGACACTCACCGAAGAGCACCGCGATAGGATTTTGATATTGAACCGCCGTTTTACCGACGGCTCACCGACGATATGCTCCGCAGACGTGTCAGTATCACCGCGGATGCGGTGCACCAACAGCGCGGCGCACAAATGCAACTACGAGCTTTTTAACCGCAACAATTTTAGTATACGCTATTGGAGCTGGAGTTACCGCGGCTGCTGGCACCAGACTTGCCCTCCAATTGTTCCTCGTTAAAATATTTAAAGTGTACTCATTCCGATTACGAGGCCTCGTAAGAGTCCCGTATCGTTATTTTTCGTCACTACCTCCCCGTGCCGGGAGTGGGTAATTTGCGCGCCTGCTGCCTTCCTTGGATGTGGTAGCCGTTTCTCAGGCTCCCTCTCCGGAATCGAACCCTGATTCCCCGTTACCCGTGACAACCATGGTAGTCGCAGAAACTACCATCGAAAGTTGATAAGGCAGACATTTGAAAGATGCGTCGCCGGTGCTGGACCATGCGATCGGCAAAAGTTATCCAGATTCATCAAAATTAACGACTTCGGACGCGAGGCCCTCCGTCGATTGGTTTTGATCTAATAAAAGCACTCATCCCATCACTGGTCAGAGTTCTGATTGCATGTATTAGCTCTAGAATTACCACAGTTATCCAAGTAACCGAGGTAAGATCTAAGGAACCAAAACTGATATATTGAGCCATTCGCGGTATCGCCTTAATACGGCTTGCACTGAGACATGCATGGCTTAATCTTTGAGACAAGCATATAACTACTGGCAGGATCAACCAGGGAGCTGACAGAGAGAACTTGAGTCTCGTTGTCACTATACACTCCGAGACCACACGTGCAACGCGACGCGCAAGCGTTTTAACGCTAAAACGCACCGGTGCCGTATGAGAGAATATATGAATTCTTATTCAGTCTGGTCACGGGCGAGATCGGGTATCTCACGTCACTCGCACGTATTAACCCAGACCTACTGCGGACGACGTTCAAGTGCGCCCAATTCATAGAACGTTCAACAACGAGACAACTGTGTGAATACTTCACTATGTTAACAATCATTTAACACATTTGATATTATTTTCGTGAATAACACAAACGACATATATCGCCCGGTGTTAGAGAGATCATATCCATTTTTTAAAATAAAATACCGTCCCGCGAATACGATTATAAAAAACGCACCACGGCGACGAGCATAATTTAACGGACGTTAACGATGGACGCGAAGTCAACTCGCTCACCGAACGTGTACCGCGTTAATTAAACGAACGCTCAAATACGTCTTACCGCTTCAATAAACGGAGACGTCGTTCGACACAGTTCAACAACGACGATCATAATATATAAATATATAATATAATAAATATTATAAATAAATATCATATTTTATATTTATATTTATAATATATCAATCGCACAACACCACAAAACATCTAATCTAACAAAACACATGAGACTTGAAAATTTGTCGTATTGTGAGATTCGACTAGCACCGCTCGTGCTTCGTCTATACATATGTACGACTGCAGATATGCGTCTCCGGCGGTTCGTGTATTGAACGAATAGTTCGCTAAGACACGGAAAGTGTTCGCGTATACGCATAACATTATGACGAGCCGTCATCATAGGGTTACTTTAATACTTACCTGTCTCACGACGGATTATCATGATCATCACCCACACCAGGACCACCACCATCATCACGATCACCACCACCACCATCACCAACCACCGCCATCGTAATCATCATGATCGTCGTCGTCGTCGTCACCATCATCATCGTCAGCATCATCATCAGCATCATCATCATCAGCATCATCAACAGCAGCAGCAGCAGCAGCAGCAGCAGCAGCAGCAGCATCGTCGTCGTCGTCACGTCGTCACGTCGTCTTCATCGTCATCATCATCATAATCATCATCATCATCATCATCATCATCATCACATCAGATAGATCACCGTCCTGAGCTGTGCCACCTGCACATCGATCGACTGCTTACTTACTCACCACACACATCTCATCATGTCAGTTTATCACGAATAAATTCTTTAGATGTGCGTTCGCGTATAATAATTTTTTTCACAATGCATCTTCAAAGTCACTGAGCGTGTTCGCGTATAAACATAACATAATAAATATAATTGTATTTATTGTATCCTCTCACCTATTACCAGTGATGAACATAGTCATGTATCCATCAAACAAGGAATGATGTAACAAATAACGCGAAGTGTTCGCGTATCGACATAACATTTTTATAAGTAACCTTTTAAAGTAAACTCTTCTAATGATGTGTGGTACCTTTTTCCTTGTAACTGTTTTTATATATTATTTATTCTTGGTGAACATCTGATATTGTATACATACACTTTAATAGTTTACATTTCCATTATATCCGTGCAACAATATGTAAATTTAATGACCGTTTAAAATTTAAAATATAATTTTATTATTATTTTATTTTATAATCATATGTCAATTTGACAATTTATCAATTTATCACATAGATGATAGATTTACTTTTTTATAATAATATTATGTATACTTTATATAGAACCTGCGTGAAGCGAAAAATAAAAACATAAATACATCATATAATAACTACATTGTAAATTTTTCTTTTTTACGTAGGTACACTATACATATTTAACATAATATATTATCTTCATACAGAAAATCGATCACGGCGGCCGTAGGATATATGGATGGAGATATATAAGAATTATCAGGAAAAAGATAAATAATTATAAGTGTTAGTATTAATGTACAAAATAACATATTATTAATTCAACAATACACATTAAATAAATATACACACTAGAATTATTCCACTGATTCTTTCGCGTTTATGCTCGCCTAGTACTAATCTATATTATAATATTTTTTACGTCATTACACAATCAAATCGCGTTTATCGTTCATATCGTTCTTCTCATACATACATTTAGTATAAATATTAATTACCTACAGTATTGAGTACACACCACATTTTACTATTATCTATCGCCACTGATGAAACATAACACACCGTCAACCAAACAATGATACAAACACGTTACAAGGATCTCTCGTCATATCGGTAACTTTATTTATTTATAATATGTCGAATGTATTATAAAAATATATCGTATACTAAATATATAGGCCGTTGCCTTGTTCTATGACATACTGTACCAGTCA
>CAVLGL010000143.1:40000-45000 GCA_963668995.1 Parnassius mnemosyne
CACATCTCCCGCGTTCGAGACGATCGCGGGATTCAGTGCTGGGCTCATTCCTGTTCGCTCGCCGCTACTAAGGAAATCCTTGTTAGTTTCTTTTCCTCCGCTTACTAATATGCTTAAATTCGGCGGGTGATCCTCCCTGATCTGAGGCCAACGATAAAAATCGAGGCAGACACGATATCCGTCAGCGCAACGACGACAGTACGACACCGTTAACGAAACGACGTCGCAGTCGTCGAGGCGCTCTTCGGACGTCGAGTCCGCCTACTTTTGGTTGTTGTGTATGTCGTGTATCTAACATATATTTTCAAAACAAATCAATCGCACACCACACAACACGTGCCGAACGAAGTCACCGCACGAATATCGCGCATGCCCTCTATCGAGTTTTAACGTCGAAGAGTCGCGCGTCGAGGGGACTAAGCCAGCTCGCCGCTTAACGCGTCTTGTGCGATGTGATAGACTAATTTTATATTGAAAATCAGTCGCGATACACACACAATTATTATATAATATTTAAACGGACCGAAAGAATACGCAACGCAAACACACTCACGTATCGCGTCTCTCAACGGAACCGTCAATTGTTCGTAAGAACAGTGTGGTTAATGTTTTTTAACAGCCGGCCCTCAGACAGGAGTGGTCCTGGATATTTCTCCACGGACCGCAATGTGCGTTCGAAATGTCGATGTTCAAATGTGTCCTGCAGTTCACACTATGACGCGCAGTTAACTGCGTTCTTCATCGACCCGCGAGCCAAGTGATCCACCGTCCAGGGTAATAGTTTGTATATGTTGTTAACTAATAAATGTTACACACCAAAGTTACAGGTCCGGTCTCCCGGTCCCGTATCGTCGGGTATATTTTTTGGTTGTTATATATTATAAAAAAATATTGTGTTAACGCGTCCTCTTACGCTCGCTCTCACCCCGAAATCTCGAAAGATTGAGGGGGCAGTGTGAACGTTAGAGAAACGTTTTAACGTTTAGAAATGAACGGTACTACGGACTTCTTTTAATGATCCGCCTTTCGCGTTCGTATTCTAAAACCGCATCGGGGTTTAATTCATTTAATATAGCGCGTACCATTATCGGACCGGAACTAGTGGCGCGGATTCTTGCCAGGTCCTCGTTCCGTTTTATTTGTCCCGGTTCGCGCTCGTTCCTCAAAGTGATCACATCACACACACACCGCACGCACACACAAACTGTTTATACCTCGCGCGCGCGTCACAATCTCAACGCGTCGTATCTTATTATATTTTTATATAATATAACTCGATAGGGCGTTTAGAGAACGTGACACACACGTTCGGATAGAAGCAGTGGTGAACGCGTAGTGACGACGACACGACCACAGATCGGAACAATTTTTTTAATTGTTATTTGGATTATATATACATATAATGTATCATTATAATACATCATATATACGTTAATGATCCTTCCGCAGGTTCCCCTACGGAAACCTTGTTACGACTTTTACTTCCTCTAAATGATCAAGTTTGGTCAACTTCCCAACAACGCCGACGGCCGTGAAGCCACCGCGTGTCGGTCCGAAGACCTCACTAAATCATTCAATCGGTAGTAGCGACGGGCGGTGTGTACAAAGGGCAGGGACGTAATCAACGCGAGCTTATGACTCGCGCTTACTAGGAATTCCTCGTTTATGGGGGATAATTGCAAACCCCAATCCCCAGCACGAAGGAGTTTCAACGGGTTGCCCGGGCCTCTAGGCCAGGGAGAACATGCTGATTCCTTCAGTGTAGCGCGCGTGCGGCCCAGGACATCTAAGGGCATCACAGACCTGTTATTGCTCAATCTCGTGCGGCTCGAAGCCGCCGGTCCCTCTAAGAAGAATTTTAATACGTCGCCAGTGAGTTGCGCGACCGAAGCCACGCACACATAAATGACGACGCCTATTTAGCAGGCTAGAGTCTCGTTCGTTACCGGAATTAACCAGACAAATCGCTCCACCAACTAAGAACGGCCATGCACCACCACCCACCGAATCAAGAAAGAGCTGTTAATCTGTCAATCCTTCCGGTGTCCGGGCCTGGTGAGATTTCCCGTGTTGAGTCAAATTAAGCCGCAGGCTCCACTCCTGGTGGTGCCCTTCCGTCAATTCCTTTAAGTTTCAGCTTTGCAACCATACTCCCCCCGGAGTCCAAAATCTTTGGTTTCCCGGAAGCTGCCCGCCGAGCCATCGTAGTAACGTCGGCGGATCGCTAGATGACATATTTACGGTTAGAACTAGGGCGGTATCTAATCGCCTTCGAACCTCTAACTTTCGTTCTTGATTGATGAAAACACCTTTGGCAAATGCTTTCGCTGATGTTCGTCTTGCGACGATCCAAGAATTTCACCTCTAACGTCGCAATACGAATGCCCCCAGTTATCCCTATTAATCATTACCTCGGAGTTCTGAAAACCAACAAAATAGAACCGAGATCATATTCTATTATTCCATGCACGAAATATTCAAGCAGCATTTTGAGCCCGCTTTGAGCACTCTAATTTGTTCAAAGTAAAATTGTCGGCCCATCTCGACACTCACCGAAGAGCACCGCGATAGGATTTTGATATTGAACCGCCGTTTTACCGACGGCTCACCGACGATATGCTCCGCAGACGTGTCAGTATCACCGCGGATGCGGTGCACCAACAGCGCGGCGCACAAATGCAACTACGAGCTTTTTAACCGCAACAATTTTAGTATACGCTATTGGAGCTGGAGTTACCGCGGCTGCTGGCACCAGACTTGCCCTCCAATTGTTCCTCGTTAAAATATTTAAAGTGTACTCATTCCGATTACGAGGCCTCGTAAGAGTCCCGTATCGTTATTTTTCGTCACTACCTCCCCGTGCCGGGAGTGGGTAATTTGCGCGCCTGCTGCCTTCCTTGGATGTGGTAGCCGTTTCTCAGGCTCCCTCTCCGGAATCGAACCCTGATTCCCCGTTACCCGTGACAACCATGGTAGTCGCAGAAACTACCATCGAAAGTTGATAAGGCAGACATTTGAAAGATGCGTCGCCGGTGCTGGACCATGCGATCGGCAAAAGTTATCCAGATTCATCAAAATTAACGACTTCGGACGCGAGGCCCTCCGTCGATTGGTTTTGATCTAATAAAAGCACTCATCCCATCACTGGTCAGAGTTCTGATTGCATGTATTAGCTCTAGAATTACCACAGTTATCCAAGTAACCGAGGTAAGATCTAAGGAACCAAAACTGATATATTGAGCCATTCGCGGTATCGCCTTAATACGGCTTGCACTGAGACATGCATGGCTTAATCTTTGAGACAAGCATATAACTACTGGCAGGATCAACCAGGGAGCTGACAGAGAGAACTTGAGTCTCGTTGTCACTATACACTCCGAGACCACACGTGCAACGCGACGCGCAAGCGTTTTAACGCTAAAACGCACCGGTGCCGTATGAGAGAATATATGAATTCTTATTCAGTCTGGTCACGGGCGAGATCGGGTATCTCACGTCACTCGCACGTATTAACCCAGACCTACTGCGGACGACGTTCAAGTGCGCCCAATTCATAGAACGTTCAACAACGAGACAACTGTGTGAATACTTCACTATGTTAACAATCATTTAACACATTTGATATTATTTTCGTGAATAACACAAACGACATATATCGCCCGGTGTTAGAGAGATCATATCCATTTTTTAAAATAAAATACCGTCCCGCGAATACGATTATAAAAAACGCACCACGGCGACGAGCATAATTTAACGGACGTTAACGATGGACGCGAAGTCAACTCGCTCACCGAACGTGTACCGCGTTAATTAAACGAACGCTCAAATACGTCTTACCGCTTCAATAAACGGAGACGTCGTTCGACACAGTTCAACAACGACGATCATAATATATAAATATATAATATAATAAATATTATAAATAAATATCATATTTTATATTTATATTTATAATATATCAATCGCACAACACCACAAAACATCTAATCTAACAAAACACATGAGACTTGAAAATTTGTCGTATTGTGAGATTCGACTAGCACCGCTCGTGCTTCGTCTATACATATGTACGACTGCAGATATGCGTCTCCGGCGGTTCGTGTATTGAACGAATAGTTCGCTAAGACACGGAAAGTGTTCGCGTATACGCATAACATTATGACGAGCCGTCATCATAGGGTTACTTTAATACTTACCTGTCTCACGACGGATTATCATGATCATCACCCACACCAGGACCACCACCATCATCACGATCACCACCACCACCATCACCAACCACCGCCATCGTAATCATCATGATCGTCGTCGTCGTCGTCACCATCATCATCGTCAGCATCATCATCAGCATCATCATCATCAGCATCATCAACAGCAGCAGCAGCAGCAGCAGCAGCAGCAGCTGCAGCATCGTCGTCGTCGTCACGTCGTCACGTCGTCTTCATCGTCATCATCATCATAATCATCATCATCATCATCATCATCATCATCACATCAGATAGATCACCGTCCTGAGCTGTGCCACCTGCACATCGATCGACTGCTTACTTACTCACCACACACATCTCATCATGTCAGTTTATCACGAATAAATTCTTTAGATGTGCGTTCGCGTATAATAATTTTTTTCACAATGCATCTTCAAAGTCACTGAGCGTGTTCGCGTATAAACATAACATAATAAATATAATTGTATTTATTGTATCCTCTCACCTATTACCAGTGATGAACATAGTCATGTATCCATCAAACAAGGAATGATGTAACAAATAACGCGAAGTGTTCGCGTATCGACATAACATTTTTATAAGTAACCTTTTAAAGTAAACTCTTCTAATGATGTGTGGTACCTTTTTCCTTGTAACTGTTTTTATATATTATTTATTCTTGGTGAACATCTGATATTGTATACATACACTTTAATAGTTTACATTTCCATTATATCCGTGCAACAATATGTAAATTTAATGACCGTTTAAAATTTAAAATATAATTTTATT
>CAVLGL010000143.1:47500-52500 GCA_963668995.1 Parnassius mnemosyne
GACGACCGCGCGAACGATCTCCCACTTATGCTACACCTCTCATGTCTCCTTACAATGCCAGACTAGAGTCAAGCTCAACAGGGTCTTCTTTCCCCGCTGATTCTCCCAAGCCCGTTCCCTTGGCTGTGGTTTCGCTAGATAGTAGATAGGGACAACCCTCCACCTCCCATGGCCCCACCAACCTTACGGTTATACGGGCCGAATCTCGAGAGATGCACGCGGTACTTGCTCAGGGCTCTTTCCCGCATGCACTTTCTTGACTCTCTACAAGTTATTTAATCTACTCCTTGTCCCGTAGTGTCACTCTCCCTTTCTGGGCTGGACGAACACGTTACGCCTTCGGTTCCGGGCAGAATCCTTACTTGGTCCTTCTCCATCGCAATTCTCCGCGCATGCCAACCATGCGCAAACTCCCGCAGCCGACCAAAGCTCTCCTTACCGTCCACGAGGTCCGGGTAGTAAACCGGACCCACCCCTCTGCGTACTATTCCGTCCATCATCTTACATCTCAGGTCATCATACAACTCGCACTCCCATAGCACGTGATGCCTATCCTCATAGGCAGCACCGCAATCACACATACCAGATTCAACCAATTTCATATCATGCAGTCTCTTTCGAAAACATCCATGCCCACTGAGTATCTGCGAGACTTGATAGTCCGGCACGACCCAATTTGCATTGAGCCGCGCCGACACGTCCGGGAAGAAGCAGAATAACTCTCTTCCATTCGTCTCGTTCATCCATCGTTCCTGCCATACATCCATAACTTCAGCCCAGATTTCGCGCTTACGCCTGCTCAACTCCCCATTTTCAACGTTTCTACGCGCCTGGTCGATCCTACCAACACGAGTTACCTCCAGATCGGCCGGCAGGACGCCGGCTAATACCGGGAGCGCCGCAGTACTTATCGTCCTGTACCCCTTTGTCAACAGCACGAGCGAAGATCTCTGCGATCTCAGCAGTGCCGTTCGCACTGTATAGTTCCCCACCCGATCAACCCAAACGGCCGCAGCATATGTCACTATTGGAACATATGTACCCTTATATAGGACACGGAGTGCGGGGTAGCGTATGCCCCAAGAAGATGCCGACACCCGCGACATCTTCCCAAAGCATCGCCCAGCCCTCTCTCCCATATCTTTGGCGTGCTGAATAAAGAACAGACTCGTGTCTAACGTGACACCCAATACCTTGGTCGACGTTACGCTTTTAACTGACTCAGTCCCCATCCTTATAACAGGTGGTCGCTGGAACTTGCCTTTAATAGTCATGGTACATGACTTCGCGGAGGAGAAGGATAACCGGTTCCTCTCTCCCCACGATGATACCAACTCCAGTGCAGATTTGGCCGCTCTCTCTATTTCAGCTCTAGAGTTCGCCTCTATCAAAAGTGTCACGTCGTCTGCATATGCCAACATTTTCGTCCCTAAGGGGAACGGCAGCCTCAACAAATCGTCCAGCAGTAAATTCCACAAGGTCGGTCCAAGGACTGATCCCTGCGGGCAACCCATGGTCGAGCGTTTCCATTCGGCACAGTCACCCACGAATATACCCACTCGCCTGTTGGTGAAATAGTCCACCAACATGCGGTAGATGTTAGGTGGAATCCCTCCTTGTTTTGCCTTCAGCAGTATCATTGGCCACCATGCATTATCAAATGCTCCTGATATGTCCAAGAAGACGGCTTGTACATACTTGCGCTGCGACTCGCGCGCAGTACTAAGCACGTCTTGCAGCGCCGTTACCGTGGACCGACCCGGCGAAAACCCGTGCTGGTATTCCGATATGCCCCTCACCAAGCTCGGAGCACACCGCAGCAGAACTCGCTCCAGCAACTTCCCAAAGATGGGGAGGAGCGTAATCGGGCGGTAGGCCTTGGGATCCGTTAATGGCCTATCATTACCTTTCGGAATAACTATCAGCCGTCCTTTCTTCCATACCTCGGGGAAAACCCCCTCTTCCACACATTTGGCATACACCCAGTGGAATTCCCTAGGTGCAGCTCTCCACACATTCTTAACAATTTTGGCACCAATCCCGTCCAGTCCCGGAGCAGTGTTGGGCAACGCCCTGACTATGCCCTCCAGACACCCAATAGTTGGAGGAACGGCAGCCGGCCCAGATGGTGTGAAGGCGGCCATAAGTCGCACACGCCCATGGTACCCAGTGTCCTTGGACGCATCATCATCCGGGCACAGGGCCCCGAGCAGGTCCCGCATGGCCTCCTTCACCCCTCCCGAATGTCGCTCCGCGTATTCGATGGCATTTATTACATTGCTGGGAGGGCGAAACCTCCCGCTAGATATTTGGTATGCCCGTCCCCATGGATCAGCATTTCCCATGTCCGATATTTTTCGAAAATGGGCCAGCTCCGTATCCCCCATCAACTGTCGGTATCGCGCTCTCATGCTATGGAAACGTTCCATAGCTAAATCCTCGGACCTGCCTCCCTTTCTTCTTGTCTTCTGCCATGCCCTTCTCGCATTACATACTTTCTTCCTCATTCCGTCAAGTTCAGGCGTCCACCATTCGTAGCCGCCCTCCCGTCTAGGACGCGCACTCCCTAGGACATCCTCCGCAGACCGAACCACAAGGTCCGTGAACTGCGCACAAAGACGGTCAGCCGGCTGTCTAACTTTCAACGCACCCATTCGCACATGAACAGTTCCGCGAAAGAAGCCCCAATTCACCCCCACATCCCGGAAACGGGCAGGCACTCCCACCGGCCCCGGGAGTCTCGCATGGGGTACTCCTCCAACTTTATAAGAGATAAGTCGATGGTCACTTGAGCTGACGCAGTCCAGGACTCGCCACTCGGTAATAATGACTCCTCTGGATGCAAGAGTCAGGTCTATATTACTTTCCCCCATAGCTCCCGAAAAGGTACTCGGTTGGCCCTCTACGTTGGCCACCACAAGCCCCCGTGACATTATGAAATCCTCCATACATTTCCTGCGGTAAGCTGCCTCATGGCCCCTACCAACAACTTGTTCGGCATCACTGTACCAGAGTGGCGAGTGCGCGTTGCAATCCACTCCGATTACAACGCGCTTGCCTTTCAACTGGTCAAGTACGGTCTCCAGATGTTGTAAATGACGATCAATGTTATCGCTATATTTAAAATAGGCTGAGATGACGTAGAGACCGTACTTCTCCACATGGCACACCACGCAATAGGGGTTACTGAGGTTTGGTAATCCAGCAACACCTATATTACTTTTGCTAACCTTTATGCCAGCCTGAGGTCCATCGCCAAAGATAACAATATCATGCGCCTGCGGCCACTGTTCCTGGACCAGGACTAAATCCAAGCCGTGGTCCCTGGAGAGTGCTGGTAACTCTTTGGTGGCCATCTCGCTTCGTCCCAAATTGAGCTGACCTATTATTAAACTATCTTCAACCGCCATATTGCGTGGTGTTGACCGCCCTCTCTTCTGCGTACACCCTAGCCGGGCACGTCTTCGCCATCGTGGCATGGGACTTTGCACCCGGCTTGCCAAACTTCTTGCATGTGGCACAGCACACATTATCAGAGGTGCAGTCCTCCCTGGCATGGCCTTCCTCACCACATTTGCCACACGTTGCCTCTTTGGCCCTGCAGTATTTGGCCGGGTGGCCGTACTGCTGGCAGCGCTGGCAACAGGTGACGTCTACATAGTCGCATGGTTCGACCACGTCCCACCCTATATACAGTCGCCTTCGGGCCGTCAGTGCATCCCTTAGAGCAGGTGAACATTGAAGCACCACGGTAGTCCTGCGACTGCCCCTCCATGACTTCTTGAACGCCACCTTGCTGTTCTTTTGTAATTCCTCCAGGGTCCATTTCTCATCGTCTCCAAAGTTTTGGTCATGGAGGGCTGGCAGTAAATCTTCACTTTTAATGTCATCTTCAAACCCTCGCAAGGCCACAAGTGGTAGGCGCTGCTTGGGCTCACTAACTCGAAGCGTTGGTGGCGCCGCAGATCGGAGTTTATTAGCTGACTCTTGGGACGTGGTCTGGACCACTACCCCCGCGTTACCAACTTTCCTGAATTTAGCTACCTGAATGCTAATTTCCGACGGCTTTATAGCTTTCTTCAACTCCGCCTTTGTGTCGTCGGCCGTCTTCAGGTGCTCCTGCTCGCCTGCCGGGTAGAATGCCAAAACTGGACCCGATTTTTCCGGGATAGGCATTGCTGCCACACCTTTCGGCATCCTTAATACGGATGCAAACGATTGTCCGACAGCGGAGGCATGGTCCCCATCACCTGAGGGTGTACGCGCGGCCTCCTGGTGCGCCAGCTTAGCTATAGCCTGAGACCTGTCCCGTTCAGCCCTGCATAATGCAAGCTGTGCCTCCATCAGTTGCACTTCCATTGCAGCCACCATCGCGATAAGGTCCTGCCCGGTTGCCGAAATCTTGTTGACCTCCGCCTTGTTAAGTTTTGAACCTGGTCCAGATACTATGCCCATTATAGTTTTAATAGCTGCCCGCGTGTGTTCTATAATTTCTAGTGGGGTTGCCTTGGAGGCATCAAACCCCTCATCCAAAGATTCTATATCTTCCTCCATCGCTTGCCTAGTCGGCTCTGCAGACGAGACCCCGGCGACTGAAACAACAGAGCCTCCTTTTTTCTTTTCTTTGTCGACCTTCTGGCGCTGCGTCATGGGTTGCTGCTGTTCCGGAGACGTTAACGGACGTTTTTCGGCCGTAACGCTCGAGCCACCCTTAGGGTTCGGCATACTGGGACCAGCAGGCCTCACTGAAGCCCCTCCAGGGGGCGTGCGCGCCAAAGATTTTCTTGGGACAAATAGGGGGGGTTCGTCCCCCATTATCACAATTTTCTGCTTACACTATCCAATGTCAATATTTAAGTAGTTCAGTCCAAAAAACACAAAGAAAAATTTAAAAATGAAAAAGTTATGAAAGCTTTCTAACTTTGAAAATTAAGCCGCCGGAGGGGCATTCTCAATAGTACACGTATATGAGCACAAAAGGTCCTAAAAATTTTAAAAAT
>CAVLGL010000143.1:57500-62500 GCA_963668995.1 Parnassius mnemosyne
GGGACGTAATCAACGCGAGCTTATGACTCGCGCTTACTAGGAATTCCTCGTTTATGGGGGATAATTGCAAACCCCAATCCCCA
This sequence comes from Parnassius mnemosyne, assembly GCA_963668995.1. NCBI lineage: Eukaryota > Metazoa > Arthropoda > Insecta > Lepidoptera > Papilionidae > Parnassius > Parnassius mnemosyne. The sequence continues at coordinate 57,584 of CAVLGL010000143.1, forward strand.
GCACGAAGGAGTTTCAACGGGTTGCCCGGGCCTCTAGGCCAGGGAGAACATGCTGATTCCTTCAGTGTAGCGCGCGTGCGGCCCAGGACATCTAAGGGCATCACAGACCTGTTATTGCTCAATCTCGTGCGGCTCGAAGCCGCCGGTCCCTCTAAGAAGAATTTTAATACGTCGCCAGTGAGTTGCGCGACCGAAGCCACGCACACATAAATGACGACGCCTATTTAGCAGGCTAGAGTCTCGTTCGTTACCGGAATTAACCAGACAAATCGCTCCACCAACTAAGAACGGCCATGCACCACCACCCACCGAATCAAGAAAGAGCTGTTAATCTGTCAATCCTTCCGGTGTCCGGGCCTGGTGAGATTTCCCGTGTTGAGTCAAATTAAGCCGCAGGCTCCACTCCTGGTGGTGCCCTTCCGTCAATTCCTTTAAGTTTCAGCTTTGCAACCATACTCCCCCCGGAGTCCAAAATCTTTGGTTTCCCGGAAGCTGCCCGCCGAGCCATCGTAGTAACGTCGGCGGATCGCTAGATGACATATTTACGGTTAGAACTAGGGCGGTATCTAATCGCCTTCGAACCTCTAACTTTCGTTCTTGATTGATGAAAACACCTTTGGCAAATGCTTTCGCTGATGTTCGTCTTGCGACGATCCAAGAATTTCACCTCTAACGTCGCAATACGAATGCCCCCAGTTATCCCTATTAATCATTACCTCGGAGTTCTGAAAACCAACAAAATAGAACCGAGATCATATTCTATTATTCCATGCACGAAATATTCAAGCAGCATTTTGAGCCCGCTTTGAGCACTCTAATTTGTTCAAAGTAAAATTGTCGGCCCATCTCGACACTCACCGAAGAGCACCGCGATAGGATTTTGATATTGAACCGCCGTTTTACCGACGGCTCACCGACGATATGCTCCGCAGACGTGTCAGTATCACCGCGGATGCGGTGCACCAACAGCGCGGCGCACAAATGCAACTACGAGCTTTTTAACCGCAACAATTTTAGTATACGCTATTGGAGCTGGAGTTACCGCGGCTGCTGGCACCAGACTTGCCCTCCAATTGTTCCTCGTTAAAATATTTAAAGTGTACTCATTCCGATTACGAGGCCTCGTAAGAGTCCCGTATCGTTATTTTTCGTCACTACCTCCCCGTGCCGGGAGTGGGTAATTTGCGCGCCTGCTGCCTTCCTTGGATGTGGTAGCCGTTTCTCAGGCTCCCTCTCCGGAATCGAACCCTGATTCCCCGTTACCCGTGACAACCATGGTAGTCGCAGAAACTACCATCGAAAGTTGATAAGGCAGACATTTGAAAGATGCGTCGCCGGTGCTGGACCATGCGATCGGCAAAAGTTATCCAGATTCATCAAAATTAACGACTTCGGACGCGAGGCCCTCCGTCGATTGGTTTTGATCTAATAAAAGCACTCATCCCATCACTGGTCAGAGTTCTGATTGCATGTATTAGCTCTAGAATTACCACAGTTATCCAAGTAACCGAGGTAAGATCTAAGGAACCAAAACTGATATATTGAGCCATTCGCGGTATCGCCTTAATACGGCTTGCACTGAGACATGCATGGCTTAATCTTTGAGACAAGCATATAACTACTGGCAGGATCAACCAGGGAGCTGACAGAGAGAACTTGAGTCTCGTTGTCACTATACACTCCGAGACCACACGTGCAACGCGACGCGCAAGCGTTTTAACGCTAAAACGCACCGGTGCCGTATGAGAGAATATATGAATTCTTATTCAGTCTGGTCACGGGCGAGATCGGGTATCTCACGTCACTCGCACGTATTAACCCAGACCTACTGCGGACGACGTTCAAGTGCGCCCAATTCATAGAACGTTCAACAACGAGACAACTGTGTGAATACTTCACTATGTTAATAATCATTTAACACATTTGATATTATTTTCGTGAATAACACAAACGACATATATCGCCCGGTGTTAGAGAGATCATATCCATTTTTTAAAATAAAATACCGTCCCGCGAATACGATTATAAAAAACGCACCACGGCGACGAGCATAATTTAACGGACGTTAACGATGGACGCGAAGTCAACTCGCTCACCGAACGTGTACCGCGTTAATTAAACGAACGCTCAAATACGTCTTACCGCTTCAATAAACGGAGACGTCGTTCGACACAGTTCAACAACGACGATCATAATATATAAATATATAATATAATAAATATTATAAATAAATATCATATTTTATATTTATATTTATAATATATCAATCGCACAACACCACAAAACATCTAATCTAACAAAACACATGAGACTTGAAAATTTGTCGTATTGTGAGATTCGACTAGCACCGCTCGTGCTTCGTCTATACATATGTACGACTGCAGATATGCGTCTCCGGCGGTTCGTGTATTGAACGAATAGTTCGCTAAGACACGGAAAGTGTTCGCGTATACGCATAACATTATGACGAGCCGTCATCATAGGGTTACTTTAATACTTACCTGTCTCACGACGGATTATCATGATCATCACCCACACCAGGACCACCACCATCATCACGATCACCACCACCACCATCACCAACCACCGCCATCGTAATCATCATGATCGTCGTCGTCGTCGTCACCATCATCATCGTCAGCATCATCATCAGCATCATCATCATCAGCATCATCAACAGCAGCAGCAGCAGCAGCAGCAGCAGCAGCAGCAGCATCGTCGTCGTCGTCACGTCGTCACGTCGTCTTCATCGTCATCATCATCATAATCATCATCATCATCATCATCATCATCATCACATCAGATAGATCACCGTCCTGAGCTGTGCCACCTGCACATCGATCGACTGCTTACTTACTCACCACACACATCTCATCATGTCAGTTTATCACGAATAAATTCTTTAGATGTGCGTTCGCGTATAATAATTTTTTTCACAATGCATCTTCAAAGTCACTGAGCGTGTTCGCGTATAAACATAACATCTATACATATAATAAAACTGTAAATAGCAGATGTCTGTACATTTTATATTTTTGTAATAAAAGTGATTGAGGGGCACTAAAAATAAGTAATTAAATACATTTCTACCATTTTTAGAATTTTCTGTCTGTCTGTCTGTCTGTCTGTCTGTCTGTTTGTTTGTTAACGTATCACGTATAAAGTACTAATTTATATCATAAGAATTGTTAAGGAAATTATAAAGTGTATCTTCGGGTTACATTTAGTCTTTATTTCATTAAAATCAGTTCATTCCATCAAAAGTTATGATAATTATTCTGAAATATGGGTAGGGAAGTATAGGTACGAATTTGCTCAACGGTGGCTTTGTTTGAGTCATCAAGTGCATTTTAAATTAATATCATATCATAAATCATAGTTAAATTATGTAAAATAATGATATAATTATGTATATCTTAAACGCAGTAAAGAAAAGTATTAAAGAACGTATTAAATATATTATACAAAAATATATTAACCTTATTAACTAAATCTGAAGCACAATAGTTAACCCATTTCTTCGATAGATGGTGGTGTTGTGAAAATGTAATGCAATTGCAATGTGGTTTTTTTCTATAGATGAGTTTTTATATTTACTGCTAATCTTTATTATATTACTCGCTGCCCTACTGCGTGTTGACAAACTCAATTTGTTCTTTACCGCCGAGTACTCTATGTGGCAAATCAAATTTTAAAAGAGCTATTAACAATTGCGTTGGTTTTGGCGAGAGTCAAACTTTATTTTTTGCTTACTGTGCAGGCACTGATTTATAAGTTCTCTTGCGTTTTATATAATGTATCAATCGCGTCAATTAATCTCTTTTATTTTTAGAATTGATGTTAGCAGCGCCATCTCTCTTTAAATATATACATATAATAAAAATGATGATAACATGTTGTGTCTCTTTCTGTACATTGTATATATATTTTGGTGGCTAAAATCATTATGGGGAACTGAAAATAATTAAATAAGAACATTTTATAATTTTTAGAATTGTCTGTCTGTCTATTTGTCTGTTATTATATGAACGCATCACGTCTAAAGTAAACATCTTTTATTTTCAAAGAAATCGTTAAGAAAATCATAAAGCGTATCTTCGATTTACATTTAATCTTTGTTTTATTAAAATTGGTTAATTCTCTAAAAATTTTGCAACGAAATGTCGTGATATTGTATTTATAATATACGCAAAATCAGTACTGCCATTTTAGCGCTTTGGGAACTAGATTTAGCCCTTTTTTGGAATGTATAGCGCGCATTTCGAAATTTTAGCACCTAGCTTAATCCAGCGCTTTTTGGTGTATTTAGCACACATTTCAATATTTTAGCGACTAGCTGGTTATTAACTCTTTTATAGCAGCACTGTTAGTCCACATTACCGATAATAATAATAATGACCTTTATTATTTTTTCCCACAAATAGTACATTGCAGTTTATCTTTTTCAAACATATTTTTTCCACAAAACAAAGAGCATGGGAGACGAGTCCAAACTAGGATACCCTGTGCTATGGATCTCCTGGCTTCCCCTTTAGGATGATCAACTTGATTTTTTTACCGACGACTATAAGCGGGGAAATCCCCTTTATTAAAGTTTTCGTTCATGGTTTTGGCAACGCATTTATTTTGCTTTATTCAGTTTCAGTCAGTTGCTTAGAGCACAGTTAAGTTAAAAGTTACCTAGAAGTTATAACACAAAGAAACTGTGTAGCAACCGCAATCAGATGCTGACATCTGAAACTAAGTTGCGAAATATATTGCACTTTAAAACAATTAATGACATTTTTATTGTTCGTACAGTACTAACTACTGTCGACAGCAATTGCCATAATTATAAGTCGATGTCCTGCGAAGTATTGATACATCAAAAAAATATTGCCAGAAAAAAAACTTAATATTGTTTTCTTTATTATGATT
>CAVLGL010000143.1:67500-70000 GCA_963668995.1 Parnassius mnemosyne
TTGGTCAAGGCAACTTTGATATTATGCTCTAACGTCACGCATCCAGACGCCTGAAAGTCGATGCCCAGATAGCGCCAACGTTCCACGCAAGAGGTTTGAGGCAGCCACTTCCGACCTATCCGGAAATTCTTCCCGGTCAGATAGTGGTGCTTCTTGCGCTTCCCGTCTGGCACCATCGACAAGACGGAGCTCTTGGTATGATTGACCAAGAGGCCCATCGACGACGCAACCTCGAACACACGGTCGATGGATTCCTGCATCCCTACCTTTGAGCCTGCAAGCAGGACTAGGTCATCGGCATAGGCTAGAGCCGAGACTCGCTCCATCTCTAGCCTATAGCCTACCTCTTTCGGTAGAGCAGCAAGAATTACGTCCATCGCCATGTTGAACAGGATGGGCGACAACGGGTCTCCCTGACGCACACCTCGGCCCAATCTAACAGGTTCACCCGACTGCCCGCCGACGTCCAACTTGGTGGTCGCCGCGTCGTACAGCCGGTGGATGTAATCACAGAATGCCACGGGCAACCCTCGAGCCCGAAGAAGCCCGACCAGCGCTCTATGAGACACTGTGTCGAACGCCTTCGCGAAATCGAGAACAGCCACATGACACTCTCTTAACTTTTTCCTGCTATCCCCTAGCACCGCGTCCAGCACGGCGGAATTCTCCAACGTGCCGTCGGCGCGGACGAATCCACGCTGTCGTGCATCGGGGGGGCAGCAATCCAGAAGCCTTCTCGCCAGGATCGAGTGCATGTGCCTAAGCGGTATCGAGGCGATCGAAATCGGTCGATAGTCGCCCGGCCCAGCAGGATCATCCATCTTCGGCACGAAGACCGTCCGGCATTGCCGCAGGGGCTCTGGTATTACGCCAGTGGTCAACCAAGAGTTGAAAATTTCCGCTTTTCGGGCCGCAGGAACTAGGCGCCACTCATCCGGACGGATACCGTCCGGACCAGGCGCTGTCTGCCAGTCAAACTTGGACGCCTTCACTTCGTCGGTCGTGAAAGGCATCCACAGCCGAGAGTAATCGCGTGCGCCCCCATACTGCTCCTCCCGCCGTAAGGCGTTTAGAGCAGACGGTGTAGGCCCTGAGGCATCAGACACCCTCTCTAGGACCGGTCGCCAATAGGCTTCCAAATCTTCGAGAGAGTGCCGGACGCTCCTGTGCACTCCATCGATCACCTCGGCTGCTGCTCGACTGCGACACTTCTGGAATAGTTCCTGTACCCTGGCGTACTCTATTCTCCTCCTCTTGCGGCTCGACAAACCGGCCAGTGCGGTGTCGGCCCGAGTCACGTTCGGTATGCGGTGCCGCCTCGCACTACGGGAACCCAGGCCGTGTCGCGACCTCCTCACCGCGGCCCTCGCTAGAAGATCCGCGACAATTTGGTCTGCACACGTGTTATCTGGGGCACCACCTAAGTGCGGTGATGGATCATCGGCGACAGGCGGTGCGTCTTCAGCTGGCAGAGGCTGGACCGGCATCTCGACACTTTCAGATTCCGGCCGTGTCGAACCCCTGTTCTCTGGCGCTTGGCTGCTTATTGGTGGGGATCTGTACTCTTCCCGGCACGCTTGTACCAGGATCTTATACTCCCCACAGCGCCTCTTTCCTTTGATTGCCTCTAGGGTCCGCTCGGACCCCGACAGGCTTTTGTACAGGTCTGCGTTCGTACATCGTCCGGTCTCCTCCAGTAATCGCGCCTCTGTACGCGCCATCAATGCCAGCTCCTCATCGCGCCACCTGCGCTTCACCATATTTGGAGCGGCCTCCGCATTTGCTACTTCGGGGTGGGCCCTACGCTTGTGGACCCCCAACCCCGTTTTGGTGGTGAACGCACGTCCACACACCGGACAAGTCCAGTCAATGACCGCGGAAATTGTGGCCGGAGCCCCAGCTTGAGCGGCCGAAGATTGGGCCAAGCTCCCCGGCTCCTGTGGGAGGCCAGGGTGGCAAAATAAATCATTTTCATTCCTTACTTTGTCCATTGCTTGTGTTTGTGCCCAATGTGGCCGGGGTGCAAGCCCAGCCACCTGGTTCGCCTACCGCATCTCGTATTGTCCCGACCGAAGTCAGCGGTTCGACTTGGCGACATATTGCCACCCGATGGGACTATTCAGGAATCTCACCCGAACCTAGCCCGGATTACGCCCCATGATCTAGGACGCTGCGCATACTAGACGAATCTAGCAAACCCGGTTCACAAGCCTGACTAAAGTCTCCCGTCCGACTGCCAACAACACGACTGAAAGACGCGAAGAGACAGCCGAACGGGAGACTATAGTGGAAACGCGCTTAAGAGAGTCATAGTTACTCCCGCCGTTTACCCGCGCTTGCTTGAATTTCTTCACGTTGACATTCAGAGCACTGGGCAGAAATCACATTGCGTCAACACCCGCGAGGGCCATCGCAATGCTTTGTTTTAATTAGACAGTCGGATTCCCCTTGTCCGTGCCAGTTCTGAGCTGACCGTTGAACGGCGGTCGTACAGGCGCGC
>CAVLGL010000143.1:72500-77500 GCA_963668995.1 Parnassius mnemosyne
CTCCCTGATCTGAGGCCAACGATAAAAATCGAGGCAGACACGATATCCGTCAGCGCAACGACGACAGTACGACACCGTTAACGAAACGACGTCGCAGTCGTCGAGGCGCTCTTCGGACGTCGAGTCCGCCTACTTTTGGTTGTTGTGTATGTCGTGTATCTAACATATATTTTCAAAACAAATCAATCGCACACCACACAACACGTGCCGAACGAAGTCACCGCACGAATATCGCGCATGCCCTCTATCGAGTTTTAACGTCGAAGAGTCGCGCGTCGAGGGGACTAAGCCAGCTCGCCGCTTAACGCGTCTTGTGCGATGTGATAGACTAATTTTATATTGAAAATCAGTCGCGATACACACACAATTATTATATAATATTTAAACGGACCGAAAGAATACGCAACGCAAACACACTCACGTATCGCGTCTCTCAACGGAACCGTCAATTGTTCGTAAGAACAGTGTGGTTAATGTTTTTTAACAGCCGGCCCTCAGACAGGAGTGGTCCTGGATATTTCTCCACGGACCGCAATGTGCGTTCGAAATGTCGATGTTCAAATGTGTCCTGCAGTTCACACTATGACGCGCAGTTAACTGCGTTCTTCATCGACCCGCGAGCCAAGTGATCCACCGTCCAGGGTAATAGTTTGTATATGTTGTTAACTAATAAATGTTACACACCAAAGTTACAGGTCCGGTCTCCCGGTCCCGTATCGTCGGGTATATTTTTTGGTTGTTATATATTATAAAAAAATATTGTGTTAACGCGTCCTCTTACGCTCGCTCTCACCCCGAAATCTCGAAAGATTGAGGGGGCAGTGTGAACGTTAGAGAAACGTTTTAACGTTTAGAAATGAACGGTACTACGGACTTCTTTTAATGATCCGCCTTTCGCGTTCGTATTCTAAAACCGCATCGGGGTTTAATTCATTTAATATAGCGCGTACCATTATCGGACCGGAACTAGTGGCGCGGATTCTTGCCAGGTCCTCGTTCCGTTTTATTTGTCCCGGTTCGCGCTCGTTCCTCAAAGTGATCACATCACACACACACCGCACGCACACACAAACTGTTTATACCTCGCGCGCGCGTCACAATCTCAACGCGTCGTATCTTATTATATTTTTATATAATATAACTCGATAGGGCGTTTAGAGAACGTGACACACACGTTCGGATAGAAGCAGTGGTGAACGCGTAGTGACGACGACACGACCACAGATCGGAACAATTTTTTTAATTGTTATTTGGATTATATATACATATAATGTATCATTATAATACATCATATATACGTTAATGATCCTTCCGCAGGTTCCCCTACGGAAACCTTGTTACGACTTTTACTTCCTCTAAATGATCAAGTTTGGTCAACTTCCCAACAACGCCGACGGCCGTGAAGCCACCGCGTGTCGGTCCGAAGACCTCACTAAATCATTCAATCGGTAGTAGCGACGGGCGGTGTGTACAAAGGGCAGGGACGTAATCAACGCGAGCTTATGACTCGCGCTTACTAGGAATTCCTCGTTTATGGGGGATAATTGCAAACCCCAATCCCCAGCACGAAGGAGTTTCAACGGGTTGCCCGGGCCTCTAGGCCAGGGAGAACATGCTGATTCCTTCAGTGTAGCGCGCGTGCGGCCCAGGACATCTAAGGGCATCACAGACCTGTTATTGCTCAATCTCGTGCGGCTCGAAGCCGCCGGTCCCTCTAAGAAGAATTTTAATACGTCGCCAGTGAGTTGCGCGACCGAAGCCACGCACACATAAATGACGACGCCTATTTAGCAGGCTAGAGTCTCGTTCGTTACCGGAATTAACCAGACAAATCGCTCCACCAACTAAGAACGGCCATGCACCACCACCCACCGAATCAAGAAAGAGCTGTTAATCTGTCAATCCTTCCGGTGTCCGGGCCTGGTGAGATTTCCCGTGTTGAGTCAAATTAAGCCGCAGGCTCCACTCCTGGTGGTGCCCTTCCGTCAATTCCTTTAAGTTTCAGCTTTGCAACCATACTCCCCCCGGAGTCCAAAATCTTTGGTTTCCCGGAAGCTGCCCGCCGAGCCATCGTAGTAACGTCGGCGGATCGCTAGATGACATATTTACGGTTAGAACTAGGGCGGTATCTAATCGCCTTCGAACCTCTAACTTTCGTTCTTGATTGATGAAAACACCTTTGGCAAATGCTTTCGCTGATGTTCGTCTTGCGACGATCCAAGAATTTCACCTCTAACGTCGCAATACGAATGCCCCCAGTTATCCCTATTAATCATTACCTCGGAGTTCTGAAAACCAACAAAATAGAACCGAGATCATATTCTATTATTCCATGCACGAAATATTCAAGCAGCATTTTGAGCCCGCTTTGAGCACTCTAATTTGTTCAAAGTAAAATTGTCGGCCCATCTCGACACTCACCGAAGAGCACCGCGATAGGATTTTGATATTGAACCGCCGTTTTACCGACGGCTCACCGACGATATGCTCCGCAGACGTGTCAGTATCACCGCGGATGCGGTGCACCAACAGCGCGGCGCACAAATGCAACTACGAGCTTTTTAACCGCAACAATTTTAGTATACGCTATTGGAGCTGGAGTTACCGCGGCTGCTGGCACCAGACTTGCCCTCCAATTGTTCCTCGTTAAAATATTTAAAGTGTACTCATTCCGATTACGAGGCCTCGTAAGAGTCCCGTATCGTTATTTTTCGTCACTACCTCCCCGTGCCGGGAGTGGGTAATTTGCGCGCCTGCTGCCTTCCTTGGATGTGGTAGCCGTTTCTCAGGCTCCCTCTCCGGAATCGAACCCTGATTCCCCGTTACCCGTGACAACCATGGTAGTCGCAGAAACTACCATCGAAAGTTGATAAGGCAGACATTTGAAAGATGCGTCGCCGGTGCTGGACCATGCGATCGGCAAAAGTTATCCAGATTCATCAAAATTAACGACTTCGGACGCGAGGCCCTCCGTCGATTGGTTTTGATCTAATAAAAGCACTCATCCCATCACTGGTCAGAGTTCTGATTGCATGTATTAGCTCTAGAATTACCACAGTTATCCAAGTAACCGAGGTAAGATCTAAGGAACCAAAACTGATATATTGAGCCATTCGCGGTATCGCCTTAATACGGCTTGCACTGAGACATGCATGGCTTAATCTTTGAGACAAGCATATAACTACTGGCAGGATCAACCAGGGAGCTGACAGAGAGAACTTGAGTCTCGTTGTCACTATACACTCCGAGACCACACGTGCAACGCGACGCGCAAGCGTTTTAACGCTAAAACGCACCGGTGCCGTATGAGAGAATATATGAATTCTTATTCAGTCTGGTCACGGGCGAGATCGGGTATCTCACGTCACTCGCACGTATTAACCCAGACCTACTGCGGACGACGTTCAAGTGCGCCCAATTCATAGAACGTTCAACAACGAGACAACTGTGTGAATACTTCACTATGTTAACAATCATTTAACACATTTGATATTATTTTCGTGAATAACACAAACGACATATATCGCCCGGTGTTAGAGAGATCATATCCATTTTTTAAAATAAAATACCGTCCCGCGAATACGATTATAAAAAACGCACCACGGCGACGAGCATAATTTAACGGACGTTAACGATGGACGCGAAGTCAACTCGCTCACCGAACGTGTACCGCGTTAATTAAACGAACGCTCAAATACGTCTTACCGCTTCAATAAACGGAGACGTCGTTCGACACAGTTCAACAACGACGATCATAATATATAAATATATAATATAATAAATATTATAAATAAATATCATATTTTATATTTATATTTATAATATATCAATCGCACAACACCACAAAACATCTAATCTAACAAAACACATGAGACTTGAAAATTTGTCGTATTGTGAGATTCGACTAGCACCGCTCGTGCTTCGTCTATACATATGTACGACTGCAGATATGCGTCTCCGGCGGTTCGTGTATTGAACGAATAGTTCGCTAAGACACGGAAAGTGTTCGCGTATACGCATAACATTATGACGAGCCGTCATCATAGGGTTACTTTAATACTTACCTGTCTCACGACGGATTATCATGATCATCACCCACACCAGGACCACCACCATCATCACGATCACCACCACCACCATCACCAACCACCGCCATCGTAATCATCATGATCGTCGTCGTCGTCGTCACCATCATCATCGTCAGCATCATCATCAGCATCATCATCATCAGCATCATCAACAGCAGCAGCAGCAGCAGCAGCAGCAGCAGCAGCAGCAGCATCGTCGTCGTCGTCACGTCGTCACGTCGTCTTCATCGTCATCATCATCATAATCATCATCATCATCATCATCATCATCATCACATCAGATAGATCACCGTCCTGAGCTGTGCCACCTGCACATCGATCGACTGCTTACTTACTCACCACACACATCTCATCATGTCAGTTTATCACGAATAAATTCTTTAGATGTGCGTTCGCGTATAATAATTTTTTTCACAATGCATCTTCAAAGTCACTGAGCGTGTTCGCGTATAAACATAACATAATAAATATAATTGTATTTATTGTATCCTCTCACCTATTACCAGTGATGAACATAGTCATGTATCCATCAAACAAGGAATGATGTAACAAATAACGCGAAGTGTTCGCGTATCGACATAACATTTTTATAAGTAACCTTTTAAAGTAAACTCTTCTAATGATGTGTGGTACCTTTTTCCTTGTAACTGTTTTTATATATTATTTATTCTTGGTGAACATCTGATATTGTATACATACACTTTAATAGTTTACATTTCCATTATATCCGTGCAACAATATGTAAATTTAATGACCGTTTAAAATTTAAAATATAATTTTATTATTATTTTATTTTATAATCATATGTCAATTTGACAATTTATCAATTTATCACATAGATGATAGATTTACTTTTTTATAATAATATTATGTATACTTTATATAGAACCTGCGTGAAGCGAAAAATAAAAA
>CAVLGL010000143.1:80000-85000 GCA_963668995.1 Parnassius mnemosyne
TTTCGCTAGATAGTAGATAGGGACAACCCTCCACCTCCCATGGCCCCACCAACCTTACGGTTATACGGGCCGAATCTCGAGAGATGCACGCGGTACTTGCTCAGGGCTCTTTCCCGCATGCACTTTCTTGACTCTCTACAAGTTATTTAATCTACTCCTTGTCCCGTAGTGTCACTCTCCCTTTCTGGGCTGGACGAACACGTTACGCCTTCGGTTCCGGGCAGAATCCTTACTTGGTCCTTCTCCATCGCAATTCTCCGCGCATGCCAACCATGCGCAAACTCCCGCAGCCGACCAAAGCTCTCCTTACCGTCCACGAGGTCCGGGTAGTAAACCGGACCCACCCCTCTGCGTACTATTCCGTCCATCATCTTACATCTCAGGTCATCATACAACTCGCACTCCCATAGCACGTGATGCCTATCCTCATAGGCAGCACCGCAATCACACATACCAGATTCAACCAATTTCATATCATGCAGTCTCTTTCGAAAACATCCATGCCCACTGAGTATCTGCGAGACTTGATAGTCCGGCACGACCCAATTTGCATTGAGCCGCGCCGACACGTCCGGGAAGAAGCAGAATAACTCTCTTCCATTCGTCTCGTTCATCCATCGTTCCTGCCATACATCCATAACTTCAGCCCAGATTTCGCGCTTACGCCTGCTCAACTCCCCATTTTCAACGTTTCTACGCGCCTGGTCGATCCTACCAACACGAGTTACCTCCAGATCGGCCGGCAGGACGCCGGCTAATACCGGGAGCGCCGCAGTACTTATCGTCCTGTACCCCTTTGTCAACAGCACGAGCGAAGATCTCTGCGATCTCAGCAGTGCCGTTCGCACTGTATAGTTCCCCACCCGATCAACCCAAACGGCCGCAGCATATGTCACTATTGGAACATATGTACCCTTATATAGGACACGGAGTGCGGGGTAGCGTATGCCCCAAGAAGATGCCGACACCCGCGACATCTTCCCAAAGCATCGCCCAGCCCTCTCTCCCATATCTTTGGCGTGCTGAATAAAGAACAGACTCGTGTCTAACGTGACACCCAATACCTTGGTCGACGTTACGCTTTTAACTGACTCAGTCCCCATCCTTATAACAGGTGGTCGCTGGAACTTGCCTTTAATAGTCATGGTACATGACTTCGCGGAGGAGAAGGATAACCGGTTCCTCTCTCCCCACGATGATACCAACTCCAGTGCAGATTTGGCCGCTCTCTCTATTTCAGCTCTAGAGTTCGCCTCTATCAAAAGTGTCACGTCGTCTGCATATGCCAACATTTTCGTCCCTAAGGGGAACGGCAGCCTCAACAAATCGTCCAGCAGTAAATTCCACAAGGTCGGTCCAAGGACTGATCCCTGCGGGCAACCCATGGTCGAGCGTTTCCATTCGGCACAGTCACCCACGAATATACCCACTCGCCTGTTGGTGAAATAGTCCACCAACATGCGGTAGATGTTAGGTGGAATCCCTCCTTGTTTTGCCTTCAGCAGTATCATTGGCCACCATGCATTATCAAATGCTCCTGATATGTCCAAGAAGACGGCTTGTACATACTTGCGCTGCGACTCGCGCGCATTACTAAGCACGTCTTGCAGCGCCGTTACCGTGGACCGACCCGGCGAAAACCCGTGCTGGTATTCCGATATGCCCCTCACCAAGCTCGGAGCACACCGCAGCAGAACTCGCTCCAGCAACTTCCCAAAGATGGGGAGGAGCGTAATCGGGCGGTAGGCCTTGGGATCCGTTAATGGCCTATCATTACCTTTCGGAATAACTATCAGCCGTCCTTTCTTCCATACCTCGGGGAAAACCCCCTCTTCCACACATTTGGCATACACCCAGTGGAATTCCCTAGGTGCAGCTCTCCACACATTCTTAACAATTTTGGCACCAATCCCGTCCAGTCCCGGAGCAGTGTTGGGCAACGCCCTGACTATGCCCTCCAGACACCCAATAGTTGGAGGAACGGCAGCCGGCCCAGATGGTGTGAAGGCGGCCATAAGTCGCACACGCCCATGGTACCCAGTGTCCTTGGACGCATCATCATCCGGGCACAGGGCCCCGAGCAGGTCCCGCATGGCCTCCTTCACCCCTCCCGAATGTCGCTCCGCGTATTCGATGGCATTTATTACATTGCTGGGAGGGCGAAACCTCCCGCTAGATATTTGGTATGCCCGTCCCCATGGATCAGCATTTCCCATGTCCGATATTTTTCGAAAATGGGCCAGCTCCGTATCCCCCATCAACTGTCGGTATCGCGCTCTCATGCTATGGAAACGTTCCATAGCTAAATCCTCGGACCTGCCTCCCTTTCTTCTTGTCTTCTGCCATGCCCTTCTCGCATTACATACTTTCTTCCTCATTCCGTCAAGTTCAGGCGTCCACCATTCGTAGCCGCCCTCCCGTCTAGGACGCGCACTCCCTAGGACATCCTCCGCAGACCGAACCACAAGGTCCGTGAACTGCGCACAAAGACGGTCAGCCGGCTGTCTAACTTTCAACGCACCCATTCGCACATGAACAGTTCCGCGAAAGAAGCCCCAATTCACCCCCACATCCCGGAAACGGGCAGGCACTCCCACCGGCCCCGGGAGTCTCGCATGGGGTACTCCTCCAACTTTATAAGAGATAAGTCGATGGTCACTTGAGCTGACGCAGTCCAGGACTCGCCACTCGGTAATAATGACTCCTCTGGATGCAAGAGTCAGGTCTATATTACTTTCCCCCATAGCTCCCGAAAAGGTACTCGGTTGGCCCTCTACGTTGGCCACCACAAGCCCCCGTGACATTATGAAATCCTCCATACATTTCCTGCGGTAAGCTGCCTCATGGCCCCTACCAACAACTTGTTCGGCATCACTGTACCAGAGTGGCGAGTGCGCGTTGCAATCCACTCCGATTACAACGCGCTTGCCTTTCAACTGGTCAAGTACGGTCTCCAGATGTTGTAAATGACGATCAATGTTATCGCTATATTTAAAATAGGCTGAGATGACGTAGAGACCGTACTTCTCCACATGGCACACCACGCAATAGGGGTTACTGAGGTTTGGTAATCCAGCAACACCTATATTACTTTTGCTAACCTTTATGCCAGCCTGAGGTCCATCGCCAAAGATAACAATATCATGCGCCTGCGGCCACTGTTCCTGGACCAGGACTAAATCCAAGCCGTGGTCCCTGGAGAGTGCTGGTAACTCTTTGGTGGCCATCTCGCTTCGTCCCAAATTGAGCTGACCTATTATTAAACTATCTTCAACCGCCATATTGCGTGGTGTTGACCGCCCTCTCTTCTGCGTACACCCTAGCCGGGCACGTCTTCGCCATCGTGGCATGGGACTTTGCACCCGGCTTGCCAAACTTCTTGCATGTGGCACAGCACACATTATCAGAGGTGCAGTCCTCCCTGGCATGGCCTTCCTCACCACATTTGCCACACGTTGCCTCTTTGGCCCTGCAGTATTTGGCCGGGTGGCCGTACTGCTGGCAGCGCTGGCAACAGGTGACGTCTACATAGTCGCATGGTTCGACCACGTCCCACCCTATATACAGTCGCCTTCGGGCCGTCAGTGCATCCCTTAGAGCAGGTGAACATTGAAGCACCACGGTAGTCCTGCGACTGCCCCTCCATGACTTCTTGAACGCCACCTTGCTGTTCTTTTGTAATTCCTCCAGGGTCCATTTCTCATCGTCTCCAAAGTTTTGGTCATGGAGGGCTGGCAGTAAATCTTCACTTTTAATGTCATCTTCAAACCCTCGCAAGGCCACAAGTGGTAGGCGCTGCTTGGGCTCACTAACTCGAAGCGTTGGTGGCGCCGCAGATCGGAGTTTATTAGCTGACTCTTGGGACGTGGTCTGGACCACTACCCCCGCGTTACCAACTTTCCTGAATTTAGCTACCTGAATGCTAATTTCCGACGGCTTTATAGCTTTCTTCAACTCCGCCTTTGTGTCGTCGGCCGTCTTCAGGTGCTCCTGCTCGCCTGCCGGGTAGAATGCCAAAACTGGACCCGATTTTTCCGGGATAGGCATTGCTGCCACACCTTTCGGCATCCTTAATACGGATGCAAACGATTGTCCGACAGCGGAGGCATGGTCCCCATCACCTGAGGGTGTACGCGCGGCCTCCTGGTGCGCCAGCTTAGCTATAGCCTGAGACCTGTCCCGTTCAGCCCTGCATAATGCAAGCTGTGCCTCCATCAGTTGCACTTCCATTGCAGCCACCATCGCGATAAGGTCCTGCCCGGTTGCCGAAATCTTGTTGACCTCCGCCTTGTTAAGTTTTGAACCTGGTCCAGATACTATGCCCATTATAGTTTTAATAGCTGCCCGCGTGTGTTCTATAATTTCTAGTGGGGTTGCCTTGGAGGCATCAAACCCCTCATCCAAAGATTCTATATCTTCCTCCATCGCTTGCCTAGTCGGCTCTGCAGACGAGACCCCGGCGACTGAAACAACAGAGCCTCCTTTTTTCTTTTCTTTGTCGACCTTCTGGCGCTGCGTCATGGGTTGCTGCTGTTCCGGAGACGTTAACGGACGTTTTTCGGCCGTAACGCTCGAGCCACCCTTAGGGTTCGGCATACTGGGACCAGCAGGCCTCACTGAAGCCCCTCCAGGGGGCGTGCGCGCCAAAGATTTTCTTGGGACAAATAGGGGGGGTTCGTCCCCCATTATCACAATTTTCTGCTTACACTATCCAATGTCAATATTTAAGTAGTTCAGTCCAAAAAACACAAAGAAAAATTTAAAAATGAAAAAGTTATGAAAGCTTTCTAACTTTGAAAATTAAGCCGCCGGAGGGGCATTCTCAATAGTACACGTATATGAGCACAAAAGGTCCTAAAAATTTTAAAAATTTTTTCTAAGTCCGGAAAAATTTATGGTGACTCAAGTGGTCGCCAGATATATGTCAAACGCACATAAGCGCCCTCTAGCGGGACACACTCGGACTAAAACAAAAACAATAAAAGTACAAAATAAATTAA
>CAVLGL010000143.1:90000-92500 GCA_963668995.1 Parnassius mnemosyne
GTTTTATTTGTCCCGGTTCGCGCTCGTTCCTCAAAGTGATCACATCACACACACACCGCACGCACACACAAACTGTTTATACCTCGCGCGCGCGTCACAATCTCAACGCGTCGTATCTTATTATATTTTTATATAATATAACTCGATAGGGCGTTTAGAGAACGTGACACACACGTTCGGATAGAAGCAGTGGTGAACGCGTAGTGACGACGACACGACCACAGATCGGAACAATTTTTTTAATTGTTATTTGGATTATATATACATATAATGTATCATTATAATACATCATATATACGTTAATGATCCTTCCGCAGGTTCCCCTACGGAAACCTTGTTACGACTTTTACTTCCTCTAAATGATCAAGTTTGGTCAACTTCCCAACAACGCCGACGGCCGTGAAGCCACCGCGTGTCGGTCCGAAGACCTCACTAAATCATTCAATCGGTAGTAGCGACGGGCGGTGTGTACAAAGGGCAGGGACGTAATCAACGCGAGCTTATGACTCGCGCTTACTAGGAATTCCTCGTTTATGGGGGATAATTGCAAACCCCAATCCCCAGCACGAAGGAGTTTCAACGGGTTGCCCGGGCCTCTAGGCCAGGGAGAACATGCTGATTCCTTCAGTGTAGCGCGCGTGCGGCCCAGGACATCTAAGGGCATCACAGACCTGTTATTGCTCAATCTCGTGCGGCTCGAAGCCGCCGGTCCCTCTAAGAAGAATTTTAATACGTCGCCAGTGAGTTGCGCGACCGAAGCCACGCACACATAAATGACGACGCCTATTTAGCAGGCTAGAGTCTCGTTCGTTACCGGAATTAACCAGACAAATCGCTCCACCAACTAAGAACGGCCATGCACCACCACCCACCGAATCAAGAAAGAGCTGTTAATCTGTCAATCCTTCCGGTGTCCGGGCCTGGTGAGATTTCCCGTGTTGAGTCAAATTAAGCCGCAGGCTCCACTCCTGGTGGTGCCCTTCCGTCAATTCCTTTAAGTTTCAGCTTTGCAACCATACTCCCCCCGGAGTCCAAAATCTTTGGTTTCCCGGAAGCTGCCCGCCGAGCCATCGTAGTAACGTCGGCGGATCGCTAGATGACATATTTACGGTTAGAACTAGGGCGGTATCTAATCGCCTTCGAACCTCTAACTTTCGTTCTTGATTGATGAAAACACCTTTGGCAAATGCTTTCGCTGATGTTCGTCTTGCGACGATCCAAGAATTTCACCTCTAACGTCGCAATACGAATGCCCCCAGTTATCCCTATTAATCATTACCTCGGAGTTCTGAAAACCAACAAAATAGAACCGAGATCATATTCTATTATTCCATGCACGAAATATTCAAGCAGCATTTTGAGCCCGCTTTGAGCACTCTAATTTGTTCAAAGTAAAATTGTCGGCCCATCTCGACACTCACCGAAGAGCACCGCGATAGGATTTTGATATTGAACCGCCGTTTTACCGACGGCTCACCGACGATATGCTCCGCAGACGTGTCAGTATCACCGCGGATGCGGTGCACCAACAGCGCGGCGCACAAATGCAACTACGAGCTTTTTAACCGCAACAATTTTAGTATACGCTATTGGAGCTGGAGTTACCGCGGCTGCTGGCACCAGACTTGCCCTCCAATTGTTCCTCGTTAAAATATTTAAAGTGTACTCATTCCGATTACGAGGCCTCGTAAGAGTCCCGTATCGTTATTTTTCGTCACTACCTCCCCGTGCCGGGAGTGGGTAATTTGCGCGCCTGCTGCCTTCCTTGGATGTGGTAGCCGTTTCTCAGGCTCCCTCTCCGGAATCGAACCCTGATTCCCCGTTACCCGTGACAACCATGGTAGTCGCAGAAACTACCATCGAAAGTTGATAAGGCAGACATTTGAAAGATGCGTCGCCGGTGCTGGACCATGCGATCGGCAAAAGTTATCCAGATTCATCAAAATTAACGACTTCGGACGCGAGGCCCTCCGTCGATTGGTTTTGATCTAATAAAAGCACTCATCCCATCACTGGTCAGAGTTCTGATTGCATGTATTAGCTCTAGAATTACCACAGTTATCCAAGTAACCGAGGTAAGATCTAAGGAATCAAAACTGATATATTGAGCCATTCGCGGTATCGCCTTAATACGGCTTGCACTGAGACATGCATGGCTTAATCTTTGAGACAAGCATATAACTACTGGCAGGATCAACCAGGGAGCTGACAGAGAGAACTTGAGTCTCGTTGTCACTATACACTCCGAGACCACACGTGCAACGCGACGCGCAAGCGTTTTAACGCTAAAACGCACCGGTGCCGTATGAGAGAATATATGAATTCTTATTCAGTCTGGTCACGGGCGAGATCGGGTATCTCACGTCACTCGCACGTATTAACCCAGACCTACTGCGGACGACGTTCAAGTGCGCCCAATTCATAGAACGTTCAACAACGAGACAACTGTGTGAATACTTCACTATGTTAACAATCATTTAACACATTTGATATTATTTTC
>CAVLGL010000143.1:102500-107500 GCA_963668995.1 Parnassius mnemosyne
GGAACCGTCAATTGTTCGTAAGAACAGTGTGGTTAATGTTTTTTAACAGCCGGCCCTCAGACAGGAGTGGTCCTGGATATTTCTCCACGGACCGCAATGTGCGTTCGAAATGTCGATGTTCAAATGTGTCCTGCAGTTCACACTATGACGCGCAGTTAACTGCGTTCTTCATCGACCCGCGAGCCAAGTGATCCACCGTCCAGGGTAATAGTTTGTATATGTTGTTAACTAATAAATGTTACACACCAAAGTTACAGGTCCGGTCTCCCGGTCCCGTATCGTCGGGTATATTTTTTGGTTGTTATATATTATAAAAAAATATTGTGTTAACGCGTCCTCTTACGCTCGCTCTCACCCCGAAATCTCGAAAGATTGAGGGGGCAGTGTGAACGTTAGAGAAACGTTTTAACGTTTAGAAATGAACGGTACTACGGACTTCTTTTAATGATCCGCCTTTCGCGTTCGTATTCTAAAACCGCATCGGGGTTTAATTCATTTAATATAGCGCGTACCATTATCGGACCGGAACTAGTGGCGCGGATTCTTGCCAGGTCCTCGTTCCGTTTTATTTGTCCCGGTTCGCGCTCGTTCCTCAAAGTGATCACATCACACACACACCGCACGCACACACAAACTGTTTATACCTCGCGCGCGCGTCACAATCTCAACGCGTCGTATCTTATTATATTTTTATATAATATAACTCGATAGGGCGTTTAGAGAACGTGACACACACGTTCGGATAGAAGCAGTGGTGAACGCGTAGTGACGACGACACGACCACAGATCGGAACAATTTTTTTAATTGTTATTTGGATTATATATACATATAATGTATCATTATAATACATCATATATACGTTAATGATCCTTCCGCAGGTTCCCCTACGGAAACCTTGTTACGACTTTTACTTCCTCTAAATGATCAAGTTTGGTCAACTTCCCAACAACGCCGACGGCCGTGAAGCCACCGCGTGTCGGTCCGAAGACCTCACTAAATCATTCAATCGGTAGTAGCGACGGGCGGTGTGTACAAAGGGCAGGGACGTAATCAACGCGAGCTTATGACTCGCGCTTACTAGGAATTCCTCGTTTATGGGGGATAATTGCAAACCCCAATCCCCAGCACGAAGGAGTTTCAACGGGTTGCCCGGGCCTCTAGGCCAGGGAGAACATGCTGATTCCTTCAGTGTAGCGCGCGTGCGGCCCAGGACATCTAAGGGCATCACAGACCTGTTATTGCTCAATCTCGTGCGGCTCGAAGCCGCCGGTCCCTCTAAGAAGAATTTTAATACGTCGCCAGTGAGTTGCGCGACCGAAGCCACGCACACATAAATGACGACGCCTATTTAGCAGGCTAGAGTCTCGTTCGTTACCGGAATTAACCAGACAAATCGCTCCACCAACTAAGAACGGCCATGCACCACCACCCACCGAATCAAGAAAGAGCTGTTAATCTGTCAATCCTTCCGGTGTCCGGGCCTGGTGAGATTTCCCGTGTTGAGTCAAATTAAGCCGCAGGCTCCACTCCTGGTGGTGCCCTTCCGTCAATTCCTTTAAGTTTCAGCTTTGCAACCATACTCCCCCCGGAGTCCAAAATCTTTGGTTTCCCGGAAGCTGCCCGCCGAGCCATCGTAGTAACGTCGGCGGATCGCTAGATGACATATTTACGGTTAGAACTAGGGCGGTATCTAATCGCCTTCGAACCTCTAACTTTCGTTCTTGATTGATGAAAACACCTTTGGCAAATGCTTTCGCTGATGTTCGTCTTGCGACGATCCAAGAATTTCACCTCTAACGTCGCAATACGAATGCCCCCAGTTATCCCTATTAATCATTACCTCGGAGTTCTGAAAACCAACAAAATAGAACCGAGATCATATTCTATTATTCCATGCACGAAATATTCAAGCAGCATTTTGAGCCCGCTTTGAGCACTCTAATTTGTTCAAAGTAAAATTGTCGGCCCATCTCGACACTCACCGAAGAGCACCGCGATAGGATTTTGATATTGAACCGCCGTTTTACCGACGGCTCACCGACGATATGCTCCGCAGACGTGTCAGTATCACCGCGGATGCGGTGCACCAACAGCGCGGCGCACAAATGCAACTACGAGCTTTTTAACCGCAACAATTTTAGTATACGCTATTGGAGCTGGAGTTACCGCGGCTGCTGGCACCAGACTTGCCCTCCAATTGTTCCTCGTTAAAATATTTAAAGTGTACTCATTCCGATTACGAGGCCTCGTAAGAGTCCCGTATCGTTATTTTTCGTCACTACCTCCCCGTGCCGGGAGTGGGTAATTTGCGCGCCTGCTGCCTTCCTTGGATGTGGTAGCCGTTTCTCAGGCTCCCTCTCCGGAATCGAACCCTGATTCCCCGTTACCCGTGACAACCATGGTAGTCGCAGAAACTACCATCGAAAGTTGATAAGGCAGACATTTGAAAGATGCGTCGCCGGTGCTGGACCATGCGATCGGCAAAAGTTATCCAGATTCATCAAAATTAACGACTTCGGACGCGAGGCCCTCCGTCGATTGGTTTTGATCTAATAAAAGCACTCATCCCATCACTGGTCAGAGTTCTGATTGCATGTATTAGCTCTAGAATTACCACAGTTATCCAAGTAACCGAGGTAAGATCTAAGGAACCAAAACTGATATATTGAGCCATTCGCGGTATCGCCTTAATACGGCTTGCACTGAGACATGCATGGCTTAATCTTTGAGACAAGCATATAACTACTGGCAGGATCAACCAGGGAGCTGACAGAGAGAACTTGAGTCTCGTTGTCACTATACACTCCGAGACCACACGTGCAACGCGACGCGCAAGCGTTTTAACGCTAAAACGCACCGGTGCCGTATGAGAGAATATATGAATTCTTATTCAGTCTGGTCACGGGCGAGATCGGGTATCTCACGTCACTCGCACGTATTAACCCAGACCTACTGCGGACGACGTTCAAGTGCGCCCAATTCATAGAACGTTCAACAACGAGACAACTGTGTGAATACTTCACTATGTTAACAATCATTTAACACATTTGATATTATTTTCGTGAATAACACAAACGACATATATCGCCCGGTGTTAGAGAGATCATATCCATTTTTTAAAATAAAATACCGTCCCGCGAATACGATTATAAAAAACGCACCACGGCGACGAGCATAATTTAACGGACGTTAACGATGGACGCGAAGTCAACTCGCTCACCGAACGTGTACCGCGTTAATTAAACGAACGCTCAAATACGTCTTACCGCTTCAATAAACGGAGACGTCGTTCGACACAGTTCAACAACGACGATCATAATATATAAATATATAATATAATAAATATTATAAATAAATATCATATTTTATATTTATATTTATAATATATCAATCGCACAACACCACAAAACATCTAATCTAACAAAACACATGAGACTTGAAAATTTGTCGTATTGTGAGATTCGACTAGCACCGCTCGTGCTTCGTCTATACATATGTACGACTGCAGATATGCGTCTCCGGCGGTTCGTGTATTGAACGAATAGTTCGCTAAGACACGGAAAGTGTTCGCGTATACGCATAACATTATGACGAGCCGTCATCATAGGGTTACTTTAATACTTACCTGTCTCACGACGGATTATCATGATCATCACCCACACCAGGACCACCACCATCATCACGATCACCACCACCACCATCACCAACCACCGCCATCGTAATCATCATGATCGTCGTCGTCGTCGTCACCATCATCATCGTCAGCATCATCATCAGCATCATCATCATCAGCATCATCAACAGCAGCAGCAGCAGCAGCAGCAGCAGCAGCAGCAGCATCGTCGTCGTCGTCACGTCGTCACGTCGTCTTCATCGTCATCATCATCATAATCATCATCATCATCATCATCATCATCATCACATCAGATAGATCACCGTCCTGAGCTGTGCCACCTGCACATCGATCGACTGCTTACTTACTCACCACACACATCTCATCATGTCAGTTTATCACGAATAAATTCTTTAGATGTGCGTTCGCGTATAATAATTTTTTTCACAATGCATCTTCAAAGTCACTGAGCGTGTTCGCGTATAAACATAACATAATAAATATAATTGTATTTATTGTATCCTCTCACCTATTACCAGTGATGAACATAGTCATGTATCCATCAAACAAGGAATGATGTAACAAATAACGCGAAGTGTTCGCGTATCGACATAACATTTTTATAAGTAACCTTTTAAAGTAAACTCTTCTAATGATGTGTGGTACCTTTTTCCTTGTAACTGTTTTTATATATTATTTATTCTTGGTGAACATCTGATATTGTATACATACACTTTAATAGTTTACATTTCCATTATATCCGTGCAACAATATGTAAATTTAATGACCGTTTAAAATTTAAAATATAATTTTATTATTATTTTATTTTATAATCATATGTCAATTTGACAATTTATCAATTTATCACATAGATGATAGATTTACTTTTTTATAATAATATTATGTATACTTTATATAGAACCTGCGTGAAGCGAAAAATAAAAACATAAATACATCATATAATAACTACATTGTAAATTTTTCTTTTTTACGTAGGTACACTATACATATTTAACATAATATATTATCTTCATACAGAAAATCGATCACGGCGGCCGTAGGATATATGGATGGAGATATATAAGAATTATCAGGAAAAAGATAAATAATTATAAGTGTTAGTATTAATGTACAAAATAACATATTATTAATTCAACAATACACATTAAATAAATATACACACTAGAATTATTCCACTGATTCTTTCGCGTTTATGCTCGCCTAGTACTAATCTATATTATAATATTTTTTACGTCATTACACAATCAAATCGCGTTTATCGTTCATATCGTTCTTCTCATACATACATTTAGTATAAATATTAATTACCTACAGTATTGAGTACACACCACATTTTACTATTATCTATCGCCACTGATGAAACAT
>CAVLGL010000143.1:112500-117500 GCA_963668995.1 Parnassius mnemosyne
CGTGTATCTAACATATATTTTCAAAACAAATCAATCGCACACCACACAACACGTGCCGAACGAAGTCACCGCACGAATATCGCGCATGCCCTCTATCGAGTTTTAACGTCGAAGAGTCGCGCGTCGAGGGGACTAAGCCAGCTCGCCGCTTAACGCGTCTTGTGCGATGTGATAGACTAATTTTATATTGAAAATCAGTCGCGATACACACACAATTATTATATAATATTTAAACGGACCGAAAGAATACGCAACGCAAACACACTCACGTATCGCGTCTCTCAACGGAACCGTCAATTGTTCGTAAGAACAGTGTGGTTAATGTTTTTTAACAGCCGGCCCTCAGACAGGAGTGGTCCTGGATATTTCTCCACGGACCGCAATGTGCGTTCGAAATGTCGATGTTCAAATGTGTCCTGCAGTTCACACTATGACGCGCAGTTAACTGCGTTCTTCATCGACCCGCGAGCCAAGTGATCCACCGTCCAGGGTAATAGTTTGTATATGTTGTTAACTAATAAATGTTACACACCAAAGTTACAGGTCCGGTCTCCCGGTCCCGTATCGTCGGGTATATTTTTTGGTTGTTATATATTATAAAAAAATATTGTGTTAACGCGTCCTCTTACGCTCGCTCTCACCCCGAAATCTCGAAAGATTGAGGGGGCAGTGTGAACGTTAGAGAAACGTTTTAACGTTTAGAAATGAACGGTACTACGGACTTCTTTTAATGATCCGCCTTTCGCGTTCGTATTCTAAAACCGCATCGGGGTTTAATTCATTTAATATAGCGCGTACCATTATCGGACCGGAACTAGTGGCGCGGATTCTTGCCAGGTCCTCGTTCCGTTTTATTTGTCCCGGTTCGCGCTCGTTCCTCAAAGTGATCACATCACACACACACCGCACGCACACACAAACTGTTTATACCTCGCGCGCGCGTCACAATCTCAACGCGTCGTATCTTATTATATTTTTATATAATATAACTCGATAGGGCGTTTAGAGAACGTGACACACACGTTCGGATAGAAGCAGTGGTGAACGCGTAGTGACGACGACACGACCACAGATCGGAACAATTTTTTTAATTGTTATTTGGATTATATATACATATAATGTATCATTATAATACATCATATATACGTTAATGATCCTTCCGCAGGTTCCCCTACGGAAACCTTGTTACGACTTTTACTTCCTCTAAATGATCAAGTTTGGTCAACTTCCCAACAACGCCGACGGCCGTGAAGCCACCGCGTGTCGGTCCGAAGACCTCACTAAATCATTCAATCGGTAGTAGCGACGGGCGGTGTGTACAAAGGGCAGGGACGTAATCAACGCGAGCTTATGACTCGCGCTTACTAGGAATTCCTCGTTTATGGGGGATAATTGCAAACCCCAATCCCCAGCACGAAGGAGTTTCAACGGGTTGCCCGGGCCTCTAGGCCAGGGAGAACATGCTGATTCCTTCAGTGTAGCGCGCGTGCGGCCCAGGACATCTAAGGGCATCACAGACCTGTTATTGCTCAATCTCGTGCGGCTCGAAGCCGCCGGTCCCTCTAAGAAGAATTTTAATACGTCGCCAGTGAGTTGCGCGACCGAAGCCACGCACACATAAATGACGACGCCTATTTAGCAGGCTAGAGTCTCGTTCGTTACCGGAATTAACCAGACAAATCGCTCCACCAACTAAGAACGGCCATGCACCACCACCCACCGAATCAAGAAAGAGCTGTTAATCTGTCAATCCTTCCGGTGTCCGGGCCTGGTGAGATTTCCCGTGTTGAGTCAAATTAAGCCGCAGGCTCCACTCCTGGTGGTGCCCTTCCGTCAATTCCTTTAAGTTTCAGCTTTGCAACCATACTCCCCCCGGAGTCCAAAATCTTTGGTTTCCCGGAAGCTGCCCGCCGAGCCATCGTAGTAACGTCGGCGGATCGCTAGATGACATATTTACGGTTAGAACTAGGGCGGTATCTAATCGCCTTCGAACCTCTAACTTTCGTTCTTGATTGATGAAAACACCTTTGGCAAATGCTTTCGCTGATGTTCGTCTTGCGACGATCCAAGAATTTCACCTCTAACGTCGCAATACGAATGCCCCCAGTTATCCCTATTAATCATTACCTCGGAGTTCTGAAAACCAACAAAATAGAACCGAGATCATATTCTATTATTCCATGCACGAAATATTCAAGCAGCATTTTGAGCCCGCTTTGAGCACTCTAATTTGTTCAAAGTAAAATTGTCGGCCCATCTCGACACTCACCGAAGAGCACCGCGATAGGATTTTGATATTGAACCGCCGTTTTACCGACGGCTCACCGACGATATGCTCCGCAGACGTGTCAGTATCACCGCGGATGCGGTGCACCAACAGCGCGGCGCACAAATGCAACTACGAGCTTTTTAACCGCAACAATTTTAGTATACGCTATTGGAGCTGGAGTTACCGCGGCTGCTGGCACCAGACTTGCCCTCCAATTGTTCCTCGTTAAAATATTTAAAGTGTACTCATTCCGATTACGAGGCCTCGTAAGAGTCCCGTATCGTTATTTTTCGTCACTACCTCCCCGTGCCGGGAGTGGGTAATTTGCGCGCCTGCTGCCTTCCTTGGATGTGGTAGCCGTTTCTCAGGCTCCCTCTCCGGAATCGAACCCTGATTCCCCGTTACCCGTGACAACCATGGTAGTCGCAGAAACTACCATCGAAAGTTGATAAGGCAGACATTTGAAAGATGCGTCGCCGGTGCTGGACCATGCGATCGGCAAAAGTTATCCAGATTCATCAAAATTAACGACTTCGGACGCGAGGCCCTCCGTCGATTGGTTTTGATCTAATAAAAGCACTCATCCCATCACTGGTCAGAGTTCTGATTGCATGTATTAGCTCTAGAATTACCACAGTTATCCAAGTAACCGAGGTAAGATCTAAGGAACCAAAACTGATATATTGAGCCATTCGCGGTATCGCCTTAATACGGCTTGCACTGAGACATGCATGGCTTAATCTTTGAGACAAGCATATAACTACTGGCAGGATCAACCAGGGAGCTGACAGAGAGAACTTGAGTCTCGTTGTCACTATACACTCCGAGACCACACGTGCAACGCGACGCGCAAGCGTTTTAACGCTAAAACGCACCGGTGCCGTATGAGAGAATATATGAATTCTTATTCAGTCTGGTCACGGGCGAGATCGGGTATCTCACGTCACTCGCACGTATTAACCCAGACCTACTGCGGACGACGTTCAAGTGCGCCCAATTCATAGAACGTTCAACAACGAGACAACTGTGTGAATACTTCACTATGTTAACAATCATTTAACACATTTGATATTATTTTCGTGAATAACACAAACGACATATATCGCCCGGTGTTAGAGAGATCATATCCATTTTTTAAAATAAAATACCGTCCCGCGAATACGATTATAAAAAACGCACCACGGCGACGAGCATAATTTAACGGACGTTAACGATGGACGCGAAGTCAACTCGCTCACCGAACGTGTACCGCGTTAATTAAACGAACGCTCAAATACGTCTTACCGCTTCAATAAACGGAGACGTCGTTCGACACAGTTCAACAACGACGATCATAATATATAAATATATAATATAATAAATATTATAAATAAATATCATATTTTATATTTATATTTATAATATATCAATCGCACAACACCACAAAACATCTAATCTAACAAAACACATGAGACTTGAAAATTTGTCGTATTGTGAGATTCGACTAGCACCGCTCGTGCTTCGTCTATACATATGTACGACTGCAGATATGCGTCTCCGGCGGTTCGTGTATTGAACGAATAGTTCGCTAAGACACGGAAAGTGTTCGCGTATACGCATAACATTATGACGAGCCGTCATCATAGGGTTACTTTAATACTTACCTGTCTCACGACGGATTATCATGATCATCACCCACACCAGGACCACCACCATCATCACGATCACCACCACCACCATCACCAACCACCGCCATCGTAATCATCATGATCGTCGTCGTCGTCGTCACCATCATCATCGTCAGCATCATCATCAGCATCATCATCATCAGCATCATCAACAGCAGCAGCAGCAGCAGCAGCAGCAGCAGCAGCAGCATCGTCGTCGTCGTCACGTCGTCACGTCGTCTTCATCGTCATCATCATCATAATCATCATCATCATCATCATCATCATCATCACATCAGATAGATCACCGTCCTGAGCTGTGCCACCTGCACATCGATCGACTGCTTACTTACTCACCACACACATCTCATCATGTCAGTTTATCACGAATAAATTCTTTAGATGTGCGTTCGCGTATAATAATTTTTTTCACAATGCATCTTCAAAGTCACTGAGCGTGTTCGCGTATAAACATAACATAATAAATATAATTGTATTTATTGTATCCTCTCACCTATTACCAGTGATGAACATAGTCATGTATCCATCAAACAAGGAATGATGTAACAAATAACGCGAAGTGTTCGCGTATCGACATAACATTTTTATAAGTAACCTTTTAAAGTAAACTCTTCTAATGATGTGTGGTACCTTTTTCCTTGTAACTGTTTTTATATATTATTTATTCTTGGTGAACATCTGATATTGTATACATACACTTTAATAGTTTACATTTCCATTATATCCGTGCAACAATATGTAAATTTAATGACCGTTTAAAATTTAAAATATAATTTTATTATTATTTTATTTTATAATCATATGTCAATTTGACAATTTATCAATTTATCACATAGATGATAGATT
This sequence comes from Parnassius mnemosyne, assembly GCA_963668995.1. Lineage (NCBI taxonomy): Eukaryota > Metazoa > Arthropoda > Insecta > Lepidoptera > Papilionidae > Parnassius > Parnassius mnemosyne. The sequence continues at coordinate 117,283 of CAVLGL010000143.1, forward strand.
TACTTTTTTATAATAATATTATGTATACTTTATATAGAACCTGCGTGAAGCGAAAAATAAAAACATAAATACATCATATAATAACTACATTGTAAATTTTTCTTTTTTACGTAGGTACACTATACATATTTAACATAATATATTATCTTCATACAGAAAATCGATCACGGCGGCCGTAGGATATATGGATGGAGATATATAAGAATTATCAGGAAAAA
>CAVLGL010000143.1:120000-125000 GCA_963668995.1 Parnassius mnemosyne
TCCTTGTCCCTGTATTTACGTCATTCTCCCCCTTCTGGGGCTGACGGCACACTGACGCCTACGTCGTCAGTCCTGTCTGCCAACATTCTGTCGCTACTTCTCCTGCGGTCATGCCATCTGTGCGCAAACTCGCGCAACAGCCTGTAGTTCACCTCACCGCTGACGAGATCCGAGTAATAGACCGGTCCCTGAACCGACCGAACTAGTCCATCCATCATTTTCGTTCTTAGGTCGGCATACAGAGGACATTCCCATAGAACATGGTGAACGTCCTCCTCTATCGCACCACACTCACACATACTTGTTTCACACAGTCGCATTTCACTCAGTCTCTTCCGAAAGCATCCATGTCCGGTGAGAATCTGGGAGGTTTGATAGTCCGGTGAGACCCAGGTATACCTGAGTCTCAACGCCACCTCCGGGAAGAATCGATTGAGCTCGCGTCCTTTTGAGTCATTCATCCATCGATCCTGCCATACACCGATCACCTCAGTCCAAATTTCGCGTTTCCGCCTGCTCAACTCCTCTTTGGGCACGTTCATACGTGCTATACCCATCCTACCAGCACGGATGACCTCCAGGTCAGCAGGAAGAACACCAGCCAGCACCGGCAAGGCCGCCGTGCTAGTGGATCGGTACGCCTTGGTCAACAATATAAGGGCGGTTCGCTGCGATCTGAGTAGTGCACTGCGAACTGCGTACATGTTCGCACGCTCGTACCAGCACTCTGCCGCGTACGTAAGCGTGGATACATACACTCCTCTATAGATTATTTTTAGGCTCGGGTATTGGACGCCCCATGATGACGTCGATACGCGAGACATTTTACCGAATCCCTTGGTCGCTCTTTCAGAAATATCGGACGCGTGTTGCACAAACGATAGTCCCGAATCCAAAACCACGCCTAGTACCTTAGTATTGGTCACATTCTTGATGGATTCTCCACCAAGTTTAATAACGGGGGGGCGCTGAAGTTTCCCTCTAACAGTCATTGTGGTCGACTTTGATGAGGAGAACTCCAGTCGATTCCTTAGCCCCCACTCTCGTACAAGGTCCAGAGTGACTCGGGCCCTGGATTCGATACCCGCTCTGGTTTGTGATTCAATGAGAATAGTGACATCATCAGCATAGGCGGTCATTGCTACTCCCTCAGGCAGAGGGAGTCGGAGTAGGTCGTCCATCAATACGTTCCACAGTGTAGGGCCCAGCACGGAGCCTTGAGGACATCCCATGGTCGACGTCTTCCACTCCACCCGGTCACCGATGAAAAGGCCGACACGTCTGGAGGTGAAGTAATCCACCAGCATTTTGTAAATGTTGGGTGGACAACCACCTCGTTTCGCCTTAACCATCATCATCGGCCACCAGGCGTTGTCGAAGGCGCCGGAGATATCAAGAAAGATTGCCTGCACGTAGCATGCCCGAGAATACTTTGCCGTGCTGAGCAAGACACGCAGCGCTGTTACCGTAGATCGCCCCGGAGAAAATCCATGCTGGTATTCTGATATCCCACGACTAATCGCAGGAGCACATCTCAGCATTACGCGTTCTAGCAACTTTCCCAAAACAGGGAGGAGCGTAATTGGACGGTATGCCTTGGCGTCGGTGAGCGGCTTGTCATTACCCTTGGGAATGACAATCAGTCTTCCGTCCTTCCATACCTTGGGAAAAACTCCCTCTACTACACACTTAGCATACACCAAGTGAAGTTCCCTTGGTGCTGCCATCCATATATTCCTCACGATTCTCGCACTTACCCCATCGAGTCCCGGAGCTGTGTTAGGCAAGGCCTTGACTATACCTCCCAGGTCCCCAACGGTGAGTGGAGGCGCAGCCCCACCAGACGGCACAAATGCCGCCAGCAAACGGACTTGCCGGTGATAAGCCGTGTCGCAATCAGGGCTATCATCCGGACAGAGCGTAGACATTAAATTTTGCATCGCCGCTTCCAGTCGGTCCGGATGCCCACCCGCAAAGGCAATCCCGTTAATTACATTAGCAGGCGGACGCACCCTCCCACCGGCTAACCTGTATGACAGGCCCCACGGGTCCTCATTACCAGTGTTGGCGACCCTTATGTGCTGCGACTGCTGCGCCTCCACCATCATCTTCCTGTATCTCGCACGTATATCATGAAAAGCCATTCTTGCTATCTCCTCAGACCTACCTCCCAAACGCCTTTTACTCTGCCACGCACGCCTTAGTTTGCACTGCAACTTCCGAGTTTTCTCTAATTCAGGTGTCCACCATTCATATCCCCCCGACCCCCTAGGGCGACGCTCCCCTAGGCCTTCCTCCGCACAGCGGGTGACGACCCCTGAAAACTCCTCCGCCAGGAGGGCCGCGGGTTTTTCCACATGCAACCATCCCATTCGTAACTTGACAATCGTCCGGAACCTGCACCAGTCCACCCCCCGGTCACGAAAACGGGGGGGATCCCTAACAGGTGTATCGCGAGTGCTAGGCCTGCTGGTGGTGGCTGTGAATGTGATGAGGTTGTGGTCACTGGCGCAGATCCCCTCGTGCACTCGCCACTCAGCAACATAAACATCACCCGTGGTTAATGTGAGGTCTACATTAGACTCCCCTCCAGACCCTGAGTAGGTGTAAGGCTGGCCAGGCTCGTTCACCAATGTTAATGCCTGTGAAAATATGAAGTCTTCCATCTGTTGCCTTCTGTGGGTGACATTTTGACCTCTTCCTGTATAGTGCCGTCTGTCACAATGCCAAAGTGGCGAGTGCGCGTTGGCGTCGAGGCCGACGATGACCCTTCTGCCCTTTAGGCAACTCAGGGCGCCCTCTAAGTGGTGCAGGTGGTCGTCGATGTGGTCACTAAACTTAAAATACGCTGACACCACATAGAGGTCCCATCGATTGACGTGGCACACCACACAAAATTCATTACTCAGATGATTTAGCACGGCTACACCAATTGTCGGGTCAGCCAGATAGATGCCCGCCCACGGGTGACCACCCACCTGGACGATCCCTGCAGCCTGAGAGTACTGTTCTTGTATAAGAACAATGTCCAGGTGCAGTTCACGCGCCAGGATAGGCAACTCAGCCGAGGCGAGCTCACCTCGACCCAGGTTAATTTGCCCGATATGAACTTTCTCTCCCAATATTCTTGTAGGAGCGCCCTTACCGGCAGTATTGGGTGGTGGCCACGGAGCGTTGCTCTGCGTATAGGCGTGCTGGACAGTTCCGCGCCATTGTCACGTGCGAGCCAGAGTCAGCTCGGCCAAATCGCTTGCACGTGGCGCACTTCTCCTCTGTTGACTTGCAGTCACCTCGTTCGTGGCCTGCCTCTCCACACTTTCCGCATGTCACCTCCTTTGACCGGCAGTATTTTGCTGGATGCCCATACTGCTGGCATCTCTGGCAGCATGTGACATCTACGTAGTCACATGGCTCAACCACGTCCCAGCCAACGTACAGACGATTATGTCCGACCAGTGCATCCCTTAGGGCAGCCGAACACTGCAGGATGACGGTAGTCCGCCTGCTTCCTCTCCAGGACTTCTTGAAGGCAATCCTACAGTTCTCCTTGACCTTTTCCTCACTCCATCCGCAAGCAGCAAGATTTTGCTCGTAAAGAGCACTTATTACCTCTTCGTTTTTTGGGTCTTCTTCAAATCCCCTCAAGGCAACCAGGGGCAGGCGTTGCTTAGGCTCGGACACCCTCAATGATGGAGGGGCTGAAGTCTTCAATTTTTCAGCTGCTTCCTGGGACGTGGTTTGGACCACGACACCAGCGTTTCCCACCTTCCTCAGCTTGTCAATCTGGAGACCGCTAGACTTAGGATTGATTGTCTTCTTGAGTTCTACTTTCGTGTCTTCAGCGGTCTTAATCGGTCCCTCTGCCTCTGCTGGATAAAAGGCCACGACTGGGCCCTTGCTTACTGGCATCATAACTTTATCCAACCCTTTCGGTAATCTCAGTGCCGACGAGTATGACCGTTGTGGTGCCGGGTCCGTCACGTGACATTGAACTGCTCCAGCCTCGACCTGCGCCAGTTTAGCTTCCGCTGCGATCTTTCCTTGCTCAGCTCTGAGCGCTGCCAGCTCCAGTTCGGAGGTGTGTATTTCCATGGTCGCCACCATGGCTATGAGGTCATGGCCGTATGCAGCTACCTTGTTAATTTCAGTTTTGTTCAGCTTAGATCCTGGCCCTGTGATGATGCCCATTATACTCCTCACTGTATCACGGACATGGTCGATCACCTCCAATTTGGTCGCAGCGGTAGCCTTGAAGCTCCTCCTCACACCCTGGGAGGCCTCCCTTACGCATTCCTCCTCTTCCGTCGTTGCAGCAGACTCCTCAATTTCCCTGGTCGACGGACCTGCCACTGAGGCCACACTCCGGCGAGGCTCCGTTCGCTTGCCCACCCTAGCCCGCTGGGAGGATGGCTGAACCTCTTCCGGTGACGGAAGAGGCCGCTTCTCTGGCACTACTGGTGGTGGGGGGGGCACCGCGACTGGCCGGCCGAGCGGGGTCGGCGGGGTCCTGGCCAATGATTTACGAGGAGTAAATAACTCCTCGTCATCCGCCATTTTACCACACAATATATATAAAAGTCAGACAATGCAGATTAAAAGTCAAATACAAAAAACGGAACGTAGATTGTCAACGTCAAACAAAGTGACAGATGACAACTGTCAACTTCAAACTCAATGTCAACGTCAGTGTCACATTCACTGACAGCTGTCACTTTCAATAATGACAAACAATGGCCACGTGCTAGCACACTTTAACCTAATAAGTTCAAATTGTTTTTAAGATAAAATTAACACTATATATATAATAATGTACTTACAAATAATTATCCATAACAGCAAACAATTGAAATAAACACAAAATATAAGTACTTAACTTTAACAACCATGCGGTGACCGCGTGGTCTTAACCTATAAACACGTGTTAATTTTCACATTAAAATGTTTAAAAAGAATATACACACATCACAGTTTATTCTGTCCAATACAATAAAGTTTAAAAA
>CAVLGL010000143.1:130000-137500 GCA_963668995.1 Parnassius mnemosyne
TTTCTCCACGGACCGCAATGTGCGTTCGAAATGTCGATGTTCAAATGTGTCCTGCAGTTCACACTATGACGCGCAGTTAACTGCGTTCTTCATCGACCCGCGAGCCAAGTGATCCACCGTCCAGGGTAATAGTTTGTATATGTTGTTAACTAATAAATGTTACACACCAAAGTTACAGGTCCGGTCTCCCGGTCCCGTATCGTCGGGTATATTTTTTGGTTGTTATATATTATAAAAAAATATTGTGTTAACGCGTCCTCTTACGCTCGCTCTCACCCCGAAATCTCGAAAGATTGAGGGGGCAGTGTGAACGTTAGAGAAACGTTTTAACGTTTAGAAATGAACGGTACTACGGACTTCTTTTAATGATCCGCCTTTCGCGTTCGTATTCTAAAACCGCATCGGGGTTTAATTCATTTAATATAGCGCGTACCATTATCGGACCGGAACTAGTGGCGCGGATTCTTGCCAGGTCCTCGTTCCGTTTTATTTGTCCCGGTTCGCGCTCGTTCCTCAAAGTGATCACATCACACACACACCGCACGCACACACAAACTGTTTATACCTCGCGCGCGCGTCACAATCTCAACGCGTCGTATCTTATTATATTTTTATATAATATAACTCGATAGGGCGTTTAGAGAACGTGACACACACGTTCGGATAGAAGCAGTGGTGAACGCGTAGTGACGACGACACGACCACAGATCGGAACAATTTTTTTAATTGTTATTTGGATTATATATACATATAATGTATCATTATAATACATCATATATACGTTAATGATCCTTCCGCAGGTTCCCCTACGGAAACCTTGTTACGACTTTTACTTCCTCTAAATGATCAAGTTTGGTCAACTTCCCAACAACGCCGACGGCCGTGAAGCCACCGCGTGTCGGTCCGAAGACCTCACTAAATCATTCAATCGGTAGTAGCGACGGGCGGTGTGTACAAAGGGCAGGGACGTAATCAACGCGAGCTTATGACTCGCGCTTACTAGGAATTCCTCGTTTATGGGGGATAATTGCAAACCCCAATCCCCAGCACGAAGGAGTTTCAACGGGTTGCCCGGGCCTCTAGGCCAGGGAGAACATGCTGATTCCTTCAGTGTAGCGCGCGTGCGGCCCAGGACATCTAAGGGCATCACAGACCTGTTATTGCTCAATCTCGTGCGGCTCGAAGCCGCCGGTCCCTCTAAGAAGAATTTTAATACGTCGCCAGTGAGTTGCGCGACCGAAGCCACGCACACATAAATGACGACGCCTATTTAGCAGGCTAGAGTCTCGTTCGTTACCGGAATTAACCAGACAAATCGCTCCACCAACTAAGAACGGCCATGCACCACCACCCACCGAATCAAGAAAGAGCTGTTAATCTGTCAATCCTTCCGGTGTCCGGGCCTGGTGAGATTTCCCGTGTTGAGTCAAATTAAGCCGCAGGCTCCACTCCTGGTGGTGCCCTTCCGTCAATTCCTTTAAGTTTCAGCTTTGCAACCATACTCCCCCCGGAGTCCAAAATCTTTGGTTTCCCGGAAGCTGCCCGCCGAGCCATCGTAGTAACGTCGGCGGATCGCTAGATGACATATTTACGGTTAGAACTAGGGCGGTATCTAATCGCCTTCGAACCTCTAACTTTCGTTCTTGATTGATGAAAACACCTTTGGCAAATGCTTTCGCTGATGTTCGTCTTGCGACGATCCAAGAATTTCACCTCTAACGTCGCAATACGAATGCCCCCAGTTATCCCTATTAATCATTACCTCGGAGTTCTGAAAACCAACAAAATAGAACCGAGATCATATTCTATTATTCCATGCACGAAATATTCAAGCAGCATTTTGAGCCCGCTTTGAGCACTCTAATTTGTTCAAAGTAAAATTGTCGGCCCATCTCGACACTCACCGAAGAGCACCGCGATAGGATTTTGATATTGAACCGCCGTTTTACCGACGGCTCACCGACGATATGCTCCGCAGACGTGTCAGTATCACCGCGGATGCGGTGCACCAACAGCGCGGCGCACAAATGCAACTACGAGCTTTTTAACCGCAACAATTTTAGTATACGCTATTGGAGCTGGAGTTACCGCGGCTGCTGGCACCAGACTTGCCCTCCAATTGTTCCTCGTTAAAATATTTAAAGTGTACTCATTCCGATTACGAGGCCTCGTAAGAGTCCCGTATCGTTATTTTTCGTCACTACCTCCCCGTGCCGGGAGTGGGTAATTTGCGCGCCTGCTGCCTTCCTTGGATGTGGTAGCCGTTTCTCAGGCTCCCTCTCCGGAATCGAACCCTGATTCCCCGTTACCCGTGACAACCATGGTAGTCGCAGAAACTACCATCGAAAGTTGATAAGGCAGACATTTGAAAGATGCGTCTCCGGTGCTGGACCATGCGATCGGCAAAAGTTATCCAGATTCATCAAAATTAACGACTTCGGACGCGAGGCCCTCCGTCGATTGGTTTTGATCTAATAAAAGCACTCATCCCATCACTGGTCAGAGTTCTGATTGCATGTATTAGCTCTAGAATTACCACAGTTATCCAAGTAACCGAGGTAAGATCTAAGGAACCAAAACTGATATATTGAGCCATTCGCGGTATCGCCTTAATACGGCTTGCACTGAGACATGCATGGCTTAATCTTTGAGACAAGCATATAACTACTGGCAGGATCAACCAGGGAGCTGACAGAGAGAACTTGAGTCTCGTTGTCACTATACACTCCGAGACCACACGTGCAACGCGACGCGCAAGCGTTTTAACGCTAAAACGCACCGGTGCCGTATGAGAGAATATATGAATTCTTATTCAGTCTGGTCACGGGCGAGATCGGGTATCTCACGTCACTCGCACGTATTAACCCAGACCTACTGCGGACGACGTTCAAGTGCGCCCAATTCATAGAACGTTCAACAACGAGACAACTGTGTGAATACTTCACTATGTTAATAATCATTTAACACATTTGATATTATTTTCGTGAATAACACAAACGACATATATCGCCCGGTGTTAGAGAGATCATATCCATTTTTTAAAATAAAATACCGTCCCGCGAATACGATTATAAAAAACGCACCACGGCGACGAGCATAATTTAACGGACGTTAACGATGGACGCGAAGTCAACTCGCTCACCGAACGTGTACCGCGTTAATTAAACGAACGCTCAAATACGTCTTACCGCTTCAATAAACGGAGACGTCGTTCGACACAGTTCAACAACGACGATCATAATATATAAATATATAATATAATAAATATTATAAATAAATATCATATTTTATATTTATATTTATAATATATCAATCGCACAACACCACAAAACATCTAATCTAACAAAACACATGAGACTTGAAAATTTGTCGTATTGTGAGATTCGACTAGCACCGCTCGTGCTTCGTCTATACATATGTACGACTGCAGATATGCGTCTCCGGCGGTTCGTGTATTGAACGAATAGTTCGCTAAGACACGGAAAGTGTTCGCGTATACGCATAACATTATGACGAGCCGTCATCATAGGGTTACTTTAATACTTACCTGTCTCACGACGGATTATCATGATCATCACCCACACCAGGACCACCACCATCATCACGATCACCACCACCACCATCACCAACCACCGCCATCGTAATCATCATGATCGTCGTCGTCGTCGTCACCATCATCATCGTCAGCATCATCATCAGCATCATCATCATCAGCATCATCAACAGCAGCAGCAGCAGCAGCAGCAGCAGCAGCAGCAGCATCGTCGTCGTCGTCACGTCGTCACGTCGTCTTCATCGTCATCATCATCATAATCATCATCATCATCATCATCATCATCATCACATCAGATAGATCACCGTCCTGAGCTGTGCCACCTGCACATCGATCGACTGCTTACTTACTCACCACACACATCTCATCATGTCAGTTTATCACGAATAAATTCTTTAGATGTGCGTTCGCGTATAATAATTTTTTTCACAATGCATCTTCAAAGTCACTGAGCGTGTTCGCGTATAAACATAACATCTATACATATAATAAAACTGTAAATAGCAGATGTCTGTACATTTTATATTTTTGTAATAAAAGTGATTGAGGGGTACTAAAAATAAGTAATTAAATACATTTCTACCATTTTTAGAATTTTCTGTCTGTCTGTCTGTCTGTCTGTCTGTCTGTTTGTTTGTTAACGTATCACGTATAAAGTACTAATTTATATCATAAGAATTGTTAAGGAAATTATAAAGTGTATCTTCGGGTTACATTTAGTCTTTATTTCATTAAAATCAGTTCATTCCATCAAAAGTTATGATAAATATTCTGAAGTATGGGTAGGGAAGTACGAATTTGCTCAACGGTGGCTTTGTTTGAGTCATCAAGTGCATTTTAAACTAATATCATGTCATAAATCATAGTTAAATTATGTAAAATAATGATATAATTATGTATATCTAAAGCACAGTAAACAAAAGTAATAAAGAACGTATTAAATATATTATACAAAAATATATTAACCTTATTAACTAAATCTGAAGCACAATAGTTAACCCATTTCTTCGATAGATGGTGGTGTTGTGAAAATGCAATTGCAAATGTGGTTTTTTCCTGTAGATGAGTTTTCATATTTACTGCTAATCTTTATTATATTACTCGCTGCCCTACTGCGTGTTGACAAACTCAATTTATTCTTTACCGCCGAGTACTCTATGTGGTAAATCAAATTTTAAAAGAGCTATTAACAATTGCATTGGATTTGGCGAGAGTCAAACTTTATTTTTTGCTTACTGTGCAGGCACTGATTTATAAGTTCTCTTACGTTTTATATAATTTATCAATCGCGTCAATTAATCTCTTTTATTTTTAGAATTGATGATGTTAGCAGCGCCATCTCTCTTTAAATATATACATATAATAAAAATGATGATAACATGTGTCTGTTTCTGTACATTGTAGGTATATATTATATTTTGGTGGCTAAAATCATTATGGGGAACTGAAAATAATTAAATAAGAACATTTTATAATTTTTAGAATTGTCTGTCTGTCTATTTGTCTGTTATTATATGAACGCATCACGTCTAACGTAAACATCTTTTATTTTCAAAGCAATCGTTAAGAATATCATAAAGCGTATCTTCGAGTTATATTTAATCTTTGTTTTATTAAAATTGGTTCATTCTATCGAAAGTAATGATTATTATTTTGAAATGTAGGTTCGAATTTGTTCAATAGCGCCATAAAATCTCAGAAATAGTAATAAAAAGATTTCTGTGTAAAAAAAAACGTTCCATAATAATTAATATATTTATACTTAAAACACAAAAAGAGATAGGATGTTTTCTCACACAAAGGACGTAATAGATGGAGTTGTACAAATTACAAACTTTTCTGAATTGCTGTGTTGAGATTTTTCGCCGATGAATCGTATTGACTTACTGAAGAAATTTGTATCCATCGAAGCCATACAACGGAACCCGACCAAAAATAAAAATTTTGCAACGAAATGTCGTGATAATGTATTTATAATATACGCAAAATCAGAACTGCCATTTTAGCGCTTTGGGAACTAGATTTAGCACTTTTTTGGAATGTATAGCGCGCATTTCGAAATTTTAGCACCTAGCGCTTAATCCAGCGCTTTTTGGTGTATTTAGCACACATTTCAATATTTTAGCGACTAGCGGGTTATTAACTCTTTTATAGCAGCACTGTTAGTCCACATTACCGATAATAATAATAATGACCTTTATTATTTTTCCCCACAAATAGTACATTGCAGTTTATCTTTTTCAAACATATTTTTTCCACAAAACAAAGAGCATGGGAGACGAGTCCAAACTAGGATACCCTGTGCTATGGATCTCCTGGCTTCCTCTTTAGAATGATCAACTTGATTTTTTTACCGACGACTATAAGCGGGGAAATCCCCTTTATTAAAGTTTTCGTTCATGGTTTTGGCAACGCATTTATTTTGCTTTATTCAGTTTTAGTCAGTTGCTTAGAGCACAGCTAAGTTAAAAGTTACTTAGAAGTTATAACACAAAGAAACTGTGTAGCAACCGCAATCAGATGCTGACATCTGAAACTAAGTTGCGAAATACATTGCACTTTAAAACAATTAATGACATTTTTATTGTTCGTACAGTACTAACTACTCTTGACAGCAATTGCTATAATTATAAGTCGATGTCCTGCGAAGTATTGATACATCAAAAAAATATTGCCAGAAAAAAAACTTAATGTTGTTTTCTTTATTATGATTATATAAAAAAACACAAACTTTGTTTGTAGTTAATTTAGCGCGAAATCTAGCGCTTTTTGTGTTGTCCTAGAGCTGAATGAGTTTTTTTTATCTGGCAGCACTGCCCAAAAACCCTCTATTAAGAAGTAACTTTCCTTTCAGTTTTAAGCGCGTTCAGTTCCCAGTTACAGTGAGTGTGTGTTATGCGATGACCGCAAATAAAGCGCAAGGTCAAACTTTACGCGTTGTAGGAGTGTACCTCAGTACTGACTGTTTTGCACATGGCCAACTCTATGTTGCTTTTTCCCGCGTTAGTAGCCCCCGTAACCTTTTTGTGTATACCCCGGCTAAGCCTACTTCTAACGTCGTTTACACAGAAGCTCTATCATAAACCACTTAGAACTTTGATGATAATGATTTATTTAGTTACCACTTATTGATACAGAGATGAAATAAATCGTTTAATATTCTCTTACCTAAACGACAAATTCTTTATGTAAAACCTGTATACGCGAGCTACGCCGCGGGCACAGCTAGTAATAAATATAATTGTATTTATTGTATCCTCTCACCTATTACCAGTGATGAACATAGTCATGTATCCATCAAACAAGGAATGATGTAACAAATAACGCGAAGTGTTCGCGTATCGACATAACATTTTTATAAGTAACCTTTTAAAGTAAACTCTTCTAATGATGTGTGGTACCTTTTTCCTTGTAACTGTTTTTATATATTATTTATTCTTGGTGAACATCTGATATTGTATACATACACTTTAATAGTTTACATTTCCATTATATCCGTGCAACAATATGTAAATTTAATGACCGTTTAAAATTTAAAATATAATTTTATTATTATTTTATTTTATAATCATATGTCAATTTGACAATTTATCAATTTATCACATAGATGATAGATTTACTTTTTTATAATAATATTATGTACTAGCTGTGCCCGCGGCGTAGCTCGCGAATATAGGTTTTACTTAAAGAATTTGACGTTTAGGGTAAGATAATATTAAACGATTTATATCATTACTGTATGAATAAGTGGTAACAAAATAAATCGATACGCTCAAAGTTCTAAGTCGTTTATGATAGAGCTTCCGTGTAAACGACGATAGAAGTAGACTTAGCCGGGGCGTACAGAAAAAGGTTGGCATAGAGTTGGCCATGTGCAAAACAATCAGTACTGGGGTCCACTTCTACAACGCGTAAAGTTTGACCTTGCGCTTTATTTACGATCGTCG
>CAVLGL010000143.1:142500-147500 GCA_963668995.1 Parnassius mnemosyne
CAATCACACATACCAGATTCAACCAATTTCATGTCATGCAGTCTCTTTCGAAAACATCCATGCCCACTGAGTATCTGCGAGACTTGATAGTCCGGCACGACCCAATTCGCATTGAGCCGCGCCGACACGTCCGGGAAGAAGCAGAATAACTCTCTTCCATTCGTCTCGTTCATCCATCGTTCCTGCCATACATCCATAACTTCAACCCAGATTTCGCGCTTACGCCTGCTCAACTCCCCATTCTCAACGTTTCTACGCGCCTGGTCAATCCTACCAACACGAGTTACCTCCAGATCGGCCGGCAGGACGCCGGCTAATACCGGGAGCGCCGCAGTACTTATCGTCCTGTACCCCTTTGTCAACAGCACGAGCGAAGATCTCTGCGATCTCAGCAGTGCCGTTCGCACTGTATAGTTCCCCACCCGATCAACCCAAACGGCTGCAGCATATGTCACTATTGGAACATATGTACCCTTATATAGAACACGGAGTGCGGGGTAGCGTATGCCCCAAGAAGATGCCGACACCCGCGACATCTTCCCAAAGCATCGCCCAGCCCTCTCTCCCATATCTTTGGCGTGCTGAATAAAGAACAGACTCGTGTCTAACGTGACACCCAATACCTTGGTCGACGTTACGCTTTTAACTGACTCAGTCCCCATCCTTATAACAGGTGGTCGCTGGAACTTGCCTTTAATGGTCATGGTACATGACTTCGCGGAGGAGAAGGATAACCGATTCCTCTCTCCCCACGATGATACCAACTCCAGTGCAGATTTGGCCGCTCTCTCTATTTCAGCTCTAGAGTTCGCCTCTATCAAAAGTGTCACGTCGTCTGCATACGCCAACATTTTCGTCCCTAAGGGGAACGGCAGCCTCAACAAATCATCCAGCAGTAAATTCCACAAGGTCGGTCCAAGGACCGATCCCTGCGGGCAACCCATGGTCGAGCGTTTCCATTCGGCACAGTCACCCACGAATATACCCACTCGCCTGTTGGTGAAATAGTCCACCAACATGCGGTAGATATTAGGTGGAATCCCTCCTTGTTTTGCCTTCAGCAGTATCATTGGCCACCATGCATTATCAAATGCTCCTGATATGTCCAAAAAGACGGCTTGTACATACTTGCGCTGCGACTCGCGCGCAGTACTAAGCACGTCTTGCAGCGCCGTTACCGTGGACCGACCCGGCGAAAACCCGTGCTGGTATTCCGATATGCCCCTCACCAAGCTCGGAGCACACCGCAGCAGAACTCGCTCCAGCAACTTCCCAAAGATGGGGAGGAGCGTAATCGGGCGGTAGGCCTTGGGATCTGTTAATGGCCTATCATTACCTTTCGGAATAACTATCAGCCGTCCTTTCTTCCATACTTCGGGGAAAACCCCCTCTTCCACACATTTGGCATACACCCAGTGGAATTCCCTAGGTGCAGCTCTCCACACATTCTTAACAATTTTGGCACCAATCCCGTCCAGTCCCGGAGCAGTGTTGGGCAACGCCCTGACTATACCCCCCAAACACCCAATGGTTGGGGGAACGGCAGCCGATCCAGATGGGGTGAAGGCGGCCATGAGACGCACCCGCCCATGAAACTCAGTGTCCTTGGACGAATCATCGTCCGGACACAGAGCCCCGAGCAGGCCCCGCACGGCCTCCCTCACCCCCCCCGAATGTCGCTCCGCGTACTCAATGGCATTAATGATATTACTGGGAGGACGATATCTCCCGCTAGAGATCTGATATGCACGTCCCCATGGGTCAGCATTTCCCATCTCCGAGATTTTTCTAAAATGGGCCAATTCCGTATCCCCCATCAACTGTCTATATCGCGCTCTCACACTATGGAATCGTTCCATAGCTAATTCCTCAGACCTGCCTCCTTTTCTTCTAGTCTTTTGCCATGCCCTTCTCGCATCACATACTTTTTTCCTCATTCTGTCAAGTTCAGGCGTCCACCACTCATAGCCGACCTCCCGTCTAGGGCGAGCACTCCCCAGGACATCTTCCGCAGATCGAACCACAATGTCAGTGAACTGCACACAAAGACGATCAGCCGGCTGCCTTACTTTCAATGCGCCCATTCGTACATGAATAGTTCCACGAAAGAAGCCCCAGTTCACCCCCCGGTCCCGAAAACGGGCAGGGACCTCCACCGGCCCCGGGAGCCTCGCATGTGGTTCTCCTCCAACTTTGTATATTATGAGCCGATGGTCGCTCGAGCTGACGCAGTCCAGGACTCGCCACCCTGTGATCGAGACTCCTCTGGAGGAAAGAGTGACATCTATATTGGACTCACCCATTGCACCCGAAAAGGTGCTCGGTTGGCCTTCCACGTTGACTATCACCAATCCCCGCGACGTTATAAAATCCTCCATGGCAGTACGACGGTAAGCAGCTTCATGGCCCCTACCTACGATCTGTTCAGCCTCACTGAACCAGAGTGGCGAGTGCGCGTTGCAATCCACTCCAATTACAACGCGCTTGCCTTTCAACTGGTCAAGTACGGTCTCTAGATGTTGCAGGTGATAATCAATGTTATGGCTATATTTAAAATAAGCCGAGACGATGTAGAGACCGTACTTCTCCACATGGCACACTACACAGTAGGGATTACTTAGGTGAGGCAATCCAGCCACACCCAAATTTCCGTTGCAGACCTTGATGCCAGCCTGCGATCCATCGCCGAACTGTACTACTTCCTGCACCTGCGGCCACTGTTCCTGGACTAGGAAAATATCCAAGTCCAGGTCCCTCGCAAGTGCAGGGAGCTCCTTGGTGGCCATCTCGCCGCGCCCCAAATTGAGCTGTCCAATTGATAAGTAATTTTTATCCGCCATACTGTGTAGTGTTGACCGCCCTCTCCTCCGCGTATACCCTAGCCGGGCACGTCTTCGCCATCGTGGCATGGTTCCTTGCGCCCGGCTTGCCAAACCTGCGACAAGTAGCACAGCAAGTGTCGGCTGATTTGCAGGCCTCTCGGCTGTGACCCTCTTCTCCACATTTGCCGCATGTCTCCTCTTTTGCCCTGCAATATTTAGCAGGGTGCCCGTATTGCTGGCATCGTTGGCAGCAGGTGACGTCTATAAAATCGCACGGCTCTACCACGTCCCACCCTATGTAAAGTCTATACCTGGAGGTCAGCACATCCCGCAGCGCAGGGGTGCACTGCAGCACCACCGTGGTTCTTCTGCTCCCCTTCCAAGATTTCTTGAATGCAATTTTGCACTGCTTCTTCAGCTCCTCCAGGGTCCACTTTTCATCCCCACCAAAGTTCTGGTCGTGGAGGGCCGGCAGGACTTCTTCTGACTTTACGTCATCCTCGAAGCCACGCAACGCAACCAATGGTTGGCGCTGTCGAGGCTCTGCAACCCTTAAGGTAGGTGGTGCTGCAGTTCTCAGTTTCTGTGCTGACTCCTTGGACGTGGTCTGGACCACAACCCCAGCATTTCCAATCTTCCTCAGCTTAGAGACCTGAATATTGATCTCAGATGGATTAATTGCCTTTTTCAACTCAGCTTTGGTATCGTCTGCCGTCTTGAGGTGTTCTTGCTCGTCAGCTGGGTAAAAG
This sequence comes from Parnassius mnemosyne, assembly GCA_963668995.1. Classification (NCBI taxonomy): domain Eukaryota; kingdom Metazoa; phylum Arthropoda; class Insecta; order Lepidoptera; family Papilionidae; genus Parnassius; species Parnassius mnemosyne. The sequence continues at coordinate 146,072 of CAVLGL010000143.1, forward strand.
GCGAGAACCGGACCAGACTTCTCCGGAATAGGCATGGCAGCAACGCCCTTTGGCATCCTTAGTGCTGCTGCAAATGTTGGACCTGCGGCTGGGGCGTGGTCACCGTCACCTGAGGGTATACACGCGGCCACCTGGCGCGCCAGCTTCGCTTCTGCTTCTGCTTTGTCCCGCTCAGCTTTGCAAAGCGCAAGCTGAGCCTCCATAACATGTACCTGCATCGCCGCCATCATTGCAATCATGTCCTGCCCGGTTACCGAAACTTTGTTTACCTCCATTTTATTCAATTTGGATCCTGGACCAGAGACGATTCCCATGATCGTATTTACTGCCGCCCTTGTATGTTCTATTATTTGCAAGGGTGAAGCCTTGCAAGCATCAAACTCCTCCTCCATGATTTCCAGGTCCTCCTCAAGCGCTGACCTAGTCCGTTCTACAGTCACTGCACCTGGGGCCGCAGTCCCAGCTTTCTTCTTGTCTTTTTCCTTTTCTTTTTCAATTTTTTGTCGCTGCGTCACAGGCTGCTGCTGATCCGGGGACGTTAAAGGCCGCTTTTCAGCCGTACCGCTCGAGCCACCCTTAGGGTTCGGCATACTGGGACCAGCAGGCCTCACTGAAGCCCCTCCAGGGGGCGTGCGCGCCAAAGATTTTCTTGGGACAAATAGGGGGGGTTCGTCCCCCATTTTCACAATTTCCTACTTATACTATGCAATGTCAATATTTAAGTGGTTCAGTCCAAAAAACACAAAGAAATATTTAAAAACTAAAAAGTTATGAAAGCTTTCTAACTTTGAAAATTAAGCCGCCGGAGGGGCATTTTCAATAGTCCACGTATATGAGCAGCAAAAAGGTCCTAAAAATTTTAAAAATTTTCTAAGTCCGGAAAATTTTATGGTGACCCAAGTGGTCGCCAGATATATGTCAAACGCACATAAGCGCCCTCTAGCGGGACACACTCGGACTAAAACAATATAATAAAGTACAAAATAAATTAAAAACTAAAAGTGTCACTATCACAGCCCAGCCACGAGATGTCGCTGACTTACAACTATAGTGGCGCCATCTGGCGGCAATATCCTAAACTAATAAAAATACAACAAAACTATAGCTAAAGTGTCACTTTCACAGTTAATAGTACTTAGCTTAAATAGGTGTCGCTGAGGTGCGGACACACACCTAGCGCCACTCAGCGGCGCGCGGCGCAACAGACGCCACACCGGCCCTGCCAGGCACAGACAGCACAAACCGTAATGGTTGCGCGCACGGCGCCCGCAGATGGCGTTGCAGTGCCGGAAGTGCACACTATCACCCCCTGGCGGCGAGTAGCCACCGAAGGTTCCAGAAGGCACTCGAACAACACGACAGAAGCCAATCCCAACTACCCACTAAGTAAAAATGTCACAATAATCCACAAAAGTAATCCATTTAAGCG
>CAVLGL010000143.1:152500-157500 GCA_963668995.1 Parnassius mnemosyne
ACCAATGTCATATAGGTAGGCATTGTAAAAAAGTGGACCTAAGTGAGAGCCCTGAGGAACACCTGTAGGTATGTTTATGTAGTTCGAACGGAAACCACCTATCACGACTGCTTGTGAGCGGTTTGTGAGATATGATTCAGTCCATCGGAGCAAGTCACCGTGAATCCCTAATATTTGTAATTTGTTGAGCAGGATCATGTGATCCACACGATCGAAAGCTTTTTCAAAATCAGTGTAGATCACATCAACCTGCCCACCTTGATCCATATTTTCAAGGACAAAAGAAGAAAAACTTGCCAGGTTCGTAGTGGTGGATCGCCTTTGTAAAAAACCATGTTGCTGCTCAGGGAAGGCACGTGAAAGCGTGGAGTAAATTACGTTATATACTACTCGTTCAAGGATTTTAGCCGCGGTGTTCAAAATAGAAATGCCTCTATAATTATTTATTTCTGTACGTGATCCCTTCTTGTGTACAGGGATTATGTGTGCACACTTCCATTGATGCGGAAATATCCCTTCACGTAGAGAGCGATTAAATATAATAGTCAAGGGGAGAGCAAGTGATTTAGCGCATCGTGACCAAAAAAAAGAAGGTAACCCATCACTACCGGCACCTTTGTTCGTGTCCAAAGTTTTCAACATTTTTTCAATTATTGCAGCGTTTGTCTGTACATTAGAAACGGTGTCAGTACACAACGATTCCGTATGTGGATATATGTAGTTATTACTAGGAATACCAAATACACTCTTGAAGAATGAGTTGAAAGCATTGCATATGTCCATACCATCGGTGTACTCTATATCTTTCAAAGACATTTTCTTAGGGTAACCTGACCCACCCCGAATGGCTTTGACGAAAGTCCAGAATGTTTTAGGATGTGTTTTGATGCTATTTTCACAACTTGAAGTAAATTTATTAAAGCATTCTCTCTGAACACGGTGTTCTCTTGCTCGGAGTAACGAAAACTCATCGTAATCTAATCTATTCCTGAATTTTTTCCAACGTGTGTGAGCATTGTTTTTCTCCTTAATTATTTTTATTAAAGCAGGTGTGTACCATTTAGGATATGATCGCTTCCCTGTGTTATAACTAAAAGGCACATGTAAACGAACACAACTATCCAGTATGTTATAAAAGGTATTTGTAGCTTCGTCTACAGTGCCTGTACATAAAAGAGACCTCCAGTCCTGTTCTAAAAGATATGTATTAATTTTTTCATAATCAGCCCTCCTGAAATTTCGCCTCGGCGCAGCTGTTTCCCGTAGAGGAGTAATGTTTAAATCCAAAACTATGAAGCAAAAAGAAGGATGTGCGTGGTCCTCCCTGAGTAGCGGCGCAGCCGCAGGGATGATATTCAGAGGTAGATTAGAGAATGCAAGATCTAATGTGTTACCAGCATGATTTTTTAAAGTATTAAATTGTCTTAACCCGTGAAATGTTAGTGTTTCCATCAGCTGGATACTCGCTTCTTGTACCTCAGTAGGTCCTTTTTTCAAAGCTGTATATCCGTTTGGGTTCCAAGAAATGAACGGCAAGTTGAAATCTCCTAATATTACAAAATTATCATTTGGAGAAAGCTCGATAATACTATTAATTTTTTGTTTAATAAAAACGAGATCCGATGGCATTTGATGAGGGTCAGGGGCAATATATGCCACACAAATATGTAAGTTGGAATTTGAAGCGCACGCGCTTGAAGGAATAGTGATCCACAATAGCTCAGTAAGACCGCATTCGCCGAGGTCACGATACATGGCAATAACACTGTTAACTAATAAATGTTACACACCAAAGTTACAGGTCCGGTCTCCCGGTCCCGTATCGTCGGGTATATTTTTTGGTTGTTATATATTATAAAAAAATATTGTGTTAACGCGTCCTCTTACGCTCGCTCTCACCCCGAAATCTCGAAAGATTGAGGGGGCAGTGTGAACGTTAGAGAAACGTTTTAACGTTTAGAAATGAACGGTACTACGGACTTCTTTTAATGATCCGCCTTTCGCGTTCGTATTCTAAAACCGCATCGGGGTTTAATTCATTTAATATAGCGCGTACCATTATCGGACCGGAACTAGTGGCGCGGATTCTTGCCAGGTCCTCGTTCCGTTTTATTTGTCCCGGTTCGCGCTCGTTCCTCAAAGTGATCACATCACACACACACCGCACGCACACACAAACTGTTTATACCTCGCGCGCGCGTCACAATCTCAACGCGTCGTATCTTATTATATTTTTATATAATATAACTCGATAGGGCGTTTAGAGAACGTGACACACACGTTCGGATAGAAGCAGTGGTGAACGCGTAGTGACGACGACACGACCACAGATCGGAACAATTTTTTTAATTGTTATTTGGATTATATATACATATAATGTATCATTATAATACATCATATATACGTTAATGATCCTTCCGCAGGTTCCCCTACGGAAACCTTGTTACGACTTTTACTTCCTCTAAATGATCAAGTTTGGTCAACTTCCCAACAACGCCGACGGCCGTGAAGCCACCGCGTGTCGGTCCGAAGACCTCACTAAATCATTCAATCGGTAGTAGCGACGGGCGGTGTGTACAAAGGGCAGGGACGTAATCAACGCGAGCTTATGACTCGCGCTTACTAGGAATTCCTCGTTTATGGGGGATAATTGCAAACCCCAATCCCCAGCACGAAGGAGTTTCAACGGGTTGCCCGGGCCTCTAGGCCAGGGAGAACATGCTGATTCCTTCAGTGTAGCGCGCGTGCGGCCCAGGACATCTAAGGGCATCACAGACCTGTTATTGCTCAATCTCGTGCGGCTCGAAGCCGCCGGTCCCTCTAAGAAGAATTTTAATACGTCGCCAGTGAGTTGCGCGACCGAAGCCACGCACACATAAATGACGACGCCTATTTAGCAGGCTAGAGTCTCGTTCGTTACCGGAATTAACCAGACAAATCGCTCCACCAACTAAGAACGGCCATGCACCACCACCCACCGAATCAAGAAAGAGCTGTTAATCTGTCAATCCTTCCGGTGTCCGGGCCTGGTGAGATTTCCCGTGTTGAGTCAAATTAAGCCGCAGGCTCCACTCCTGGTGGTGCCCTTCCGTCAATTCCTTTAAGTTTCAGCTTTGCAACCATACTCCCCCCGGAGTCCAAAATCTTTGGTTTCCCGGAAGCTGCCCGCCGAGCCATCGTAGTAACGTCGGCGGATCGCTAGATGACATATTTACGGTTAGAACTAGGGCGGTATCTAATCGCCTTCGAACCTCTAACTTTCGTTCTTGATTGATGAAAACACCTTTGGCAAATGCTTTCGCTGATGTTCGTCTTGCGACGATCCAAGAATTTCACCTCTAACGTCGCAATACGAATGCCCCCAGTTATCCCTATTAATCATTACCTCGGAGTTCTGAAAACCAACAAAATAGAACCGAGATCATATTCTATTATTCCATGCACGAAATATTCAAGCAGCATTTTGAGCCCGCTTTGAGCACTCTAATTTGTTCAAAGTAAAATTGTCGGCCCATCTCGACACTCACCGAAGAGCACCGCGATAGGATTTTGATATTGAACCGCCGTTTTACCGACGGCTCACCGACGATATGCTCCGCAGACGTGTCAGTATCACCGCGGATGCGGTGCACCAACAGCGCGGCGCACAAATGCAACTACGAGCTTTTTAACCGCAACAATTTTAGTATACGCTATTGGAGCTGGAGTTACCGCGGCTGCTGGCACCAGACTTGCCCTCCAATTGTTCCTCGTTAAAATATTTAAAGTGTACTCATTCCGATTACGAGGCCTCGTAAGAGTCCCGTATCGTTATTTTTCGTCACTACCTCCCCGTGCCGGGAGTGGGTAATTTGCGCGCCTGCTGCCTTCCTTGGATGTGGTAGCCGTTTCTCAGGCTCCCTCTCCGGAATCGAACCCTGATTCCCCGTTACCCGTGACAACCATGGTAGTCGCAGAAACTACCATCGAAAGTTGATAAGGCAGACATTTGAAAGATGCGTCGCCGGTGCTGGACCATGCGATCGGCAAAAGTTATCCAGATTCATCAAAATTAACGACTTCGGACGCGAGGCCCTCCGTCGATTGGTTTTGATCTAATAAAAGCACTCATCCCATCACTGGTCAGAGTTCTGATTGCATGTATTAGCTCTAGAATTACCACAGTTATCCAAGTAACCGAGGTAAGATCTAAGGAACCAAAACTGATATATTGAGCCATTCGCGGTATCGCCTTAATACGGCTTGCACTGAGACATGCATGGCTTAATCTTTGAGACAAGCATATAACTACTGGCAGGATCAACCAGGGAGCTGACAGAGAGAACTTGAGTCTCGTTGTCACTATACACTCCGAGACCACACGTGCAACGCGACGCGCAAGCGTTTTAACGCTAAAACGCACCGGTGCCGTATGAGAGAATATATGAATTCTTATTCAGTCTGGTCACGGGCGAGATCGGGTATCTCACGTCACTCGCACGTATTAACCCAGACCTACTGCGGACGACGTTCAAGTGCGCCCAATTCATAGAACGTTCAACAACGAGACAACTGTGTGAATACTTCACTATGTTAATAATCATTTAACACATTTGATATTATTTTCGTGAATAACACAAACGACATATATCGCCCGGTGTTAGAGAGATCATATCCATTTTTTAAAATAAAATACCGTCCCGCGAATACGATTATAAAAAACGCACCACGGCGACGAGCATAATTTAACGGACGTTAACGATGGACGCGAAGTCAACTCGCTCACCGAACGTGTACCGCGTTAATTAAACGAACGCTCAAATACGTCTTACCGCTTCAATAAACGGAGACGTCGTTCGACACAGTTCAACAACGACGATCATAATATATAAATATATAATATAATAAATATTATAAATAAATATCATATTTTATATTTATATTTATAATATATCAATCGCACAACACCACAAAACATCTAATCTAACAAAACACATGAGACTTGAAAATTTGTCGTATTG
>CAVLGL010000143.1:162500-172500 GCA_963668995.1 Parnassius mnemosyne
TCCGAGATATTACCTAGCACAAGGCCATGCAAAAATCTCGGAATAAGGTGTCCCCTCACAATTTCGAGCCGCTGCTGCGGCTTGAGGGGTGCCTTTGAGATGTTGGTCAAGGCAACTTTGATATTATGCTCTAACGTCACGCATCCAGACGCCTGAAAGTCGATGCCCAGATAGCGCCAACGTTCCACGCAAGAGGTTTGAGGCAGCCACTTCCGACCTATCCGGAAATTCTTCCCGGTCAGATAGTGGTGCTTCTTGCGCTTCCCGTCTGGCACCATCGACAAGACGGAGCTCTTGGTATGATTGACCAAGAGGCCCATCGACGACGCAACCTCGAACACACGGTCGATGGATTCCTGCATCCCTACCTTTGAGCCTGCAAGCAGGACTAGGTCATCGGCATAGGCTAGAGCCGAGACTCGCTCCATCTCTAGCCTATAGCCTACCTCTTTCGGTAGAGCAGCAAGAATTACGTCCATCGCCATGTTGAACAGGATGGGCGACAACGGGTCTCCCTGACGCACACCTCGGCCCAATCTAACAGGTTCACCCGACTGCCCGCCGACGTCCAACTTGGTGGTCGCCGCGTCGTACAGCCGGTGGATGTAATCACAGAATGCCACGGGCAACCCTCGAGCCCGAAGAAGCCCGACCAGCGCTCTATGAGACACTGTGTCGAACGCCTTCGCGAAATCGAGAATAGCCACATGACACTCTCTTAACTTTTTCCTGCTATCCCCTAGCACCGCGTCCAGCACGGCGGAATTCTCCAACGTGCCGTCGGCGCGGACGAATCCACGCTGTCGTGCATCGGGGGGGCAGCAATCCAGAAGCCTTCTCGCCAGGATCGAGTGCATGTGCCTAAGCGGTATCGAGGCGATCGAAATCGGTCGATAGTCGCCCGGCCCAGCAGGATCATCCATCTTCGGCACGAAGACCGTCCGGCATTGCCGCAGGGGCTCTGGTATTACGCCAGTGGTCAACCAAGAGTTGAAAATTTCCGCTTTTCGGGCCGCAGGAACTAGGCGCCACTCATCCGGACGGATACCGTCCGGACCAGGCGCTGTCTGCCAGTCAAACTTGGACGCCTTCACTTCGTCGGTCGTGAAAGGCATCCACAGCCGAGAGTAATCGCGTGCGCCCCCATACTGCTCCTCCCGCCGTAAGGCGTTTAGAGCAGACGGTGTAGGCCCTGAGGCATCAGACACCCTCTCTAGGACCGGTCGCCAATAGGCTTCCAAATCTTCGAGAGAGTGCCGGACGCTCCTGTGCACTCCATCGATCACCTCGGCTGCTGCTCGACTGCGACACTTCTGGAATAGTTCCTGTACCCTGGCGTACTCTATTCTCCTCCTCTTGCGGCTCGACAAACCGGCCAGTGCGGTGTCGGCCCGAGTCACGTTCGGTATGCGGTGCCGCCTCGCACTACGGGAACCCAGGCCGTGTCGCGACCTCCTCACCGCGGCCCTCGCTAGAAGATCCGCGACAATTTGGTCTGCACACGTGTTATCTGGGGCACCACCTAAGTGCGGTGATGGATCATCGGCGACAGGCGGTGCGTCTTCAGCTGGCAGAGGCTGGACCGGCATCTCGACACTTTCAGATTCCGGCCGTGTCGAACCCCTGTTCTCTGGCGCTTGGCTGCTTATTGGTGGGGATCTGTACTCTTCCCGGCACGCTTGTACCAGGATCTTATACTCCCCACAGCGCCTCTTTCCTTTGATTGCCTCTAGGGTCCGCTCGGACCCCGACAGGCTTTTGTACAGGTCTGCGTTCGTACATCGTCCGGTCTCCTCCAGTAATCGCGCCTCTGTACGCGCCATCAATGCCAGCTCCTCATCGCGCCACCTGCGCTTCACCATATTTGGAGCGGCCTCCGCATTTGCTACTTCGGGGTGGGCCCTACGCTTGTGGACCCCCAACCCCGTTTTGGTGGTGAACGCACGTCCACACACCGGACAAGTCCAGTCAATGACCGCGGAAACTGTGGCCGGAGCCCCAGCTTGAGCGGCCGAAGATTGGGCCAAGCTCCCCGGCTCCTGTGGGAGGCCAGGGTGGCAAAATAAATCATTTTCATTCCTTACTTTGTCCATTGCTTGTGTTTGTGCCCAATGTGGCCGGGGTGCAAGCCCAGCCACCTGGTTCGCCTACCGCATCTCGTATTGTCCCGACCGAAGTCAGCGGTTCGACTTGGCGACATATTGCCACCCGATGGGACTATTCAGGAATCTCACCCGAACCTAGCCCGGATTACGCCCCATGATCTAGGACGCTGCGCATACTAGACGAATCTAGCAAACCCGGTTCACAAGCCTGACTAAAGTCTCCCGTCCGACTGCCATCAACACGACTGAAAGCCGCGAAGAGACAGCCGAACGGGAGACTATAGTGGAAACGCGCTGGGCCTCGCAGAATTAGGAATGTGCCAACGAGGCGGTCACCCCGCAACAGCCATCTCCGGGGCATACTAATTTAGGCACGTCCCCCCCTCCCGTGTCAGTTATAAGCGGCGGTGCCACGTGCAGGCCTCGGGTAGGAGTTGAGTCTGCGTGTCTGGAAAGGGTCACCCAGGCACACAAACCCCATTTACTAACTCAACAGAGATCGTGTATTGAAGTGGCTGAAAAATGGCTGGCGGTTTCCCAACCACCACACTTTGCTCCGTTGAGAGAGGAGCACACACTATCTCCTCCCGTTAGGGCCGGGACGCGAGCAGGCGACCCCGCTGCGCCCCGTTAAGAGGCTATCAGGACCTCAGCGATCGGTATTATCGTTTAACGCGCGCACCACGGCGCCAAGGATCCACCTCGGAGAGTCATAGTTACTCCCGCCGTTTACCCGCGCTTGCTTGAATTTCTTCACGTTGACATTCAGAGCACTGGGCAGAAATCACATTGCGTCAACACCCGCGAGGGCCATCGCAATGCTTTGTTTTAATTAGACAGTCGGATTCCCCTTGTCCGTGCCAGTTCTGAGCTGACCGTTGAACGGCGGTCGTACAGGCGCGCGCCGATCGCGCACGAAACGAAACCGACGCGACCTTACGGCTAGGAAGATCCGCGGAAGGCCGGAACGCGGGTCCGGATTCAGCCCGCACGCCCCGAGAGACGCACGAGCATCGACCAGGCCCGGCACCGGCCGCATCCGCTTCCCGTCCAAACCCGACACGCCCCGGTCCTCAGAGCCAATCCTTATTCCGAAGTTACGGATCCAATTTGCCGACTTCCCTTACCTACATTATTCTATCGACTAGAGGCTCTTCACCTTGGAGACCTGCTGCGGATATGGGTACGAACCGGCGCGACATCTCCACGTACATCCCTCACCTGAATTTTCAAGGTCCGCAGAGAGTATCCGGACACCGCCGCAAATGCGGTGCTCTTCGCGTTCCGAACCATATCTCCCTTCTATAGGATTCCATGGAACTCGAACGCTCAGGCAGAAAAGAAAACTCTTCCCGGACCCCTCGGCGGCGTCTTCAGGCCACTTTGGGTTACCCCGTCGAACACTCGCTTTGAAACGAGGGAACGATTATTGAAACGGTTCCGCTGCCGGGTTCCGGAATAGGAACCGGATTCCCTTTCGCTCAAAGGGCGTTATTTATCATCTAAAATTATTAAAATTAGAAAGAAAAAACACGCCACATCGACATAAGATCTCTCCTTGAGCTTAGGATCGACTGACTCGCGAGCAACTACTGTTCACGCGAAACCCTTCTCCACGTCAGTCCTCCAGGGCCTCGCTGGAGTATTTGCTACTACCACCAAGATCTGCACCGACGGAGGCTCCAGGCGGGCTCACGCCCAGACCCTTCTGCGCTCTCCGCCGCGCACGTCCTACTCGTTACGGCGTAATGACGACATGTGTGGTTAACACGTCGCACTTGCCCGTAACGGTAGTGTATAGGCAAAACGCTTCAGCGCCATCCATTTTCAGGGCTGGTTGCTTCGGCAGGTGAGTCGTTGCACACTCCTTAGCGGATTCCGACTTCCATGGCCACCGTCCTGCTGTCATGAGCGACCAACGCCTTTCATGGTGTCCCATGAGCGTTTTTTAGGCGCCTTAACACTACGTTTGGTTCATCCCACAGCGCCAGTTCTGCTTACCAAAATTGGCCCACTTGGCACCGTCATCAGATCTCCGGCTTCATCGTTCGAGTAAGCCGGAGTTCTCACCCATTTAAAGTTTGAGAATAGGTTGAGGTCGTTTCGGCCCCAATGCCTCTAATCATTCGCTTTACCGGATGAGACTGTTCGTCATCGACGCCAGCTATCCTGAGGGAAACTTCGGACGGAACCAGCTACTAGATGGTTCGATTAGTCTTTCGCCCCTATACCCAGTTCCGACGATCGATTTGCACGTCAGAATCGCTACGGTCCTCCATCAGGGTTTCCCCTGACTTCGACCTGACCAGGCATAGTTCACCATCTTTCGGGTCCCAGCATCTCTGCTCAGAGCGCGCCTACATTCACGGATTGGAAACGAGACGCCTCGGGAGTGCGAGAGGTCGATCGAGACCGACGCTCCATCCTCCCTGAGCGCGCGACAAGCGCACGCCTTCACTTTCGTTGCGCCTTTCAGTTTATACGTAACTCAATGACTCGCACACATGCTAGACTCCTTGGTCCGTGTTTCAAGACGGGTCCTGCGAGTGCCCGAAACTGAATCATCGCCGACTGAGACGCGCACGGTCCGAGACTGCACGGCGGCGACAACAGACGCGCCGCACCGATGTCCGCACAACGGCAGGACCTCGATTACGACGTTGTCTTGCGTCGGGCCGGACGCGCTTTGTATAAGGTGCGCGTGCGCGATTCGTGTCTTCTACCGTCCGACGGCCGGTCGGCCACCGTCACGGTCCAGCCGTCCGTTTTGAAGGGTCGACTGGGCTCCCGGACGGCGCTTAGGCCGACGTCGAACGGGTCGCGATGTATTACTGAGAGAGAAGTGCACGACGTCCGCGGACGTCGACACACCCGGCCCGTGACGCCCGAAGACCCGATTAAGGGACACGAACGTCATCAGAGCGCGAGCGCGTACGCCGCGGAATGACGATGAATCTCTCCGTTCGTTCATTCGAGTTTCGCAGGTTTACCCCTGAACGGTTTCACGTACTCTTGAACTCTCTCTTCAAAGTTCTTTTCAACTTTCCCTCACGGTACTTGTTCGCTATCGGTCTCGCGGTAATATTTAGCCTTAGATGGAGTTTACCACCCACTTAGGGCTGCACTCTCAAGCAACCCGACTCTTAGGAGAGTCCCTCTCGCCGCCGCCCTCCGTCGCTACGGGCCTGGCACCCTCTACGGGAAAACGGCCCCGTTCAAGACGAACTTGGACAGGAGTATCGACGACGAGAAAGCGGAACCTCCCGAACACCACATCTCCCGCGTTCGAGACGATCGCGGGATTCAGTGCTGGGCTCATTCCTGTTCGCTCGCCGCTACTAAGGAAATCCTTGTTAGTTTCTTTTCCTCCGCTTACTAATATGCTTAAATTCGGCGGGTGATCCTCCCTGATCTGAGGCCAACGATAAAAATCGAGGCAGACACGATATCCGTCAGCGCAACGACGACAGTACGACACCGTTAACGAAACGACGTCGCAGTCGTCGAGGCGCTCTTCGGACGTCGAGTCCGCCTACTTTTGGTTGTTGTGTATGTCGTGTATCTAACATATATTTTCAAAACAAATCAATCGCACACCACACAACACGTGCCGAACGAAGTCACCGCACGAATATCGCGCATGCCCTCTATCGAGTTTTAACGTCGAAGAGTCGCGCGTCGAGGGGACTAAGCCAGCTCGCCGCTTAACGCGTCTTGTGCGATGTGATAGACTAATTTTATATTGAAAATCAGTCGCGATACACACACAATTATTATATAATATTTAAACGGACCGAAAGAATACGCAACGCAAACACACTCACGTATCGCGTCTCTCAACGGAACCGTCAATTGTTCGTAAGAACAGTGTGGTTAATGTTTTTTAACAGCCGGCCCTCAGACAGGAGTGGTCCTGGATATTTCTCCACGGACCGCAATGTGCGTTCGAAATGTCGATGTTCAAATGTGTCCTGCAGTTCACACTATGACGCGCAGTTAACTGCGTTCTTCATCGACCCGCGAGCCAAGTGATCCACCGTCCAGGGTAATAGTTTGTATATGTTGTTAACTAATAAATGTTACACACCAAAGTTACAGGTCCGGTCTCCCGGTCCCGTATCGTCGGGTATATTTTTTGGTTGTTATATATTATAAAAAAATATTGTGTTAACGCGTCCTCTTACGCTCGCTCTCACCCCGAAATCTCGAAAGATTGAGGGGGCAGTGTGAACGTTAGAGAAACGTTTTAACGTTTAGAAATGAACGGTACTACGGACTTCTTTTAATGATCCGCCTTTCGCGTTCGTATTCTAAAACCGCATCGGGGTTTAATTCATTTAATATAGCGCGTACCATTATCGGACCGGAACTAGTGGCGCGGATTCTTGCCAGGTCCTCGTTCCGTTTTATTTGTCCCGGTTCGCGCTCGTTCCTCAAAGTGATCACATCACACACACACCGCACGCACACACAAACTGTTTATACCTCGCGCGCGCGTCACAATCTCAACGCGTCGTATCTTATTATATTTTTATATAATATAACTCGATAGGGCGTTTAGAGAACGTGACACACACGTTCGGATAGAAGCAGTGGTGAACGCGTAGTGACGACGACACGACCACAGATCGGAACAATTTTTTTAATTGTTATTTGGATTATATATACATATAATGTATCATTATAATACATCATATATACGTTAATGATCCTTCCGCAGGTTCCCCTACGGAAACCTTGTTACGACTTTTACTTCCTCTAAATGATCAAGTTTGGTCAACTTCCCAACAACGCCGACGGCCGTGAAGCCACCGCGTGTCGGTCCGAAGACCTCACTAAATCATTCAATCGGTAGTAGCGACGGGCGGTGTGTACAAAGGGCAGGGACGTAATCAACGCGAGCTTATGACTCGCGCTTACTAGGAATTCCTCGTTTATGGGGGATAATTGCAAACCCCAATCCCCAGCACGAAGGAGTTTCAACGGGTTGCCCGGGCCTCTAGGCCAGGGAGAACATGCTGATTCCTTCAGTGTAGCGCGCGTGCGGCCCAGGACATCTAAGGGCATCACAGACCTGTTATTGCTCAATCTCGTGCGGCTCGAAGCCGCCGGTCCCTCTAAGAAGAATTTTAATACGTCGCCAGTGAGTTGCGCGACCGAAGCCACGCACACATAAATGACGACGCCTATTTAGCAGGCTAGAGTCTCGTTCGTTACCGGAATTAACCAGACAAATCGCTCCACCAACTAAGAACGGCCATGCACCACCACCCACCGAATCAAGAAAGAGCTGTTAATCTGTCAATCCTTCCGGTGTCCGGGCCTGGTGAGATTTCCCGTGTTGAGTCAAATTAAGCCGCAGGCTCCACTCCTGGTGGTGCCCTTCCGTCAATTCCTTTAAGTTTCAGCTTTGCAACCATACTCCCCCCGGAGTCCAAAATCTTTGGTTTCCCGGAAGCTGCCCGCCGAGCCATCGTAGTAACGTCGGCGGATCGCTAGATGACATATTTACGGTTAGAACTAGGGCGGTATCTAATCGCCTTCGAACCTCTAACTTTCGTTCTTGATTGATGAAAACACCTTTGGCAAATGCTTTCGCTGATGTTCGTCTTGCGACGATCCAAGAATTTCACCTCTAACGTCGCAATACGAATGCCCCCAGTTATCCCTATTAATCATTACCTCGGAGTTCTGAAAACCAACAAAATAGAACCGAGATCATATTCTATTATTCCATGCACGAAATATTCAAGCAGCATTTTGAGCCCGCTTTGAGCACTCTAATTTGTTCAAAGTAAAATTGTCGGCCCATCTCGACACTCACCGAAGAGCACCGCGATAGGATTTTGATATTGAACCGCCGTTTTACCGACGGCTCACCGACGATATGCTCCGCAGACGTGTCAGTATCACCGCGGATGCGGTGCACCAACAGCGCGGCGCACAAATGCAACTACGAGCTTTTTAACCGCAACAATTTTAGTATACGCTATTGGAGCTGGAGTTACCGCGGCTGCTGGCACCAGACTTGCCCTCCAATTGTTCCTCGTTAAAATATTTAAAGTGTACTCATTCCGATTACGAGGCCTCGTAAGAGTCCCGTATCGTTATTTTTCGTCACTACCTCCCCGTGCCGGGAGTGGGTAATTTGCGCGCCTGCTGCCTTCCTTGGATGTGGTAGCCGTTTCTCAGGCTCCCTCTCCGGAATCGAACCCTGATTCCCCGTTACCCGTGACAACCATGGTAGTCGCAGAAACTACCATCGAAAGTTGATAAGGCAGACATTTGAAAGATGCGTCGCCGGTGCTGGACCATGCGATCGGCAAAAGTTATCCAGATTCATCAAAATTAACGACTTCGGACGCGAGGCCCTCCGTCGATTGGTTTTGATCTAATAAAAGCACTCATCCCATCACTGGTCAGAGTTCTGATTGCATGTATTAGCTCTAGAATTACCACAGTTATCCAAGTAACCGAGGTAAGATCTAAGGAACCAAAACTGATATATTGAGCCATTCGCGGTATCGCCTTAATACGGCTTGCACTGAGACATGCATGGCTTAATCTTTGAGACAAGCATATAACTACTGGCAGGATCAACCAGGGAGCTGACAGAGAGAACTTGAGTCTCGTTGTCACTATACACTCCGAGACCACACGTGCAACGCGACGCGCAAGCGTTTTAACGCTAAAACGCACCGGTGCCGTATGAGAGAATATATGAATTCTTATTCAGTCTGGTCACGGGCGAGATCGGGTATCTCACGTCACTCGCACGTATTAACCCAGACCTACTGCGGACGACGTTCAAGTGCGCCCAATTCATAGAACGTTCAACAACGAGACAACTGTGTGAATACTTCACTATGTTAATAATCATTTAACACATTTGATATTATTTTCGTGAATAACACAAACGACATATATCGCCCGGTGTTAGAGAGATCATATCCATTTTTTAAAATAAAATACCGTCCCGCGAATACGATTATAAAAAACGCACCACGGCGACGAGCATAATTTAACGGACGTTAACGATGGACGCGAAGTCAACTCGCTCACCGAACGTGTACCGCGTTAATTAAACGAACGCTCAAATACGTCTTACCGCTTCAATAAACGGAGACGTCGTTCGACACAGTTCAACAACGACGATCATAATATATAAATATATAATATAATAAATATTATAAATAAATATCATATTTTATATTTATATTTATAATATATCAATCGCACAACACCACAAAACATCTAATCTAACAAAACACATGAGACTTGAAAATTTGTCGTATTGTGAGATTCGACTAGCACCGCTCGTGCTTCGTCTATACATATGTACGACTGCAGATATGCGTCTCCGGCGGTTCGTGTATTGAACGAATAGTTCGCTAAGACACGGAAAGTGTTCGCGTATACGCATAACATTATGACGAGCCGTCATCATAGGGTTACTTTAATACTTACCTGTCTCACGACGGATTATCATGATCATCACCCACACCAGGACCACCACCATCATCACGATCACCACCACCACCATCACCAACCACCGCCATCGTAATCATCATGATCGTCGTCGTCGTCGTCACCATCATCATCGTCAGCATCATCATCAGCATCATCATCATCAGCATCATCAACAGCAGCAGCAGCAGCAGCAGCAGCAGCAGCAGCAGCATCGTCGTCGTCGTCACGTCGTCACGTCGTCTTCATCGTCATCATCATCATAATCATCATCATCATCATCATCATCATCATCACATCAGATAGATCACCGTCCTGAGCTGTGCCACCTGCACATCGATCGACTGCTTACTTACTCACCACACACATCTCATCATGTCAGTTTATCACGAATAAATTCTTTAGATGTGCGTTCGCGTATAATAATT